>JAJJWW010007579.1:0-582564 GCA_023531295.1 Papaver armeniacum
GTATAGATAAAGAAGATACCGAGTTGGATGTGGCAATGATGGTGGCGGAAGTCAAAATTCCAAAGAGTGGGGTACAAAGAGTTGGAAAGTATTACAAAGGCTCCGCTTGGTAGCCTAGCAACAAGTCAAGAACATACAAAGAAGAACATACAAGGATGAAAAACATTCAGAGAAGAAGGTAAGATGAGATCTGAAAACAATTTAAGTGTCTCGGCTGCTAATGAATAAATTCATGGATTATAGGTTGTAATTAGAAGAAATTGAAGACTCAGAAGGGTTACGAAGGTTGTCTTTGCAATGGGTTAGATCAGATTCGCGTAACAAAGACGATTTCAATTTTTCCCATATCAGAAGAATTAGGGTTTACAGAGGTTAGAATTGTGCTTGAATTGGTGGAGTAGAGATGGTGAACAAGGAGTTGATAATGGATGTTGGTGTTGTTTCCAGAGAAGTGTTGGTGTTATGAAGTCGAATAGAGTTGATGGTGGTATTTGGTGTTGGTGGTGAAGTTGAGTTCTTGGTGGAGATGCCATGGGTGAATATTACTGATTGGCGGGTGAAGATGGATCTGGTAGAAAGGAGCAGATGCAGCTGCAACTTGGTCATGAGATGAGACTAGAAACAAGTAAAGGCGTAAAATGGAATGATGCGTTCGAATCAAAGTGTTGCACTTGGTGGTAAGGCAAGAGATGTACGCTTAGGAAGTTTGAGTCACCGGTGGTGTGTCAAGGTCTGTGAGATAATGAAAGCGAGAAGAAGATGAAAGTTCAATTTAAAGAAGTTTAGAAGAATGGGCCTGCTCAATTGGATTTGGGATTTGAATTTGAGTTACATGGAATAAATTTGAGCGCTTGATGGCTCAAGAACTAGTGCAACTAATGGATGGGTTTATCTTGAGTTGAAATAGAAACGGCGGCATGCATTAGATTGAAATGGACAATGGCTCAAGCAGTGAAAGATAACATAGGGATGGAGTTAAATTACGTGCATGAAATTGAATGGTTGGACATGATGCGCTTGAGGGTATGAAGTTGAAATACAATTTGAGATGGTCAACGGGTGGTACTAAGAAGACTAAAAAAATGGTGTTGCGCTTGAACCGAAATTGCAGCTTGGCTAAGTTTCTGACCAACAAGGAACCGAAGCCGCATTATAGGTATTTTTGCTGTTGTCCCAAGGAAAGAGTTGCAGGGGTTGCAAACCGCAATGTTGAGAAGGTGGTTATAACTCAACCGAAATGGAAGATTGAGAAGTGTTTAAATGAGTACCGAGCTAGTGGGTTCTTGGAATAGTGTGGTGTTAATTACAGTTATAAAAGTGGATTAAGGAAGTGGTCTTAATGATGAGATTGTAAGCAGATGATTTGTGGCAGCTGAGCCGAGAAGAATGAGGCAGGAAAGAGCTACAGTTACAGAGATGGGATGTTGCACAATGAGTTTTGTTGGTGGTGTGTGCAAGCACTGCTTCTAGTTTAGTGGTTGAATGGGGCTTAGATGAGGCAGGTGGTCTTGTAACGCTAGTTTTATAAGTCAAGAGAAGCTGAAACCGGTAGATGTATGCGCACCGTAGCCTGAACAAAGAACATCCATCATTGACTCGGAGTTTAACCGGTGAAGCGCAATGATTGTGTTAGAGCATAGCTCTCGGTTGAACCCACCAAGCATTGGTATGTCAAGTTTGGTTGTCATATTTTAGTGAATCAAAACTCAATTAAAGAGTCGTTTTGATTATATACTAGAGACAAGTTCGTATATATTAGGCTAGAAAGATTAGGATTATGAGACATACAAGTATTACTCAAGCTTGAAGAATGTGAAGAAGTAACAAGCTACATCGACGACATCATCCTTCCTCTTGAGGTTAGTAATATTGTGACTTGAACTGCTTTCATTCCTAACGTATCTTTCAAGTCGTGCTATATTGAAAACATAATCAAGTCGTGGAATGATTATACTCTAGTAGACATAGTGTTAATGAATTAGAATACGAAGTATAACGCTTATCTTTTGAACTCGTATATAAGACATCGACATAATCGTTTGAACGCTATTGTGATTATGTGTATGGGTAAAGGTGAAGATTTCATCCTAGGAAACAATGTTTACATTTATTTAAAGGAAGTACATTCATGAACTTGTTTTATGAATCGAAAGGGAAATCGCTAGGCTTATTGGTATTGTTATTCATCGCATATCTTTGGATTACCAATATGTGTGAGTTAGTAGAACCAATCATAACTTGTTATGTATCTTGGTAAAACTAGTCACAATGCCTTACTTATGTATTGGTACGACTTTTATTAGTGTAACCGATCCTAAGTAATCACCTTAGATGGTATGATCGATATTTGTTATCGAGTAACCGATCCACAGTAATTGGTATGACCGATCACAAAAAGTCGTAATCGATCCTTGTAATTGGTGTAACCGGTCCTGGTAATTGGTGTAACCGATCCTAGTGACTAGTGTAACCGATCACAAGTAATACCATGAGAATATGGTAACCGGCCCCGGTAATTGACGTAACCGATCCTCGATAACCGATGTAACCAAACCCAAGAACTATATTAAGGTAGAACCGATCCTTGTGTTTGGCAGAACCGTAAACCCATGATTAGTGTATTGATATTTGATCAATCACATAGTTCTTGGAATTCGGGATGAACCAATTCTAAACTTGTTTGGAAGTGCCAGATAATCCGTTCCAAGATTGTAAATATGAAAAAGGATTTACAAATAAATAAGATGTCGACATACTTTGAACATGTTCAAGAACTCTTATCTTTTATTGTTCAAAGATATTCCTTAATAACTCAAGAAGATCCCCGACCTAAATAAATTGAGAATCTTTTAATTAAGGTTATTAATTTTATATGCTTTTAATTACAGCAATTAAAATGCATATCTCTGGAAAATAAAAATTGGTAATGTGCATTTACTAATTGGAGATTTTCTATTGAGATTTCGTTTAATATTGGACAAATCATTTCTAGGAATTATGAAAACCGATTTGGGGATTTATTGCATATCTTAAGAATATTTCGCTTTTGGAAATTCCTTGGTGTCCAAACTTCCTTGGTCTATAATTACCCAAGTTTGCATTTCGCTCAAACTATCCTAAGAGCCAAAGAAACTACCTTGTTGTGTTCTTGCCGATGGAGCCATCTATTCGGAGAGGAAAGTACCCTAATTAGGCGAAATCTCTTACGACCGCCGTTTAAAGACTTCCTGTGTGATTAAGAAGCTCTACGAGTATCGCTGGTGGGAAACTAGATAATTGCAGTATTATTAGTTTTCGATTTGATTTGATTGACTAACGGTTGTTGAACTTTGATTGCACCTAGTTTGTTTATTCTTGAGAATCTTCTCTTCTGATATAAGATTCACTCAAACTAGATCGAAGTATCGACGGGATCTTTAGAACCGTTTTATAGATCAAAAGACGTCTTGTGATAATCCATTGTTACTGCATCCGTTCTGCACGTGATTGATCACAAGAGATTCAAGTTGTAGAAACAGTGTTTATTGGAAGATTAAAGAAGATTTGAAGAAATAAGATTTCTTATTAGTTTATAATCTTTGGTGTGCAAAACATGATCTATTTGGGATCCAACTATAATCGGTTTTTATCTTTGATAGATTTGATTGATTAGTTGCGTAGATCGGCATCACTATATAGCATCTTGGTAGATTCTATATTTGATTGAAAAATCTAAACTCTGCTACTTTGGTAGTTGTTGGATAGATAGATCTAAACCCGACAAAGGAGTTTATTGGATTAAAAAGAAGAACCTTTGTCTAACTCATATCACTAAGATTGAATAGAGTTGTTAGCGAACAAATTTGTTGTTCCTTTATTGTTTGGAATAAGATCCAAAGGAATTGTTCCAGTGTGTGCACTTATCGAATGCCTGGAAAGCGCAGGATACCGAAGAAACTAGGTGAACTATAGGTTTAGTTGCTTGGTCTCAACTATACGAAGTTGGTGTGATTTTTGTATAGCGGCTTAATTATGAGAGTATTCAATTCTATACTAGGTCACGTGGTTTTTCCGCAGTTTTGCGGTTTTCGTTAACAAAATCTTGCTGTGTAATTTACTTTTGTTTTCCGCAATTATAATTGTTGTTATTATAATTTAAAATAATTAAATTACACAAACGTTAAATCCGTATTACTTGATAGTGATCCTATAGAGTTAATTTGGTTAAGTCCGAACCTATTATCAAGTAATCACACTTTGATTGTTGTATTGTCTCGATCTCGTATCCATAGACGATAACACAGTGTGAATACCGATTCATTGTATTGTCCGGACTCAGTCCATAGACAATCACTTTGATAAGAGGACTTATTGGTGGAAAAGTTTAAGATTTTGGATATTTGGGTACCCTCGTATTTTCAATTGGTATCGAGCAGGCAACCACGAAAAGATCTTATAATCTGTGTTTGGTGCGATCCAACCTATAAGAATTGAATCTATGTCTAATTCAGCTTAACGTTATGCAAGAGTATGAGTACTCAAATGTTGAAGATGTTACAACTTCGTTAACCCATGATCCAGAGTTACGAAAACATCTCGAGTCTATCTCTCGATGGAAAAGAAGAGTCTGATAAAGAGTTGGTAAAACTCCTAAAGCCAATAAGATCTCTGTCTACACGGATGTTAATATTAAAGACATAATCTAATCTTCTTAAGAATGAGATCAGAGAAAAAGACATTCAACTAAATATTCTAGCCAAAGAGAATATGGATCTCACTGTCAAATTAGAAGCCATTGGTAAATCTCTTACTCAAGATCAAGAGACTCATCTCGTGACTCTGACTGATGATGCTATTTTAATCTCTTCTGATAATGAAGAAACTAAAAGTCCTTGTTCGACTTTTACAGATTGTGACAAACAAGTTGAGTCACATCTGAAACAGATCATGATGATGGTAGTATGCCTAACTACATCAAGTCTGAAGAGGATGAGAAACCACCTTCTATATCTACTGACGATCAAACCAAATCTTGTCCAAAGGAAACTTTGAACCGATTCCGTGAAAGTAATCTTAAGGAATACAACTTTCAGTCACTTGACAGGAAATTTATACTTCTTCAAAATACAGTGGTAAAAGTATTGAAAGAAGTTTCTTGTCTTAAAAAACTGAAAGATCACTCTTTAGTAGAAAGGCAGAATATACCTCAATCCAACAAAGTCAACTCAAAAAAAATCGTAGTAAGAGTTGATAATCGCTTCTTGAAAAAGGTTCCTCCTCACTCATGTCGAAACAATCCTTGTTTACATGAAGAACGATTCCAGGAGAAAGGGAAAGACAGAATCTTCGCCAAGGAAACAATCACGAATTTCCGTTTATTGTTTCAAGTAATCATACTCGATGTAGATCATAAGGAAATCTTATGAAAATCTCATTGACGTAATTAAGAGTTATCTATCTATCTCCGAAAATTCTCACATCGCATTATTTCTCCACATGATCATACCTTTAGATCAAGGAAAGATCATCTTCTTGGGAGAAAATACTTTGGGCAGAAAATTCCAAAGAGAAACATGAACTAGGTTTATGATACTCACCGTAAGCAAGAAAAGGCTTACTGGATGCAACTTAGTTGTATGGAGACCTGCACTCTCATCCTAGTTCGTGCTCATAAGGTTTGGATGAGAAGCACATAAAACTAGCTTGAATGCTCACTTAGAACTCTCTAGCTTTGAATGCTCACATAGAACTCTCTAGCTTAATCTCCGTACTTGGTTTATCTCTTGCTAAACTCACTACTATTGAGTTGTAGTGTTTTCTTCTTTTTCTTATATTTCAACAAATGAAACTAGAAGCCTATTTATACTTAAAATTCAAGTATCCTCTCTTGGCAAGTGTCAAGGAAGAACCAAACACTTGGAGCAAGTTCTAACACTTGTTAGCATGGAGTAAACACATGGAGTAAGTGATTAAACACTTGTTAGCATCATGCAAACACATGGTGGCAAGAAACAAGACACATGTTTCACCATGGCTTGGTTAGTTGGAAAAGGATTTTTCCTTTGACAAAGTCAAGCACATGACTTTACTCATCTACCCAATATGGACTTTGGGCATGTACACACAATGGGCGCCCATATTTCCAACAGGATCAACAGGTCAAATACATAAAGGAAAAGTAAGGAAAATTACTTTTGAAGTTCTATTAGTTCACAGCAGACTCTTGGAAATATATGGAGTTTATATCCAATGTGCTTCCATTTCAACAAGCCGGTGTGATAGTAAAGCAATGTCGAATACTATGGGCCATTTTACTTACATATCCATCGATCTTCTCTCAAAAAATTTACAAGGCAAAAAATGAATTTCATGTTGAAGGAAGACCAAAGTTTGATGAATATTTTGACAAGTGGACTACTCGATTGACCAAGAACAAGTTAGAGCGATGTTGCTGAACAATTAGTTGACAAAATACCAGGCCAAACCAAGAACAGCAACAGTCCATGAATATGACGATAGGGATGCGGCATTTTTCTTTTCAGGTTCTGGGCTAGCTGGTGTAGTTGTATTGGGACTAGTTGGTGTTTCTGGTTTCGGCTCTGCCTCTGGACTTGCCGGCTCTGGTTTTGGTTCTGGTTCTGGTCCTTCCGCTGGCTCTGGTCCTGCTGCCGGCTCGGGTCCTTCTTCTGGCTCTGGTCCTGCTGCGGGCTCTGGTGCTGCATCTGTTTCTGGTCCAGGCGCAGGCACTGGCTTTGGTTTTGGTTGTGGCTGTGGCTGTGGCTTTGGTACTGGAACTGGCTTTGGTGCAGCAGTTGGTCCTTCAAGACGAACATAGTCATACATAATACCTTGGAAGGGACCACCACTTCTAGCTTGTGTAAAGTAAATGGTATTGTCTCCTTTTCTAAGCCACCCAGTTTTCGCTTGAACGTTAAAAAACAAGTATAGACCATGAATTCCATGTCTAGCAATTGCGTTATCCTTATATAAGCTTCCAGTTGTGAAGTGAGGAGTTAATGTGGTAGCATCGTTAAAACGAACCTTGAACCCCAATAGAAGAAAATAGAAAAGTAGGTTTCAATAAATAATATTGAATTTCAAAAGACAACAAAGAAGTCAGAAAAATCCAAATGAGTTGCACTAGTGTATTTAGTCAGCTGAAACCATACCTGCAATTCAGCACCAGTTGAGGATGCAATTGCTACACGTAATATGTAAGACCCTGTCTTGACTATATCGTCTAACTTGAATTTAACCTGCCATGTTGTAGATTTGAATGCTGTTCCTACCTTCCTGCAGTGTAAATATTTCTCTTGTTGAGAATTAAACATTCTTAAACGTCTGCTCATAATAACTGCGAGCGGGTGTAAGGAAACTTATACCTTGTTACGTGTGCATAGAACCAATCCTTGCGGTAATCGCTAGAATTAATTGTATAAACAAGATCGTTTTTGGGATAAATTTCACCATAACGTTCCCATAACCCATATTGTCTCCATGTGTCTTGCTTTAAGTATAGTGGATTGGCATATTGTGGATCAACTGCTGGAATGAAGAACTCACCAGCAGTTCTATCAGGGATACCTATCTCCCATAATGTAGTACCATTTCTTGGAGGTTCAAACACGAGATCCTCAGCTAATGTAACGACTCCTCCTGCCTTAACTGTAACGAGTTTCTCATACTTGTAATCTCCAATAAAACCAGGAACCCATGCATATACGTTATAGTCGCCAGGCACTACATTCTTAATTGTAAATAAACCATCGGGACCAGCTCTTGTCCAAAATTGGTACCCCTAAACAAAGTTCAAACCAATCTTTCAATTAGATTCTAGTCTGATAGAGGACAAGTTAAAAGGAAAGTTTGTCGGTATAGATTAACTGCTGTAGACCTTGCATTCCCTCTGCCATGACCCAACTTCTCCTGGTAAAGCTAATCCGACATAAGCGTCCTTAGCTGGCACATCTACCTTGTTTATTTCCCTGGAAGAAAAAAAAATCTGTACTCAAAACTTTTTTTGTGCTTGTATGTATGCGTGCTTTAATCATTCAGTTTTACATATCTATACACTTTCTGCTCTATATATGATATTTTTTGTCGAAAGATATACCTGTCTCTGACAAGTAATTTTCCTTGAACTGAACCTCTTTGATCCGCTTTCTGGTAGTCGGGGAACCCAGGAAATTATATGGCCAGTTCTTAGTTTCTTGTTGAAGCTGAAAAGAGTGAAGGAGAAACATGTAGATGTTAGAACTAGACTTAGATGACTCATCCAATATAAATAAGAGCTGCCAATGAGCGCAACTGGAGAAGAAGAAATACCTGTTTCTCGGCATCATCATATAGTGCACTTTCTTTTGTACCAGCAGGACCGGTATTAAGATAGATGAAAACTGGACCATAAACTTTCTTCCATGCTTCCCCATCTTGGAATATGGGTACTCCATCTTGACCAATATAGTGCGAGCTAAGAAACACCTGACATCAAACATTTTTCAGCGACTACGTGACATATCAAGCCTGAATTAGTATCGAAGATGAAGGGACTTACAGTGAGAGAGGTAGGACCGACGTGAGAGGTAAGGTCCTGCTTCAGAGGACCTGCTGATCGATATTCATCGCTGGCTGTAATTTGCCAAAAACCCACTAGTGGGTTCGAACTAACCCATCCATGAACCTTTATGTCTTCATAGTTGCTTGTATACATGTACTTATCATCCACCTATTGCACAACAGTACATTTAGTATTTGTCTTGAATTTTTCCATATGTAACTGCCAGTAGTTCCCCTAGTTGCATACCTGGCCTTTCATTGCGGGGTCTTTAGGGTCCACGAGAAGAGCAGCTTCTTTGAATTGTAGCAATTTGCCTCTCGGTGGTAAGCGATCTTCTGGCATTGGCATTTTTCTTTGTCTTGTTTTGCTTACAGCCATGTACTGAAACCTACAGGACGAAAATCAAAAGAGAAGAAAATGAATGAATACAATGTATGCCGCGGTTTTTTTCTTTCTGAATATATTTATATTAATTTGAAGTTCTAATCTTCTTGTACTTGTCTTTTCGAAGCTTGAAGGCAATCCTAGTTCCATTAAGATTGAAAGCTGGCCATCCTTGGACATGTTCATATATTCCATATGTGTAGAACCCTGTTTGTCCTTTACGCATTACAAATCTGCAAAAATAAATTAAAATATTACAGCTTCATGTACTAAAATTGTATATTATAGCCTAATTACTTCATGAATATTATTAGTTAAACTTAATACATACCTTTTGTCAATGTTGAGAGGAACATCTTTACCATTTGTTGAATCCCATTTTTTTGAGAAGGAAATCTCAACCTGGTTTTCATTTTGTGTTATTACTTTAAAATTTGTTGCTTTTATCCTGCATTGTTGTCTTAAATTAATCAGTCACCGGTACAGTTTTACTCGAAGGTGACTATTATGCACAGGTTACATGAAGATAAATTCACGCAATTGGTGAAAATGCTGTTGAACTATCACAAACAGGCCAAGTATGTGCTCCAAATAACTTACACAAATTGGTTTCCTTTTCCTCCTGGATGGGTAGAATAGAGATCCCAATACCTATACATTCATTCAATCAAATACAAGTCACTTCATAGTCAACTGTTAAAAAACTGGTCAATCACGTCAAATTTGAAACTTCTGTCCAGAGTGCCCAAGGCTGCTAATGGGTTACCAGGTTTGGTGGGGGGCCGGGGGTGTACCAACCCAAAGCAAAAACCTGTTTTGTCCTACATGAAAATCTATTTTGTCTTATCTTGGATTTGGTACACCCCACCTAATCTGGTACCCCTATTAGTAATCTTGAGAGTGCCAAAGTACTTAAAAAATTTTTAATTTGTATCCTCATAAAAGAAATAAAAGAAATTGTCGGTGACTTTGTACAATTACCCTCTGTTATCTTCTTTATTGAGAGCTTCTAGCAAATTATCAATTCCATTATATTGTATCCCAGTGATAATTCCGGAAGGACTGGACAAAGTTACTTGCACCAACCCATTATCCATCACCACCTAATTAATTCATTCATCAACACCTTTATCAAAAATAGCTTTCAAGAATCAATTTGAAACAAGATTTCATACACAAATTTTCATGAGGGAAAAAAATGGTGTGCTTATCCGTATTATTACTTGTGTATCGTGTACATGCAACTGAACGCTATTTCCAGAACCACCAGCAGCGGCGGCGGCAGCGAAAGATATCGATGCACAATTATTTATTACTGCCAACAAAAACAATGGTAGTAAAGTTACCAATGTGCATGAACGAGAAGTTTCCATGCAACATTTCTTTATTGCTGGTGCACGAAAACTTAGGCCGTGGTAGCGCATAGTTGCTGCATGTACACAAAACTTTATTCTTCAAAAAAAAATGTGAAAAAAAACTTTCAAAAACTGAGAAAACAGAGAGGAGAGAGATGGAAAGGAAGAAATGATGGAGACAAACTAATTTATAAATGTTAGGTGTTCAACTATTTGGGTTTCATCCTCGTTCATCGGTGTTTTTCTGGTTACAAATTTTCGGGTTAATAATAACCACTACTTGTAAAACAGATGAATATGCACTGCTAAATTTGTCTAAGTAGTCCATATTTTTCTATACCGAGAATTCAATTTAAAGTCTTTCACTGGATATTGAATGGACTATGTACTAACTCCCTTATTTAGTCTGGTAAAGGAAACTGTTGTTCTGAAGTAACAGATTATTACTAAATTAAGGTAATAAATTGTCAAAACTCTTCTACGTCCTAACTTAATGATGTGATAAAATGTATATCCAGTGTTCATCTAGGCACTATAAAGACACTACTAGATTACCGCGCACAGTGGGGGCCATCGAAGATTCGATCAAAATTCTTTTCGATTTAATTTTTACTGAATTCTTTTACTTTGCAACCGAAAATCTAATCAGGAACACATATATTTACTAATTATTTTTGTTTTACATCACATTTTTTGCACACCACACTTTTTCAACTTTTTGGTTTAATTTGAAGCAATTGAAGGTAAAATTGATCGGATTCATTCGATTTGATGGAGTTGAAATATAAATTGGTACCCCAAATCATTGATTGTCAAACCAATTTCGGAAAAGGACGATAAATTTTAATCCAATTTGGTCGATTTGAATGAAGTTGTATAAAACTGTGGCAAATTAGATTAGGCCACGGTGTTTTCAAGAATTTTAGGTCGAAGTAATTAACAGCCAACTCGCGTTTTGATCAATTTAATGGTGCTTATTAGTAGTTGGGTATTATTCCGATTATCAAATCAATTTTGAAAGAAAAAAACGATTGATTCATACTCAATTGAATCAATTAAAAATGAGAAAAAAAAGCGTTCCATTCAATTGCATTTTTGGCCCATTGTGATCACATAAAAGGACTCCCTTCAATTTCAAAACACTCTCTTTCATTGTACGACTCCACCTCTCTCTTACTCAAATAATTTCAAATTAAAACCACCCGTAGGGGTGGGTTTCCCCATAACCGGGACTGCATAACAACCCTCAAAACCACTTATGTAGTCGTTATAAGACCGTTGAAGCTCTGGAAAACAGCTTAGATGACCGGAATCTGACCGGAAAAACTAGAGATCTTTAAACCTACATTCAAATCACTACCCATATTCAATCTCTTGTTGCCTTGCCTGTTAAATCTGTTAAAGTGAAGATTGGTCTTTATTTTAACCTCTTTTAGTTCCACCAGTTGTTAGCTCCAGCTTTTTTTTCTTCTTCCTGGTTATGTACCTCATAATTAATAGACATTGAAGTCAGTATACTGCTGAAAGACACGAAGACACAAAGTTACAGAGACACCTAAGAATATTTCAAGCAAACAAGACACCAAAACACCAAGACACCATACCAACCTTTCTATCTCAAGTTCAGATCTGTTTTATCTTCATTCTAGGGCTCCGAAATTTATCCTCTACTTCCTTATCTCTCGAGTCTGTAAGCTCCAAATCTGAATACTTCTTTAGGAACAACATCCCTGCTGCTCTTCAGGATTGTGGTGAGAAGATTTCCTGTAATCAAAATGAGCATTGTAAGTTGGAATTGTAGGGGTTTCGGCAAACCAGAGGCAAGCCAGGAGCTGAGGGAAATCATTAAACTAAAATCCCCAGATATAATCTTCTTATGTGAAACTATGAGTAATTCCAATGTTACAACAAAAAAATTTAGATCGCTGGGATATCATAACTCCTTTGTCTTTCCATCCATTGGAAGAAAAGGAGGGTTGGCTCTAGCCTGGAAAGATGGCTTTGATTTAACAGTGAATGAGTCTGGCCAACAATGCTTGTCTTGCTATTTAAATTCTGTTAAAGCTAATAATAAGTGTAACTTATATTTTGTTTATGGAGAACCAAATAGAGTCTTGAGGGAAAATAGTTGGGAAAAATTCAGAGCCCAACCATATGACCCTAATACTCCCACTCTGGTAGTAGGAGATCTAAATTGTATCTTACTTCCGCAAGACAAATGGGGGAAAATCCCGGTAAAAGAAAGTGATACAAAGAATCTGGAATACCTGATGGAAGAATGGAATCTGAAAGACATGCCATTTTCGGGTCCTGATTTCACTTGGACCAACAAGCAGGAAGATGATAACTTGGTGCTTGAAAGACTAGATCGAGCAATAGTTAATGACGAGTGGGAAGCAGCTTTCCCACACACTCATACTCTGCATTTTCCTCGCATTAGTTCTGATCATGCACCTATCTTGGTGTCGCTAAGCTGTGGAATGGAGAACCTGCACAAGCCCTACCATTTCATGTCAATGTGGATCAAAGACGCATCCTGTAAAACCATGATAGAGAAAGCTTGGTCATTACAAGTAAGTGGTTCTAAAGCTTACCAGCTGAAACAAAAACTGATTCATGTCAAGAAGAGTCTCAACAAATGGAATAGACAGTCCTTCGTAAATATAAACCAATCCATCACAGAGACAAAAACTCTAATCAATGATGTGCAAACAAGTACTCCTGGTAACTCAAGGAAACTATCAGAACTAAGTGATAAACTAACATATCTATATTCTTTGGAAGAATTCCCGTGGAAAGACAAATCAAGAG
Organism: Papaver armeniacum; assembly: GCA_023531295.1. Lineage (NCBI taxonomy): Eukaryota > Viridiplantae > Streptophyta > Magnoliopsida > Ranunculales > Papaveraceae > Papaver > Papaver armeniacum. Next base: position 13,087 of record JAJJWW010007579.1, read on the forward strand.
AGATCTGGCCAAATGATGGAGATCAAAATACACCGTATTTTCATAAATCTACAATGTTCAGGAGAAAGAGAAACCATATCTCCTGGATTAAGGCGAGAGATGTGACCTGGGTAACTACCAGAGAAGCAATAGGGGAAGAATTTATCTCATACTTTCAACAGCTCTACAAAGACTTCAGTGGTCCGATGATCAAGAGAGTATAATTGCCACATTAAAAACAAAATTAATAGAGAGATACAATGAAATACTCCTTACTCAGGTATCAGAGGAAGAGATCAAGACAGCTGCTTTTCAAATGGGAGCAAAAAAAGCTCCAGGCCCAGATGGGTTTACAGGTCTCTTCTACCAGACGTATTGGGATGTGGTCGGGGCAAGTGTTATTCAAATGGTGCAGGACTTCTTCGAGAAAGGTTTTCTCCTAACTCAATTCAATCATACGAACATCGCTCTTATACCAAAAAACCCAATGGCTAACTCAGTTGACCAATTTAGACCTATCGGGTTATGTAACTTTGTGTATAAAGTTATTTCAAAGACTATGGCAAACAGGATGAAGCCTTTGATGGATAGAGTAATCTCTCCTAATCAAAGTGCTTTCATCCCTAAGAAACAAATAGCTGATAATGTGATCTTGGCCCATGATCTCATCCACACAATCAAGAAAAAGAAAAAGAAAAAGGGTTACGCAGCTATCAAATTGGATATGTCCAAGGCATACGACAGAGTTGAGTGGTCTTTCATTGCGAAAGCTATGACTATATTGGGATTTCATGAAAAATGGACGAAGCTTATAATGAATTGCCTAAGCACTGTATCTTTTTTTATCCTGCTTAATGGGAGTCATATGGGTCACTTTAAGCCAGAGAGAGGACTTAGGCAGGGGGGATCCAATGTCCCCATATCTATATATTATATGTGCTGAAGTTTTCTCAGCCTATTTGAATCACTTGGTAGAAACTAACCTGGTGAAAGGAATCAAGTGTACCAAATCAGCCCCATCTATCAGTCATCTGCTTTTTGCGGAAGACAGCCTCCTCTTCACCAATGCCTCTGTATCTGATTTCCTTGCTATCAAATCTTGCCTGCAAGTTTATTGTAAGGCAAGTGGTCAGGAAATCAACTATAACAAGTCGGGTGTGTTGTTTAGTGGAAAAGTCCACCCTAAACACAAAAAAAAATGCTTGCAAGAATCCTGAATATCCCTAATATGAGTCTGGGAGAGAAATACTTGGGTGCTCCAATATCAATTCTAAGGTCAAAGACCCAAACTCATATTTCTCTCCTAAGCTCTGTGCAGAAGAGAGTAAACGGGTGGCTAACCCAATTCTTAGCACATGCTGGGAGGACTACCTTGGTGAAACATGTTGGTCAGGCAATGTCTTTATACCAAATGGCCACTTTCCTAATCCCGAAGAGCTTATGCTATAAGATTGATACTCACCTGAATAGATACTGGTGGGGAGAAGATCCAACATCAAAAAAAAGAAAGCTGCATCTGGTAGCTATAGAAAATCTCTGTAAAACAAAAGAAGAAGGATGATTAGGCTTTAGGAAAAGTGAAATAAATAATTTGGCTATGCTATCTAGGAGTGTGTGGAGACTTGTCGAAAATCCAGATTCTCTCCTAGCAAAAGTGCTAAAAGCTAAGTACTTTGAGAATACTGATGTAACCAATGCTAATTGCCCTTGTACATCTTCCTGGGTATGGAAATGTCTCCACCAAACCATGTCCAAGATAAAACCCTTCATTGCTTGGGTGGTGGGGGAAGGCAATTTCATAGACCCATGGTGTGATAATTGGATCCCTGTGATAGGGAATGCCACTCCTAAGGCTAACACAATACCAGACAAAAATCTGAAGGTGAAAGACCTGATTAATCAGGATTCAAGAACTTGGGATACAACAAAATTAAGTGATGTATTTGATGAACAATCAAATGAGTTGATTGAACAAATTCCCCTAACTCTAGAATCTTCTAATGATAGAAGAATCTGGACACCATCAAAAGATGGAAATTTTTCAACAAAGTCAGCTTACAATGCCCTTAGTATAAGGGGTGATAACACTAATGCAGACTTATGGATGGCAATATGGAGACTGAAAATTCCAGCAAGAGTGCAACTATTTGTCTGGAAAGCTCTGAAAGGTGTTATGCCAGTAAATGAAATCCTGAACTCTCGCATTCATATCTCCGAATTTACTTGTCCTAAATGCAGGTTGAAGTCAGAATCAATTATGCACGCACTAGTTACTTGCAGGAACTTAACTCGAGTCTGGTTTATGCTCAACGTAAATAATCAACAATTCCAGAACTTTACCTTTCACCAATGAATCAGATTTTGTCTCCAGTTAAGCCCTTTTAAAGATTCTTCTGGCAGATCAGAAAACTTCCCCATGATAGCTTACCTTCTATGGTCTGTTTGGGATAGCAAGAACGAGTTGGTGTATAATAAAAAGACTGAAGAACCAGCAACCATCATAGCAAGGGCCAAATCAATGATGTCGATTCCTCAATTAGTGAACCCCCTTCATCAAATTGCTGCAATTTTGAATAATCAAGGAACTCCGGTCTGGGTAGCTCCGCCAAATAACTGGTTAAAAATTAACACGGACGGTGCTTGGAATCTGAATTCTTCTATTGGTGGAATGGGAATAATCATTAGAGACTCAAAAAACTCTTTCATCTACGCCGAATCAACAAATTTAATTTGTTACTCAGCAAAAGAAGCAGAAATGAAGGAAATTCGAGAAGCTCTTATCATAGCTTCAGTGAGGATGGAGAAGAAGATAATTGTGGAGAGTGATGCAGCTACAATTGTAGATCAAATTAACAAGAAGAATTTCCAAGGAGACCATCGCACTCATTCAAGTTTTGAAGACATTAGAACCCTAAGCCAGAAAATTAGGTTTATCTCTTTTGTTTATGTGAAACGTCAGGCTAATAAAGTAGCCACGATCTCGCACAGCGGGCTAAGAAAAATACGGGTCACATGGTGTGGTCACAATTTCCACCGGTGTGGCTTACCCCATTACTGTCGTGCGCTGATATTAAGAGAAATTAATTCTCTTTGCTATTTGCTTAAAAAAAAAAAAGGACTCCCTTCGGTCGTCCAATAATAATTCATTCCATTCTAGAGCTTACGTTCGTGTTTGTACTTTTTTTGAGAGCCATATGAATGAATATTTTCTAAGTATCGGTTTTGGTACATGTGTATATTCTACCGTCTACGTGATATTAAAAAATAATAAAGATAATACACATATTTACTTGGTTTGTTACTCTAAATCGAGAGAAATGAAGAAACGGGTAAAATGCGTGGTTGCTACGAAATGATGATCATACTTGAGATTTTCTTGGAGTCGGATAGCAGTTGAGATGGTCTTACGAATATATGTCTCTCCTGCTTCTTAACTAGCTAGGGTGAAGTATAACCCATAGATGAGGTCGTTCTTAACCATTGCTTGAAGTGGTGAACTGCCATTTTTCATTCTTATACTTTTTCTTTCAATTGAGATATAACACACCACACAGTCATGAGCAACACTGCAGCTCAACCAACAATACCTACTTGTACATTGTACCGGTACCGTTTGTATCTGTAGCAGGTGGAGCTCTTCCAGCTGTGGGTGGTAAGATGATCATAATGGTACAGATGGTTGGTATATATGCCTATGACGGTGTTGGATATATTCAATAACATATAAATAAAATGGTTTTCGTTTTTTGGTTTGTCGCTAAGACGGGGGAGTGTCCTATGTTGAATAGACACAATGGATGTTAGTTGGAGATCAAGAGGCACCTCTAATGGGTGTGATGGTTCACAAAAGACACGACCATTCCCATTAGACACCTTATGTGTCTTTTGGAAGTGAAGAGGCATCTCTAATAGGCATGAGTTCCCTATAAGTAGTGGATGATTTGTTTTCATTCAAATATGAAGAACATCAAAACTCTTTCTGTTTTCCTCTCTAACAAGCATCATTAGAAACTAAACCTGTGTGTTCTTGGTTGGGTCAAGGTTGTACAAGCTTTGAATCCAACACTGTTGTAGGGCTTCAAGTTTCCTGACGACAATATTCATTGACCTATTTGTACTCGCCAATCTAATTGGGAAGGGTTGAATAATTGTCGGAAAGAATCTATTATTAGAGCCTTGAACCCAGAGACAACATCCTTTTCTTCACCCTATTTTAGTGTCAATTTTCCAACAGTTTTGACAATTAATCTCGGCATTGGGGGGTGGAACGTGTATGAGTTTTAAGTGCGTTTTTTCGGGGACTTTGAAACCAAAAGCATACTTAAGTCAGCAGCAACAATTCAGACGGAAAGGGTTCTGGTAGACTCCAACATGGTTGTAATATGTGACCGAGACAGATAAGTTTGTTTATCTCCTCCTTTTTTAATGTTCAAATTTTGATCAGTGGCGCATGCAAATGTATGTTGTATATATACATGAAACGCTTATGTGATTGAACCCTTTGAAACAAAGAAAATCATAATAATGTTGTATGATTTTGAGATACTACTTTCATAGGATGATGTGAATAGACAGTACCATAGTGTGTCTACATAGAAGAAACCCTAACAGGCGAAATTTATTGGGTTTATTGGATTTGCGAGTCCAAGAACCGTTTTTATTAGATGAAAGTCTCTTCGTAAAGAGACAAAAGATGGAAATATTGGTTTTTGAGTTTTTCTTTGCCTGACGGGGGTAACAAGAAAGATCAAAAGGGTATCTTGGTAGGGCTATCTTCCGGAATAAATCATGTGTACGGTAAGTTTCTCATTCATCTATTTTAATTTTTTGCAAATGAAAATGGTGATGACAGGTATGTTTATCATTGTGTTTACTATAACGGAGAATAGGGTCTTACTTGATTTCTGAATCTAGAGATTACCTAAGAAATTTTGTGGTGATTAGTGGCAGTCGTATCATGTTTACATCTCTGTGCATATATATTGTTTGTGAATATCTATTGATATCGAATCATCTCATTGTTTAGTTTGTTATAACTGGTTTGCATACTAGATGTTTGCATATATGTCTAGGTCAGAAAGTTTTAGTATAGCTAAATCCAAAGAGATGTATTGTAGTACTAAAATGGATTTGAAGATGCCTTTATGAGCATGGTGTGTTGGTTTTAAACATTGTTTAAACCATACTGATAATACTCTGTTTTCCTAGTCTGCCTAGTTGGCGATGATTGGATTGATAATATGGTAGTTATTTTCGATGAAACTGATACACATTCATCAGTTTTCTGCACATTACCTTGATTTGTGTTTGAATTTCTACCACACATGATGAAATTCATGCTTAAGAATTATGACCGTCATTGGTTTTGTTGATCATTTTGAAGAGAGGCGGTAGAGCACTAAGTCCTAAATTGCTCATGAACTATTTGATGAGATAAATGATCAGGTTTTGGCATGGCTGTGCATCGTAATTAAGCATGCAATCTGTAAACACCATTAATGGCCAAAAGAAATCCAAATCTGAAGAGTACCGGATTTGAAGATTTCCTTCTTTAAGGAATTAAGCATGAAAATGGATCAGTGACATTCATGTGATGATGTCCCCTCTGATGACCTGGTTGAGTTTATTCAACCAAAGGAGTAAATACAGGGGACATAACAAATCCACTATAAACAAACCGAACTGTGCCATCCCTTCAACGCACTGATGGGTTTGGTACGAAAGTACATTTTGATTTCCAGTTATTAAGATAAAAAGTATATTTCGTAATATGGCTGATGGATTACAAATAGTTTTTGTGACCTGTTCACATATTTTGTAATGTAATCCAAATGTACGCACCGACAAACAAAGCCAAGTCCAAAAGATTGGACTTTAAGATTTCTATTTAGAAATATTGTGTGCCATGTTATGGTAGAAATTTGCACATTACCTAGTACAAGTTGTACTCTGTGTAGAAGGTAATTGTTGAGGCAACAATAATTAAATGGATTATTTTTATTAAATGGTCTTCGAAGTCTTAGTTTTTAAAACTAAACTTTGATGAGATGTATCCTGAAGGATGAGATTCTAGGACCGTAAATTGTGGTGGTTCAGGCATTGGAATGCAAGTGTATTAAATGGATTATGTTGGCTTTAAATTGTTTGTTAAAGAAAGCAAAATCCATAGTAAGGATGATGGTACCGGTATGGATTTGAAGATTTCTGTTCAGAAATTTTTGTGTGTCGTGTTTTGTCAGAAATTGCCACAGAAAGTGTTTGGAAATTGCTCATGAACTGTTTAATGATCTGCAAGAAATATTATTTTTTGGACTAGTATAACATCCTTGAATATCCAAAACGTTTTGCATAAAGGATCTCTGCGACTTCATTTTCAATCATAGTTCCGTTGTCTAATTAAACATGTTGTATTATTGTCCAACTTGAAATTCTAATCCCCACAGTTCCCGGACTTCGCTATACCGACCCTTGGAACTATACACAATTTCATGATTAATGACCATGAAATATGAGGGAGGAAAGATGCATTCTTATTGCAATAACTTAGAACTCTCTAAGTGTGAGTATTGTGTATTTCTCAGATAAGTATTCAATATCTGATTTCTTGACTTCGCTCAGAAAGAGAAATGAAATTTGGATATGCCCATTGGCATGGTATATTAGTATTGGCAGTGGTATGTGGACAAAACAAGGGAAAGAGAGACAGTAAGCACGTATCAGTTATGTGGTTGGAGCTTCTCTATATATACTTTTCTTATTCCTTTCTTCTTCTTTTTTACTTTCTTTCTTATTTTCTCTGCAACTTTTCTTTAACCTCTCTCCGTAACTTCCGCTTCTGCTGCTGTAAATCTTCTTCTTTTTACTTCTTTTGATCTTCGATTTTATCTTCATTCCCATACTCTGAAAATGCCTCCAGTTGGTCGTAAATATGAAACTTCTCTGGACAAAGTGCAGAAAGATTTCGAAGCTAAAGGTTTCATGTTAACCACCATTCCTAATCAAGAATCTAAATCCATTCTTTCTGCCAAACTGTTTTCTGATCATCATTGTGATGATCAGGAAATCATAATTTCGCTAGGTCAGATTCTCGCTGGTCTTCCCATTCCTCTCTATGACCCCGATCTTCCCTTATTTTATGAAATTCTTGCTCATGCGAAATTCTCGCGAGTCGTCTACCAATTGAGTGGGGATTATATCCGCTTAATGCTTGAGTTCGCCAACCGTAGTGCTGGTAAGGGATCTCTTTATCCCAAAGAAGTCAGGAATCCTAAATTTGAGGACTTAGAGATATTCATTTGAAAAAGTATACAGAGAGAGCTTCTTCGAAAACTATGAAGTAATAAACATGAAGAATGATAGAAATCGCTGGGGTGCTCGCTTGAAGAGAAGAGAAAATGTCGCCAGCGATAAAATACTTATGCAGGATATCGACTGGCATTCCGGCAAGAACAATGTTCCTCGTCACTCTAAAGACGACAGATGGTGCGTCTTTCCGCTAGTTTTGAAAGGACCTTATATTTCAGGTTCAAATGTGCTCCCTGCGAATCTAGCCAATTATCAACCTTGGGTTTTTAACTGGACTAAGAAATCAAAATAGGTATACTTCCTAAATTTCGCTCAGTTTATAATCTTCACTCCTTTTTATACCTATTAATCTTGCGAAATTTTCAGATTATCAAGTTAAGAAAAAGCTACAAAAGAAATGCTAAGGCAAGTACTCTAGCGGCACTCCGTTCGATCACGGATGAAGTAAGAAATACTTTTCTTTATTATTTTTAACAATATTGTTGCCTCTGTTTCTTATCTTCATTCGTGTGCGAAGGTTGGTGTTGAAGTTGCTGAAGAAGAAGAAAGTTCTAAGGTTGCGAAGATCAAAAGCAAGGGTAAAGGTTCTCTTCGCATGGATAAGTCTACTGCCCCACCTTCAAAGAAACGAAAGATTCAGTCCATCGAAAGCTCTGATGATGAAGATAATGATGATGTTGATACTTCTCTCGCAAAGGAGGATTTTCCAACTGAATCTTCTATGGAACAACTGTCCAGCATCTTCTCTGACTCCATGCAAGGGATTGGAGATGATCGTCTTTCTAGTACATGTAAAGCTCTCGCGAGTATCTGCGATGCTCCTTTGCTAGAGGGTGATGATTCTCTTCATAGAGTCTCCAGATAAGTGACTCCTAGCTTTCTAAATTCGCTTGGTGTCTTGGTATATCTTTGTTCCCTTATTTCTTCATAATTTTGATTTTAAGTTATATCTTGATAATTTCTTTACTTTCCTTTTGTTTATGGGTGAAAACTACTCTGCAGAATTTGGTAATTTGGGGTGTGGATGAGGAATGAATCTAAACCCTAAACAAATGCACTGCGCGGTGAGTGCTTGTAGATTCGAGAGATCAATCTGTGCAAGTCCGGCCTAAACCAAGAAATGGCCGTTCCAGACTTGTTTCGGTCACAAAGTGAAGGAGATGGGGTTGATCTTAGGGAGGGAAGCGAAGAAGGTGTTGAGATTGTGAAGGTGTTGGCTTGCTTATGACTTGTAATGTAAAGGTGAGCAGGCTTATGATTGATGCAAGCAAGCTCTGGGTGTTTGAATACGTTTTTGTATTAACACTTGGTTTTCTGTCTCGTCTGGACTTGCGTTGTTGTTTGAAATAGGGCGGAGAACCTATTTATACAAGTCATTGAGCCTCATTCACGTCTCTCGTGGGAAGTGGAGGAAGTGGAGTGATGGAGTAGTGGAGTTGTGCGTCGGTGCCACACGACCAGTCTTGCCCACTTCTCTTGTTCATCTCTAACCGTCCATGACTTCTCGACACGTTCTTGTGATGGCGCGTTGCACGCCGCACGTTGTAAACCGCTGAGACCAATACCCCGGTATGTATCCCCCAGTTTGTGACATGATTGATGTTCGGAATGTGTGGATCGTGGATCCACGAAAGATAGCATGTAATGTTGAATTGAATAACCGCGTTATTCGCAAGTCGATACTTGTGAAGTACCGTGTGTATTTTATGCAGTACTGCATTATGGTGTGGTAAAGTGATGGGTAATGACGCCTCACCGACCAAATAACTCCCGACCGGGGTTGTATAACCAAGTTGGTGAAGTTGGACGGATGAGATGATCTTTGAGACACTCATCTGCGACCGTTAATGAATATTAGGGTTTTTGAAGAGGTGCGCAAGCATCACTCTTGACTTGGTCGAAACCGAGCATGGAAAGGGATTTGGAGAGAACCGACCGGGCGTGCATGTAGATAGCATGCCGCCGTACACGTCCATGTCTCACTGTCCCATGAAGGTGCGATCTAGGCCACTCAATTTGACCGGCAAAGAGGAGTGGTTGAGATCAATTTTGCAATAGGAAATTGATGCCGCAAAAGGCCGCGCATCATGCTTTTTTCGGCGCGCGTTCCAAGACGACCTAATTTGGTCGGTCTTGGCCGATGGGTTTGACGTGAAGATGGCAGGCTGGTGTTCATGCCTATACCTGAATATCCCATGAAAACGTGATCTAAGCCAGTCAAATCATCCGGTGAAGTTGAGCGGTCGAGATCAGTTTGTGGTTTGGGAGGCGTGGCCATGCTAGTTTGGACACACGTTTTGGATTAACCAGGCATGATATGCCTTGGCCGAACACATGAGGAGGTAGATGGGCCCACGGTGGTCATGCTGGTATGACCGGCCCTTGCTTAATCTAATCTGTGACCCTCCATTCGTGCCGGAGAAGATGGACGCGCGTGATGGCTTGAAACCCTAATTTTGGCTTTCAAAGCCGTGCGCCGTCTCTTGTTTGGGTGACGATTTTGTCACGGCCAAACATTGTTGGTCTTGACCGATTGGTCAAGTGTGTAGGCGGTCCCACGGTGATCGTGTTGACATGCTCTGGGCCCTTTAAGTCTACATCTACACCCTCCATCTATACCTGCGAAGATGGATGGTCGAGACTGCTTTGCAACACATGTAATATGCCGCAAACCCTAATTTAGGGTTTTCCGTCCATAATGCTTGGTATGAACGGTTTCTTGGCAAGCTAGGCCAATGACCGACCATGCGGGGTCGTCCGTGGGTATTCCATACCTGCTTGGGGGTGATGGAATTGATCTGGGGTCATCCAATCATGCTTATGGAGTTGGATGACTGCGATCGAATCATATCCGGACCGATACTGGTCAGTCCGGATGCTCAATCGGGCTAGTATAACACACCGAGAGGGGCTCAATCGGGCTAGTATAACACACCGAGAGTCATCCTGCACGGGTATTTCGTACATGGTTTCATTATAGTGCTTGGAGGTTCGTGTTACTCAGAAGAGTAACACTCGGTCGTCATGCCACACCGATAATGAGTACCGGAAATACAAGGCCGATATGAAATTCACGGGAAGGGATTGTTGCCACATGCTCCAACCTGGAGGAATTTCATGTATTCACGTAATGGGATTGTTGCTACATGCTCCATTCTTGGTGAATTAAGTGAGGGAGTATCCAACACTTATAAATGGCTTTATCTTTTATAAGATGTCGGCGCATGATTTTTTCGGTTTTTACAAATTTAACCTTAAACGAAAATCCACCATCAACATTAAGTCCCCCGCCTAGCACATAATGGTTACACTATTGTGTGGTAGGCATGAGATGGTGACATACATATATTTGAAATGACCAGGATAAGGTAGATACATATTTATCGGATAGTCGGGCGTTGCCACGGAACCGGTTGGTTACGATTAAGGATGCAAAGGAAACAGGACTTGATCTCGGTGAGTCGCTTTGGTTCCTCTTGTACATATTTGAGCTCGGCCGCTTCTTCAAGTGTACTTCCTTCATCATACACGGCTTTCCTCAGGTATATCTGATAAGCCTCGTCGATTGTTATCCCGAATTAGCAGCCTTCATAGGTGGCAAGTAAAGGCTTCCTTTTCCTTCTGGGATTCCGTCGACTTGTGAGATTATAAAGAATCGTCTCACGTGGTCGTTTATTCCATATCTCAGGTACTGCTCTGACTTTCTGATTAACTGATCGATGGATTTGATGATCTCTTTTTTTTTTTTGTGTGTGTGCTCATAACTCCCTCTCCTTTGCAGTTTATCATGGAAGCGGTGGACGCTCATTCTGTTGCTTCCCGTAAATAAGTTTTGAAGTTGACAAGCCCGAAAACCATGCGCACGAAGAAGTAATGGCTAAGATCGATCTTCCACTTCGCGAAGTCGGTCGTGCTATACGGGGATGTCTATCTCCCACCTTCGTATTGCCGCAGCACGTATCCGTGCACTTTCACTGCGATTGACATGGAGGAGCGGTGGAGGCGCGAGGAAACACTGCAGACACTAGTAAGCGCAAGGGCAGAGAGATTTGCAGCGAGGTTGAAGAGGCGGAGAGTTGAGCATGAACGACCTCCGAATGAAGGCAAGTGTGATTACCCGGTTCAGGACGGCGTGATAATTCTTGACTCCGACACAAAGGAACCTGAACATCTGAAAGCAATTGGTATGGCTCCTAATGTTGATGCGCTTTTTAATGCTCCCGCTGGTGATGTTGGGATGGAGTGTGCTGCTGCGGAGGTGCCTGATGCGGAAGTTGAGGTAGATTCGGAGGGAGGAGCATCAATAGGTGACGGCGCCGAAGCATAACCCGACAAGTGGTGCGAGCGATGTCGATCCTCTTGACGACTAAAACCTCTTTTCTTTTTCTTCTTTCCAAGTATATTTTGTACACTCGAACATCTTCCTTGTACTCGGTGGCGGCGGGTTCAAGGTTTTTCCTCCATTTGATTGTTTGAATAAAGTTTTTCTTTTATAATCCTTTGTCGATCTGCAACCGAACCTTCTCAGGCGCAAGGGTGCGCCTTCACACGTAATCCTTAGTGATAAAAGAAGTAATACTATAATGGAATATCCACGGACCTGTGCTCCTGATGCAAGATCTTCTTGGCTTTGTTGGGGCAGATGGCTCAAATCATTTTCCTTTTGTGCACACGTTCTATTTCCTTCTTCCCATGAGATGCTTGTTTAGGATTTCCTTTCTTGCTTAGTGTGTTGATTTAGGTCGACTCAGGGCTTTGTGTTTTTAGGGGTAGGGAGGTTCTCAGATGGAAATAATACTTCAATTAAATTGAGAATTGAAAATTGGAACCCTAACTGTGAATGCAAGTATTGCAATCATTTTCTGGAGGAATTACAAGTATGACATGAAAATCAAAAAGGAAACATTATTTGGAAAAATAGCACAGCGTTTTAAAGAGTGGAGGATGCTAGAAAGTGGTAGCACAGTATCTTAAGTTCGGTAGGGTTTGAGCCATCGTGATTGAATTGTTATGCCCTCTAGTTTATCAGGGTTGATGAGTTTGCAGTAGCCGCCTAGGATAACATCTCGCTACAGTGCACGGTTCATCTTCTCTTTCGGTAGGCAAGTCAGGTGGAGTGGTCATCTTCACCGTCACGCTCCCAACTTTGAACGTAGTCGCCTTCGTCACCAGGTCTCCAATTCCAAACGGGTTTGGTCGTGCAGATACTTGGACCTTGGCCTCATCGTCTTTGACCAAAACAGCTTCCACGCTCCTGATAAAACGCTTGAAAGGGCCGGCCTCCCATTCACATCTCTTAGCCGGGGTTGGTTTGTTGATTGGAGCCAGTCCCCAGGACTTATCAGAATGAGGGGCGGTAGGTTGCAAAGAGAGTTGTGTGGTGAGACTTACTTGACATCGGGACCTTTCAATGTATGCCGACAGGCTCTCCCCGGGAAGTTGTGTCACAGCGGCACGTTCTTTGGTACGGCAGCAAACAATCATCGGGAGGTCCGAAGGCGTGTTGGAGATTCTTTCAGTACCGAAACCGGTAGAGGACAGACTTCCAGTATGGCTTTGTTGTCCTGCATCCAAGAGCGCCCTAGGATCATGTCGTAGTTGGGATGATCTTTGACTATGTAGAACTTTGCTTGCGTCGAGGCATCACCCAATTTGACTTCAAGATCAATGTATCCATATGCATCTCTAAGCTCTCCTGTTGAATCTTTAACTACAGTTGGGTGACGAGTAGCTTCCTGCTTCGAAATCTTTGCCGCTCTCAAGGTCTTGATAGTAATGATGTTAAATTCGGAAGCCGTATCAATTAACACGCTATCGAATTCAACGTTTCTCAAACGAGCGACGGTTAGGAGTCCCCGGTTTCCATTGCTCATGTCTTTCGGGAGAAAGACTGGGGTTCTGGATCTGCTATTGGATGCAAACGCCTACCCGACACAACGTGGTTGAGGGCCGCAAATATGTCTTGACGCTGTCCTTTGGAGAAGTACAAGATTTCACATATGTATTCCATCATAGATTGTACGGTCTTGCGAACGTAATCCCCGTAAATCATGCAGTTCTCGATAGGTAAAGGGTCTCTATGAACACCCTCGTTTCCAAGTTTGGAGTTCCCCTGTCTCTACCTTTTCCCCGAATATTTGTTTCAACTTGTTGCAATCTTTGGTTGGATGATGGACGAACTGTGGTAACAACAAAGATCCGGGATCCGCCATTTCTTCCTCGGTTGGAGGACGTCGATAGGGGCAGCTTTACGGCGTCATCTTGGATCCACGCTTCCAAGAGCTCTATCACTTCATTCATGGGAAAAGGAAAACCCGTGTCTTTAGTGTTTTGTGTAGGAGTTTTGTCTGCTCCTTTTCGAGACGAAGTCTTGTGTGCCAGGGATGTCCGCTTGGTTTGTTGTTCCGTCACTGGAGCTTTCCTTTTCTCTCCTCCGCCCACTACACTCACAGAAGGACCAGTGTTGTATTGCTTGTTCGTGAGGCGCCTGCTCCCTCGACTTTCACGTGAATCTTCACTTCGAACAACTCTGGTTCTTTCTAGTAGTGCCGGTGCGATTGTTGTTGAACGTTTTGCAGCCTCGTGGAGTTCGTGAGAACGTTTGAAAGCCCGTGTTCTCTAACAGAGCGCGGTATATGGGTATCATCCCGTTGATGCACAACTCCACCAATTGTCGTTCGGTGACGTTCGGGTCATGACAATCCAGCGCTTGAGTTCGAATCTTTTGACGAAGTCGTTAGGATGCTCGTTGTTCCGCTGAAGAATTCTTCCTAGATCTGAAAAGGTGATTTGTTCAGACACGAAGAAATACTTTCTGTAGAAAGCACTGACCATCTCGCTCCAGTTGGATATGCTGTTAGGTGCAATGTTGTTGTACCAGGTGTATGTCATCCCCGTAAGTGATTTCGAGAATTCTTTTAGGCGTAGAACATGATTGTATTCATGTTCCCCCAAGGATTCCAAGAATCGAGAAACGTGTTCACGAGCATTACCAGTACCGTCGTAGAGGGAGAACTGGGGAGAGGTGTATCCTCTTGGAAGAGGGATCCGTTGCATATCTTGAGGGTATGGCGGTTGGTGTTGGTGTGCATCCGTCAGATTTCCTTTGCCTCGGCTTTGAAGGAGTCGTTCTAGATCCTCACGTGTGATGAAGTTGGGTGGCTGGTCCCTTTCTCTTGAACATTCGGGAGCAACACGAGCTTCGTCCGAGTGGAAACGCCTTGCTCCGGGTGAATTGAAGGCATCTCTTGTTGGCTCCAAAGATTGACGTGAATCTGCGGCAATCGTTCGGTCAAGGTCTTGAGGAAAGTGAGTACCTCCTTCGAGTTGCGGCCATATCTGTTTGAGTCTTAGCAAGAACTTCCTGTTTCTCCATCAAGTCTCGCAACGGTAATAGACGGTGGTCCTCCTCTTGTGCCTCCGGCTCCTCGTCCCGATGGGGAGTGAAAGTTGTTGCTCTGGTGACCACTTTGGAGGTGTTACACTTGAGGAGATACCGGGATTTGCGGCTGCTCCGGCTCACAGTGAGGGGGGCGTTACACCTACTGGGATGTCTCCTGCTCCGCTAGTGTTGGTGATAGAGGTAACGGCTCCTCGAGATGTGTTGGCTACGGTAACTCCACTGACAGGTACTTCGATACCAGGATTGGTACCCACACTAGCCCCATCAGAGTTGATTGCTGATCCAGACCTTAATTCCACCATCTTGAAATGAATTGTTGATTGAATTGATTCTAAGATCTACCCTTTTGAAATTGATAAAATTGAATCGGATTTCGAAGAAATTGACTTTACAACCGAGAGATTAATCTCCCACTGTGGTCGCCAATTGTTTATGGGTGAAAACTACTCCTGCAGAATTTGGTAATTTGGGGTGTGGATGAGGAATGAATCTAAACCCTAAACAAATGCACTGCGCGGTGAGTGCTTGTAGATTCGAGAGATCAATCTGTGCAAGTCCGGCCTAAACCAAGAAATGGCCGTTCCAGACTTGTTTCGGTCACAAAGTGAAGGATATGGGGTTGATCTTAGGGAGGGAAGCGAAGAAGGTGTTGAGATTGTGAAGGTGTTGGCTTGCTTATGACTTGTAACAGAAAGGTGAGCAGGCTTATGATTGATGCAAGCAAGCTCTGGGTGTTTGAATACGTTTTTGTATTAACACTTGGTTTTCTGTCTCGTCTGGACTTGCGTTGTTGTTTGAAATAGGGCGGAGAACCTATTTATACAAGTCATTGAGCTTCATTCACGTCTCTCGTGGGAAGTGGAGGAAGTGGAGTGATGGAGTAGTGGAGTTGTGCGTCGGTGCCACACGACCAGTCTTGCCCACTTCTCTTTTTCATCTCTAACCGTCCATGACTTCCTGACACGTTCTTGTGATGGCGCGTTGCACGCTGCACGCTGTAAACCGCCAGACCAATACCCCGATATGTATCCCCCGGTTTGTGACATGATTGATGTCTGGAATGTGTGGATCGTGGATCCACGAAAGATAGCATGTAATCTTTGAATTGAATAACTGCGTTATTGATGAAGTCGATACTTGTGAAGTACCGTGTGTATTTTATGCAGTATGCGCATTATGGTGTGGTAAAGTGATGGGTAATGACGCCTCACCGACCAAATAACTCCCGACCGTGGGTTGTATAACCAAGCTGGTGAAGTTGGACGGATGAGATGATCTTTCAGACACTCATCTGCGACCGTTAATGAATATTAGGGTTTTTGAAGAGGTGCGCAAGCATCACTCTTGACTTGGTCGAAACCGAGCATGGAAAGGGATTTGGAGAGAACCGATCGGGCGTGCATGTAGATAGCATGCCAGCGTACACGTCCATGTCTCACTGTCCCATGAAGGTGCGATCTAGGCCACTCAATTTGACCGGCAAAGAGGAGTGGTTGAGATCAATTTTGCAATAGGAAATTGATGCCGCAAAAGGCCGCGCATCATGCTTTTTCCGGCGCGCGTTCCAAGACGACCTAATTTGGTCGGTCTTGGCCGATGGGTTTGACGTGAAGATGGCAGGCTGGTGTTCATGCCTATACCGAATATCCCATGAAAACGTGATCTAAGCCAGTCAAATCATCCGGTGAAGTTGAGCGGTCGAGATCAGTTTGTGGTTTGGGAGGCGTGGCCATGCTAGTTTGGACACACGTTTTGGATTAACCAGGCATGATATGCCTTGGCCGAACACATGAGGAGGTAGATGGGCCCACGGTGGTCATCTTTGGTATGACCGGCCCTTGCTTAATCTAATCTGTGACCCTCCATTCGTGCCGGAGAAGATGGACGCACGTGATGGCTTGAAACCCTAATTTTGGCTTTCAAAGCCGCGCGCCGTCTCTTGTTTGGGTGACGACTTTGTCACGGCCAAACATTGTTGGTCTTGACCGATTGGTCAAGTGTGTAGGCGGTCCCACGGTGATCGTGTTGACATGCTCTGGGCCCTTTAAGTCTACATCTACACCCTCCATTTATACCTGCGAAGATGGATGGTTGAGACTGCTTTGCAACACATGTAATATGCCGCAAACCCTAATTTAGGGTTTCCGTCCATAATGCTTGGTATGAACGGTTTCTTGGCAAGATAGGCCAATGACCGACCATGCGGGGTCGTCCGTGGGTATTCCATACCGCTTGGGGGTGATGGAATTGATCTGGGGTCATCCAATCATGCTTATGTAGTTGGATGACTGCGATCAGATCATATCCCGGACCGATACGGTCGGTCCGGATGCTCAATCGGGCTAGTATAACACACCGAGAGGGGCTCAATCGGGCTAGTATAACACACCGAGAGTCGGCTGTACGGGTATTTCGTACATGGTTTCATTATAGTGCTTGGAGGTTCGTGTTACTCGTAAGAGTAACACTCGGTCGTCATGCCACATCGATAATGAGTCTTTGGAAATACAAGGCTGATATGAAATTCACGAGGAAGGGATTGTTGCCACATGCTCCAACCTGGAGGAATTTCATGTATTCACAGAATGGGATTGTTGCTACATGCTCCATTCTTGGTGAATTAAGTGAGGGAGTATCCAACACTTATAAATGGCTTTATCTTTTATAAGATGTCAGCGCATGATTTTTTCGGTTTTTACAAATTTAACCTTAAACGAAAATCCACCATCAACACCTTTACAGTCCGGGAGAGCTTCCTTCACTGTTGCCTTAGATCTTGAGAAAAGGCGCAGTATTCTCGAAAAGAAGAATCTTCAACTTCGCAAGAAAAATGAAGAATTGGAAGCTGAAGCTGCTACTCTTCGTAAGAGAAATGAAGAATTTGAAACTGAAGCTGCTACTCTTCGCGAGAAAACTAAGCAATTAGAAGCTGATTCTTCCACTCAGAAGAATAAGATATCTAGTCTTCAAAGTGCCAACCAACAACTTTATGGTATGAGACTTTTTCTTTTTTCCTTTGTTTTATTCTCTCATTATCTTCCCTCATCTGATTTAGCATTTTCGCAGACGTTTATATTCTTTCTGATGAAGCCATTCTTCTTCACTCGTTCCCTGACCCTATGGATAACAATGCCCTTATTGATCACCTCAACAATTCTTTGAATAGTTTTTCAAATGACAAGATTAAATCTCTTCCTCAAAGTGAACTTCAATCCAAATTTCGCCTCTTAGAAATTGATCATAGATCTAGCTTAGGATTAGCCAACCAATTTAAGCGTCTCTATCTTAATTCTAAAGAGAAAATTAATACTTTAAGAACCAAAATCAGTGATCTCATAGATGATAAAGATCGCATCGCTAGACAAGGTGCTCAAGCATTAGCGAAATTCCAAAAGACTCTTCTTGAGGTTCAAATTGAACGAGATGAATCTATCCGCAAAAAATGCTATACTTAGCGAAAGAGAAAATCAAATTCGCTCCCTTCTTCTCATAAATAATGATGATGAATTCGCTTGGGCTGCGAAAGTTCTAGATGATGCCAGAAATAATTTAGGTGTTAACGTTGGTCTTCAAGCTGAGCATACGGCCTTGGTTAGGGATATGATTTCTGACAGAGAAGGTTGTTAATTGTTCTTCTCTATTTAACTTTTTGTCTTTCATGAAATTGTTGTTGAGTTGCTGATTCATTGTCACATATTCGCAGGAGCTGAAGAGAGATTTCGTAAAAAAAATTGAAGAACTTGAGTCTGAGAAGGAGCAGATCGCAAAGAACCTTTCTTCTCGAGATGATAAATATTCTAGGTTGAAGAAGCAACTACAGATTACTGTTGCGAATTTTAAGAATGATGCTACTCTTTTTCGCAATCAGACTATTAAAATGGTCTGCGACGACAATAGTATCCCTCATTCTGCATATCCTTGCCTTCTTGAAGAAATCCCCAAGAATGTGCCTTCTCTGGATATCTCTGACAGCGATGCTAGTGAAGATGAGGAATCTGATGGAGATGAAGAAGTAGAAGGATCTGATGAAGATGGTGAAGAAGAGGAATCAAACGAGAAATAGTTCTATTTTCTTCCTTCTCTTTTTGTAATATATGTACATTCATTCTTTTAATCTTCTATTTTTGTAATCTTTTGCTGCGAATTTCTTGGATCTTCAAATACAAACTCTACCTTTGTTGCTCCTTTCTGCACATGTTAAAAGAGCAATTCTTTTTTGCAATATAATTAATCAATATATTATCAACCTTTCATTTTATGAGTGCGTAAATCTACATATGAAGACAACTAACATGTTTTTATTCTATACATTCCCACACTTGCCTCTGTTATTTGTATTCAAATGAAAGATTGAGCAAGTTACTTTCGAATAGTGATATGTATTCATGCCTCAATCTCGCAGCTGTTGATGTTGAATTTTCGCAAGTAAGGAAATCTTGGTTTCTTCCAAGATTTCCTTTCTTTTTTTTCTCTTATGTGGTCTTATTTTTCCTTCCTAGTTAAAGGTCTTATTGCGCCACCTCTTGTCATTGCGACAAAATCGCAGGACGTCTTTGCATTTGCATGCAAGAACCCATTGATCTTGCCTTAACTCTTTCTTTGAAATTTTTGTTATGACAATATGGCAGGCCTAAAAATTCTTGTGAAAATAAAGCCCCATGACATTGCCGTCTTGCAACGAAATCGCAGGGCGTCCTTACACTTTCATGTACTGACCCATTGATCTCGTCTTATCTTTGTCTTTTGTATTATTGCCTCTTCAAGATTGTCGCACAAATATGACAAGCCTAAATTTCCTTGTGAAAATAAAGCCTCATGACATTTGCGTCTTAAGACACTTATCAGCTCCCTAATGGAGGGTGCCGCCCTTATCTTCCCCCCGGTTGCCCCTTCAAGGAGGCGTACTTCTGCCATACAAGGCTAGCTCCTCCCATCCGGTCTTAACAACAACCAGTTGTTTTCGCAGCCTCTTATCCCTTTTGCCTATAGGGCTTATGGTTACGAGACTGCACCCTAAGTGGAGTTTTCTTCGGGCCGAGTGCAGCATAATCCAAGACTTGCCAAGAATGGCCGAGACACTTCAAATGACCCAGGCACTCTTTGCTCAACCATGTACCTCGGCGCCTTAGTCAAATGCTGACTCCTTAGAAGAGACCCTCGGTCGTCCAATCTAAGTCATAAGCTTAGATTGAAAATCCAAGGTACCTCTCCTGGATGGGCTTTATTGACCCCAATTCTCCATGACTCAGGTTCCAGGGGCGGTGTAACCTTTTCCCTGAGCCATGCAATAGGTACCCCCTTCTATGACGCACTTTAGGCCTTACATTTTCCTCTTGCGAAACTTTGATTTCGCGAACTAGGTGTACGCCATAGCGAGTTCGCCCTCTGTCGATTATTTTGTTGATTCTTCTGCATATAAGCTCTTTTGTAATTTCGCAATCTCATCTTTATCATTCATAAAATATATTTTCTTCTTCTGCATATCAGTTCTCTTTCGCAATCTCATCTTTGTTATTCATAGTAATAATTTTTTTTTTTTTTTTTTTTTTGTTTTTTAAAGATCAAATCAATCATACATCTTTCTTTATCCTCCCAATTTCTACTTCGGCAGTCAACAAGTACATTCATTCTTTAAGTCTCTTACTTCTGCTACTTTCTGCCTCTGCATTTTTGAATTTTTCTGTCATTTTCTTCCTCATTGCGAGATTTTCGCCACTTCTTATCTTCAATATGCCTTGGTTTCGCAAAGTTTCTTCTTCTCTGTATTCTATTGTATCTACCATCAGTCTTTCACTCTTTTGTTTATCTTTGATGTTGTGTTTCCAATTCTTCTTCTTCGCAGCTCTTTCTTCACAAGATTCTACATTAATTTCATAACACTTATTTCCTTCAACCCAATCTCCTTCTATGATGCCAATACCACTGGGATGAGAAAATTTGATACATTGATGGAAAGTTGATGCCACACCTAAATCTCATGTAACCAAGGTCGTCCAATCAATGCGTTGTATGGTGATTCCACATCAACTACACAGAATAAAATTTCAGAGGATAATCCTTTCAGTGGAATTCGCATATGAGCTTCTCCTTTAGGCTTATTTAGACAGTTAAAACCATAGATTTTGTAAGTTGAAGGTATTAGATCTTCATCTTTCCCTCCCATAGTTTTATAAGTGTGATGAAAAAGGATATTCACAGAACTTCCAGTATCGATCAAAATTCTGTTGATTGCCCATGAATTCTCAGCGTCATCATCTTCATCCTAGCTAGGTTTTGGGTTAATCTCCAATCTTACCACTAATGGGTTGTCGTGCATTTCTCCACCCTCAGGTACTTCTTCTGCGGTAAAAGAGATAGTCTGCTTTTGCCATTCTTCCAGTGGCGATGTCTTCGCAATGTTCATTATTTCTCTATCATCGGCATCTCTTGCGAAAACCCTGCTGAGAATGTTATCATGAAAATCTTCAATTGTCTTGTATGAGTGTACGATAGAGTTACAAAACAGATTCTTTGCCTTTGCGCCAACTTCAATCACAAATGTTTCTCTTTCTTTTTCTATGTTTTCCTTGTGAATATCTGGAGGAGGTGGTAATGCTTGAGTTTGCGTTTTTCCTACTAGAAAGTGATTTAATTTTCCCTAATCTATCATCCTGAGAATGATTTTCTTTATATTTCTGCAGTCATTTGTTGTATGTCCATGGAAATGACGATAAGAGCAAAATTCATTACTTCTGTAGCTTGGAGGTGGTTCACTCCCCATGTTCCATGGTGCGGGTATGTTTTCCATTAGGATTATAGCTTCCCATATCTTCTCTACACTAGCATTCAAAGGTGGCATTTTTATTTCTTCCCATATTATCTTGTGACTTCGCTGCCCATTGTGATAGTTTTGCCTCTAACCTCCATAAGTTTCTTGCGGCTGATCAAGTCTTTGGATTTTGTTATTTCCACCACGGCTATAGAAGTTTCTCTCTCTCTCAAATTCTTCTTGATAACGACTCCCCATAGCTACTAGCTTTTGCTGATTATCACCCATTATCCTCTCTTGTTGCACTTGCGAGGTGCTCGCCACTGTATTTATCAACTAAGGTAACAAGCTTGCATTCGCTGCTTTTGAACTTGTGTTCGCAATGGGGTATGATTCCATCTCATTTTGCTTTTCCTCAAGAGCAATATACTCCTCCTGAAGTTCTCGGAACTCAGTCATTGTGATCGTATTCTTGATTCTGAAAATTTGAATGTATAACAGATTGGTTGCGAACATAGCGTTGATGAATGACAGAATGAGATATCTTTCGTCCACACGACCAGCCATATCACTACACATTGTCTTCCACCTCAAAGTTAGATGCTTCAAACTTTCGCCAACCCTTTGCTTCAACCCAAATACATCTTCAATGCCAGGTCGAGGAATTGTTACTTATATACGCCCCTAAAAATATAGCTTGTAAATGGTTGAAAGATGTTATAGTATTCTTTGTCAAACCTTCAAACCATTTTAAGGCCTCTCCTGTTAAACTTGATGCAAAATATTTGCACAATATTGCATCATGATTCTCCCATTGTAACATACATCTCACATAAGCTTTGATGTGTTGTACTGCACAAGTTGTTCCATCGAAAATGCTGGTTAACGCAGGTAAATTGCACTTTGGGGGTATTCCTCCTAATTGTACTTCTTGTGTGAATGGAGTTTTCGCAGCTTCCTCTAGGGCTTCATCCAGTTGCCTCTTACCTCCTTCTCTTTTATTATTTATCATTCCTCTCATTTCCGCTAACTCTCTCAAAATTTGTTCATTTATACCAGAATTTGGATCCATTGGTCTTTTTAACTCCGCCTCTCTTCTTCTGCGTTCATCTCTGTTTTGACTTTCTTGTTCATCATTTTCTTCTCGTCTTTCTCTGCGATCTTCTCTTTCACTTCTTTCATGAATTCGCACACCGTTATATCTGTCATTTTCTCCTTTTTGTCGCCTTTCAGTTCTCCTTTGTACTCTATCATACTCTTCATTGATATTACCATTATTGCGATTTCTCTCACGCCTCCTTTCTCGATTATCATGATTATTCTGTCGAATTGCCTATTGTATTTCTTGTTCCTCCACTTCTGCTCTCAGTCTTTCCCTCTCGCGAGCTAGATGTGCTTGTTCAATATAATGTCTTTCAATTTCGT
This sequence comes from Papaver armeniacum, assembly GCA_023531295.1. NCBI lineage: Eukaryota > Viridiplantae > Streptophyta > Magnoliopsida > Ranunculales > Papaveraceae > Papaver > Papaver armeniacum. The sequence continues at coordinate 35,946 of JAJJWW010007579.1, forward strand.
CTTCAATTACTCGTTCATTTCTTTGTATTTCTCTCCCATGTAATATTCTCCTTCCTTCTTCCTGATTTTCTTCGCCATCTTGATTATTTCGCCCCTGACGGTGTCTATTTCCCTGATTTCTATCATTTTGCCCGTTTTGAAGAGTTTCGGCACGTTGGATATAACGATCTTCCATTATTTCTCTTCCTTCGAGACGTTCTTCGCCTGGATTTTGTACTCCCTCTCGAGTTTCTTCATTAGCATTTTCTATAGGCAAATTTTGTCTTATTTCTTCTCTAATTGATCTTGAACTTGATCTTGTAGTGCTTCTTGACCTTCTATTTTGTAATCTCATGTTTTCCATCCTCAACTCATAATTTTGCCTTGTCAGATTCGCACGTTCTTCTGCTTCTAACCGCCTTTCTTCATGTATTGTTTGCCTCAATGCTTCTAATGCTGCGATCTCTTCATTTCCATGAATTATTCCTCCAATTACTTCTAGGTCTCTCTTCTCTTGTCCATTGCCTCCTAATTGCTGCTCTTCTCCCATTTCATCTACAGAATCTGACCTCCAAGTATGTACACTCACTCTGTCATAATCCACAGTTCTATTTTGTATTGGTGTACGTTGAATTGACGGTTGAACTCGATTTTCTCCATTGTTTCTTGTATTCATTCTTGAAGATTCCCCCATCTCGTCTCTCCCTTCTCCAGCAAGTCTCCTACTCCTTCTAACAGTTGTTGGTTATTTTGATGCATGTCTTGTTCTAGCCATTTTTCAATCTTGATGAGTTGTTGAAAATTATATGAAATTCTTTATCTACTATTCCAAATTCTTTCCAATCACAATATCAATCTTCAGTCCCTGTTTCTAGCGCCATATGTAATTGCAGGAAATCCTATAATACACACCTCATAAGAATTCGTAATATTCAACACATCTTTAAGATCAATAATCAATCTCTTTATTAATTGAGTTAGAAATTTTACAAGAAGGAAGTGAAATCAAGAATATAATTGCTACTCTAAACTTTCTCTCTCCTCAAAACTTTCTCTCTCGTCTAAAAAGATCTCTCCTTTTTTTTTTCTTAAGCATGTTCGGCTCTTTATATAGGACATTACATAGTGGATGACAACTAAGTTGTCCTTTATTTTCGGATCTGACTTGAGACACTCTCGCAAGTATTCAAATGTTAAATCTCGCAACACTCCTAAATCTCGCTAGGTCTTCACATCTTTCTCGTGTTCAGGCTATCGTCATATGTTGCGTCATTTATATTACCCATCTGCGATATCTTCGCAGTGTGTCGTTTATGGATTTCGCAAGGGTCTTGGTGTTGCGATATTCTGTTCCTACATCCAGGATTGTACAGATTGATCTCTCGAATCAAAATTACTCCCGTGCAGTACATTGTTTAGGGTTTAGATTCGTTTCTCACCTACACACACCCAAAATTACCAAAATCAGCAGAAACGGTTTTCACCCACAAACAATTACGTAAGGCGGAGTGGATTTTATTCTATAGGTTTATACCTATTGTGCAAAAGATTGAAGTATTGACTAAGGGAGAGCAAATAATATCTCCGTAGTATTATTTCAAAGTTGTGATACAATTGGAATTTGATTTATATAATAATACTATGGGACTGTATGACAATGATTGAGAATATATGTTTTCGTATTGTTATTGCTAAGGATCTTCAACAACAATGATGTTGAGTTCAACACATTCAAAATCGATGGAGAACTCGAAGTAACGAAGAATTCAAGGAAGTTGAAGAGCCAAGGAAATCAAGCATGATGGATCAGAAGCTACAAAGTTTATTTATTTTGTAATACATATTTATTGATAGTTTTGTTACTAAAATTGACGAAGGGGGAGATTGTTAGAGCACTGGTCGGTCGAACTCGCAAGCATTGCTATCTCAAGCTTGTTTGTCAAGTTTTGTTGATCAAAACTATATCTTGATTTCTAGTCTACTTATAGTTATGTCTCAGATTAGGATAGAAGTGTGTTGTTGGGCATTAGACTTCACGGCGTTCACCGATTGAAGAAGAAAATCTACTAAAGAGCTTGGAGGAACTTCAACGATAAAAAGTATGTGGAGACTAAAACTTATCTATCACTTAGAAGTCTATTCAATTTTATCTACTAATGAGACTAAGTCATATAGCTATATAGACTTTGTGTTATACACATTCAAAATTTCGAGTCGAGTTTATCTCGTTATATAATTCTCGAAATACGAGTTTAAAGCTTAGAATGCTTCATCATCTACTTGAAAACTTTAGTTGTAAACAATTCATTTGTTGGAAAATAAATATTAAGTCAAAATGATCATGTGAAAATTACCTTGAACATCTTACATAATTTGTATGAGAAAATCATTCGATGTTAACTTGGGATTTTCGCATTGATCAAATAATCATTTGAAAATTACTTGAAGCTATTGGTATGTGTAATATTATCAGTGTTGTCTTTTAAAGATGTTTCAAATCGATTAACGAGAGTTTTAGAACAGCTGCCAATGTCTGGATACAACACAATATGCGTACCAATATGTGGACTGTGAAGTGCTAGTTCAGGTCCGGAACTCTTTTTTACGAACAGTGTTTGCGAACGAGTTTATCTGTGATAGGTCCGGAACTGTGGTTTGCGAACGACAAAACTAGACAAAGTCCGGAATGGTAGCTCGCGAACTCGGTTTGTGAACTCGGTGGTTAGGTTCCAAAATCGGTAAGTATGACAACTTGTTCACATACTTTGTATGCTAACTATTGTGTATACTCATGAACTCAGGTTCGTTTGCGAACTAAAGTCCCTGGATTCTTTATGCTTTAGGGTATGCGAACTCGGTTTGGAAATTGTGGTATTATGTTCATTAATTGGTTCTTGTATAAGTACTTTGTACACTTACAAACCAAACCGAATATGTTTCAAATGGTTAATGGATAATTTTATGAGATAGTGAACATTTGAACAACTCTCTTAAAACACATTTAGATACATTTGATTATTTATCATGATTGGTTGATTATCAGATTGAGTCTAAAAGTGTTAGATGAATATAGCTAAGCTAAAAGTGTTCATATGGCTAACTTCGGTTAATTGTTATTGAGCCAACTTGTTATACACGTTTAGGTACGGTTCATCCATATCTAAATCAATGCTTATACAACAGTAGTATTTAGTGAGTCACCCAGCGGCCAGGATACATTGGTTTTTCTAACTGGCGGCTGTGATCTCTCCTCCCCTCCCAGATCTTACATCAGTTTTCTTAATCCGACGGTTTAAATAGTGACGGAAACTTTCATATTTTGGTTACCGAAACTACTCGCAACTCAAACTTTTCTTATGATTAGAATCGAGATAGTTTAGGTAAATAGTTGAGACCAAAAAGGGTAATTTTGACTTGCAACTTCATTTGAGGAGTCCCCTTCCCCCGATAGAGTCAAAATTCGTTCCAACTTCCAATTAATCGTTTCTCCTCCACACTGAACCATCTTTAGCAGATACATTAAAGTTGTAGGTGCAAATAATCCACAGGGACAGGTGGAACCATCCTGGGCGAGGGCGCACCAAGAGAAACAAGCACTAGAAGCACTGAATCATCTCATCAGATCTGGGCGCGAGAAAAGAGGAATGAAGGCAGCTCGTGAGGTCGACATAAAGGAGGGAAAAAGTTCTGATGTGATGCTCATCGGGTTCGAGGATAATCAATGCACTGACAGAGTTGGTGAAGAGATAAGAAAAGCTCGGTCAAAATGGGACTCAGCCAGGAATCTAAAGGGCGACGTCGGTCATCTCCACCAAACGAACGACATCGGGTGAGGACACCACTCGGCTAGATGTCTCGACTCGAGCAAAAGGGAAGATCGGCTGAAGCATCAGCTGGTCGTCCGAGAAGAACATCAAGGAAGCTACACCAGGTCCAACACCGTAGTATCGATATATCACCATTTGTGACTATAAATAGAGGCCATGTAGAGAGGTAAAGGGCAAGTAAGGAAAAAGCAGAGAGAGCAGACCTAGAGTATTGAGAGAAGCATACATCTTGTAATCGTGAACCAAGTAATAAGATCATCCTTTTACCCCGTGGACGTAGGTAATCATACCGAACCACGTATATCTTGTGTTCTTCTATGTCTCTTGCTTATTTACTTCTTTGCGTACGTTTGAAATCCTTTGGATGTAGTAGTGGGATTTTCCACATCTACATTCTGGCGCCGACTAAGGGGACTGTGTAACATCTTCGGATACCTTGAAATCGGTTACCAAAAGAGAGAAATCCAAGCTCCTAAGTCACCTTGCGTGTTAGTTGAAGTTAAGGGAGAAACTCTTTTGGTTAAAAGTGTTAATAGCCAAAGCTTGCGAGATGTTCTTGTTTTTGTTTTCCTAGTAAGACCTTGTTAAGTTTGGTATAGGACTGTTTTATTAGCACCAATCGCTTCTGTTTTCGGTTAAATCGAGTTGTCAAGATTAAATCTTCAAGCTAGGCTGTTTGCTTAAGTTGTCGAAGCGAGTTATTAGAAGATCAATAAGCTCCCGAAATAACATCTTTTAATGTTGGTAGAAGCTAGAATGAAATTCCACCTCGCTGACCTATTTTCTTTTCATCTCTAATGGTTGAAATACATGGGTTGCTAGATTTGTCGTTTCAAGTTTACCTTTGTGGTTAAAAGCTCGATTTTGTTACATTTGCTTTTACTTACTTAAATCCTTAAAAAGCTCACGGAATTTTAGTTTAAAAGGAAAAACTTGTTTAGTTATTTTCATCGTCTTAACTTCATCGAATAAGGGCCGTAAGATCTCTTACCTTATGAGTGAGGGATTCCGGTCGGGCAAGTTTGATTAATCTCCTTACGAAGAGTTAAATTTTTTTTGTTGAGTAAAGCTTTCTTGGGTCAAAGACCGCCTTGTCTTCGATCTAAGATAAACGTAATAATACCTCAAAGCTCCCGAATGGATCATCTTTCATGACCGGTAGAAGCTAAGTTGAAATGTTATTTCGTCGTTTGGACCTTCTTAGTAAGTTAAATAAAGTGCAACAGTGGTGGAGGCAAGGCCAACTCGAAGTCATCGAGTTCAGTTTCCCGGAAACTACGGCTGGAAGGAATCTAGTGAGCGCTTCATTATTTAGTCTCATCTTGATCCTACACTAAAAGCCTCACAACATCAGTAGACGGTCGGCATAACAGTTGGTGAAGGTTATCGTATCATCAACCATAGTCAAGAAAGAAATCTTCCGATCTAACATACGGATGATTAATGACTTCTGGCACTAGGAATGTTAGGACAAATAATGATTAATGCATAGAGAAAGTACCGAAAGCGATGTGTTGAGACAGCTTTTCAAAAAATTATCATTTGCGGTCAAAACCACTTGATTCTTTGAGATCAACACGCTAGCATAAAGGGAGTTGTACTACAAAAAACTATTTCCACCTTACACAACAGAACTGCTGTACTTCATCCTTAACCTTTTCGAAAACAGTTCAAAGTAAGTGTTGTGTACTTTGCTGACATAGGTAGGGACGGACGGGCGAGCCGAGGCACAAGGGCAACACTGAAGGTGATGGAGAGTACCTCCAGGACGAGTAGGAGTCTCAGGAACCAAGCCACAACGAGATCTAGTGTACAAGAAGGACTGACGGATTCCCGACACGAAGATCATCGGCAAAATAACCAAGGCGAGACTCAGGCACTAGGAAAAGGCATGGCTATTGTTGACGAGGAAGTCAATCTAGGCCGAGACGACGATCTCCCACCTAGGATACTGAGGATCAACCCGAGCCAGATGATGCAGGGGGACATGGTGGACGGAAGAAATGCATCGGATACTGAGGAAGAAGAGGAAGTGCAAACGATGCATGACGAACGGAGGCGAGAAAGACAACCGACAGAGTACCAGCGTGAACTAGAACGAGAAGGGGAAAGGCTTAGACGAGTGCGTTTAGGAAGGGGCGACCTCGACCGAGACATCCCACCAGCGGCAGCCGATCAACCCGTAGCTCCAACCGTTCCCCCCGTTATCCCCTCGGCAAGACCTCCAACTGCACCCCCCCCCCCCAATGTAGCAGGAAACCAAGTAAACGGCCACTCTAGCCATGAGAGCACCGACCCAATGTTACTTGCTATCTTGGCAAGCCAAATAAGGAAAGAAGACCTTATGAGAGAGCTGCAGAGAAGGAACCTAGCCTTAGAACATGAAAACTACCGACTCCGCAACAGGAGAGCGGGGTCAAGAGGGTCGTCGATCCGAGGCGCTTCTAGCAATCACACCCAGTCGAGAAACACTCCAACCCCATCCCCGAGCCGAGAACGCATGCCCGACCCTAATCGATCAAGGGGAGGGTATGGCCCACCCAAGAATTCTTCGACCGAGGAAGAGGCGACCAATGAGGGTACGGATGCGACAACCAAACAAAAGATCGAGCAACTTGAGCAGATGGTCAAGAAACTGACAGAAACTGCGAGGACGATAAGTTAGCGAAGTAATCAGCGAAGCACGAGAAGACACCATTTACCAAGGAATTGGATCGGACTCCTTTCCCGCCCAAGTGTACGTTGCCGATCTTCCCATCTAGGTTTGACTGGCACGACGGCGACGCCGGAGAGCATATCAAAATGTACTGACATGTCCTTGTTACAATGGAAGAATTACGATGTGGTCATGTGCAAATTCTTCCCAGCAAGTTTGGAGGGTGAGGAAAAGAGCTGGTTTTACACCCTGCCCGATGAATCTGTTGGCAATTATGCAGTCTTGGTGGAAACCTTCCTTGAAACTTACATGCATAATAGTATAGCTTGGCCCAGAGTTAATAAGCTCTTTACGCTTGCACGAAGATTCAGGGAACCGCTGCGGTCTCTAACAGACAGATGGAGGAAGTTATGTACTGACATTGGGAAGGTACCGGTCGATCAGCAGATATTCGGGTTCGAAAATTCATTGGGGAAGTCAGATCCTATTTGGGTAGCAATGTACACCGAGAAACCTAACACGTTAAGGGAAATCAGGAAGATGCAAGAACACTACATCGCCCTAGAAGAAATACAGGAAGGAGCACATGATAGAGGAATACAAGAAGCAAGCACTACAGTAGAGGCAACCCCACGAGAAGCTCCGAAGCGACCAGAGAAACGGCCGAGCACACAACATCATGGGGAGAACAAGAAAATTTGGGTCGAGAAAGGAAAGAAGCCTCGCCACGAACCCAGATCTTACACTCCATTAAATGCACCATTGGAAGAAATATTCAAGGAAGTCGAAAAGAGGAACGATATCCGATACCCGAAGACTAGGGGAATTCAGTTCGACGAAACAAGGAACCATCCCGAGTTTTGCCATTACCACCAGTTTCGTGGCCATTCGACCAATGATTGTCGAGAGGTAAAAGATATCGTCCAGCACCTGATCCGAGATGGATACTTGCGACATTTTGTCAAGATATCATCGACGCCAGCTCAGCCCGACGCACCAGTGCATCAAATAAGAATCAATCGTGGTACCCAGTTCGCTTGTAATACCATCTCGCACTCGGCAACTCAAGGGTTTGACTTAGGAACTGGTATCAATTCAAGGATCCACAAAAGAGATCGGGCGGGAAAAGAAATATTCAGTGTGGCCAAAACTCTGCCCATGGAACCTTGGATGATGCAGCCGATCACTTTCTCAGCAAAAAACGTCCCGTCAAATGGTCAAGCACATGGGGATCCCCTAGTGATAACCCTACTTATTTAAGAATGGGGTGTCCGAAGGATACTGATGGACAGTGGCAGTTCAGTCGAGGTCCTATTTTACGACACCTTCAAAAGAATGGAGTTATCTGATGACATCCTAATCCCGTCGATCTATCGAATCTACGGCTTCAACGGTACAGTGACAGTACCAAAAGGATAGGTCACCCTCAGAGTCTCGGACGGGGAAGGGTTCCTAGACACACTCACCACCTTCTGTGTGGTCGACGTTGTGTCACCTTATGAAGCAATCCTTGGTAGACCCTGGCTTGTGGGAATCAAAGGGGTCGCCTCGGCATACCACCAAAGATTGCGGTTTCCATCCTATCGAGGGGTAGTGGAGGTATTGGGCGACCCCCAGGCGGCGCGACGATGCGTTCAGATAGATATCCAGCAGAATGAAGAAAGGCGATCGAGGAAACGCTAAGAAAAGAACAAAGCTAAGGAAATAAGAGCCGGAGAAGAGCTAGAAAAGGTAATATGACAAGCCATCACCACCTACGAAGCTGACGAGAAAGAGATCTTATAGCAATCAAAGGAGCCGACAATAGTCGATGAACCAAAGCCTAATTTCTCGGCCTTAGAATCCACTCGACAAGTTAACTTAGGCACTGAGGAAGAGCCTAAAATGGTGAGAATAGGGACTCTATTGACGGATGAACAAACACGGCAGCTGATAACTCTTTTGAAAGAATACATGGACGTATTCACCTGGAAAATGCACGATATGGAAGGAATTGACCCAGAAGTCTGCTCACACCACTTGAGAATAGACCCCAAGGTCAAGCCGACCCGACAAAAGATGAGGAGAATTGCACCAGAGCTACAAGCAGCGGTGGAGGCCGAACTAAAGAAGTTGCAAGTAGCAGGAATCATTCGAAAAGCTCAATACCCACAATGGATATCTAACATGGTGATAGTCCCTAAAAGGAATGGAGGTGTTCGAGTCTGCATCGACTTTAGCGACTTGAATAAAGCATGCCCGAAAGACAGCTTCCCCCTCCCCAGCATCGATCAGCTAGTAGAATCCATAGTTGGATATAAGGCAATAACACTCATGGACGGGTACTCGGGGTACAACCAGATCCCCCTGGCCCCGGAGGACCAAGAGCATACATCGTTCTTCACACCCAGAGGGTTATATTGTTACACCAAAATGCCATTTGGACTGAGAAACGCAGGCGCCACATACCAAAGATTAGTAGAAGATATGTTCGAAGATAAAATACACAACACCATTGAGGTATATGTGGACGACATGTTGGTCAAAAGCAAGGTGGCCACCAACCACATCGACGACCTCCGAGGCATATTTCAAACCATGAGAAGATACAAGATGAGGGTGAATCTGCTAAGTGCACTTTCTGGGTCACCTCGAGCAAATTTCTAGGGTACATAATTACCGACAAAGGTATCGAAGCAGACCCAGATAAGATCCGAGCAGTAGTAGAAATGCCATCACCCGTGACGATTAAGGACGTACGACGGTTAAATGGGAACTTGGCATCCTTGGGGCGATTCATCTCTCGATCATCTGACAAGTGCAAAGACTTCTTCGGGACATTAAGGAAAGGAGAAAAGTTCAAATGGACCGAGGAATGCGAAGAGGCATTTCAGAAAATTAAGGAGCATCTCGCGAGCCTACCGGTGTTACAAAGGCCCGAGCCCGAGGAGGTACTAACCCTATATCTGGGGGCGACCAGTTATGCCATTAGTGACGTATTAGTCAAGAACGTAGGAGGGGAAGAAAAGCCGGTGTATTTCATAAGTAAAACTATGAACCCCGCGGAGAGGAACTACACCAGAATCGAGCAACTGATATTAGCATTGGTATTTGCAACTCAAAAACTTCGGACGTATGTCCAAACTTACAAAATTTGGGTCATCACAAAATCCTCCATAGAATCAGTACTCGACAATGCAGCCAGATCGGGGCGAATCTCCAAGTGGAGCGCACAGATCAAGCAATTCGATATTTTCTATGAGATGAGAACAAAGTAAAAGCACAAAAAGTGGCGAGACTTTCGCGAGACTTCCCCCCTGAGCGACGAAGATGAAGTAGAAGACATCCCAGGAATGGAGGAAGACCAAGAGGACCCATCCGACCTACTCGAGACATGTAACCCGACATGGTGGGAAGTTTTTGTGGACGGATCATCCAATAAAGACGGGTCAGGCCTTGGATTGGTCTTCACGACGCCAAAGGGAAAAAAGATGGTCCACTCGTTTAGACTCGAATTTAAGGCGACCAATAACGTCACGGAATACGAAGCAGTGATACATGCTCTGCTCCTGATAGTGTAAATGGGAATTCAAGATGTAAGATTAACAAGTGACTCTCAGCTAGTCGTCTGACAAATCAGCGGGCAGTACGCTATACATGATCCCTTGTTACAAAAATATTGGGAACTCGCCCAATTCTACATCGGCCAGATACCAAACATTAAGTTCCGGCATATATGTAGGAAAGATAATCGCCACTCGGACGCCCTAGCATACATCGCTTCCATGCTAACGGATGCAAGTGTTGAGGGCATCAGAATTATGAGAATCTTAATGCCATCAGTACCTGAGATAGCAGACATCGGCGCACACGTAGCAGCAACCACTACCGATCAGTATAAGGCCGATGATTGGCGAAAGCCAATCCACGAATATCTTGAAACAGGAAAACTGCCCAAGGGGCGACCCGAGATCAACAAAATCAAAAGCAAAGCAGCTGCATACGAGCTCTGAGACGGCACTCTGTATAGAAAATCATACTTGGGGCCATTATTAAGGTGCCTGAGTAAAGAAGAGGGGTACACGATTCTGAACGAAATGCATTATGGGGCCGCGGGAAACCACAGCTCCGGCCGTAGCCTGGCAGCGCGAGCCAAGACTATGGGATATTTCTGGCCTTGCATGAATGAGGATGCAAAGCATATGGCCCTCATCTGCGACGAATGTCAAAAATTTGGAAAGAAAATACACGCACCAGCAGTGACGTTAAACTCGGTAATCAGCCCGTGGCCTTTCGCCAAATGGGGGATCGACATCGTAGGACCATTGCATGTCGGATCGGGGCAGAGAAAATACTTAATTGTGGCAACCGACTACTTTACTAAATGGGTAGAAGCCGCTCCATTTAAGTATATCCGGGATAGAGATGTTTTTCGATTCATTTGGGAGCACATCATATGTCGCTTTGGAGTACCAGCGGCAATCGTCTCGGACAATGGAAAACAGCTACATGGCAAGAATATCGACTTGCTATTCAATACATACAACATCCGAAAGAGCAAGTCTACACCCCTTTACCCTCAGAGTAATGGAAAAGCTGAGATCACAAACAAAACCATCGCCGACAACTTGAAAAAGAAGCTTGATGGAGAATACGGAGAATGGTGCGAAGAGCTTTACAACGTTTTGTGGGCATATAGGACAACTCGCAGAGAGGAAACTGGGTTATCACCTTTCATGTTAACATATGGGACCGAAGCTATCGTTTCGACAGAGGCGATGATACCTACAACAAGGACCGAGGCATGGAGGCGAAACATCTCGGCAGATCTTATCCTGGCCAAGCTCGACGACCTAGAAGAAACAAGAGAGATGGCCCTGCAAAAGATGGAAAATTACTAGCGAAGAATACAACGAGAATATAATAAGCGGGTCCGACCAAGAGAGTTCCAACCAGGGCAGTTGGTACTAAAGGATCTACCCAGTTATGAACATGATAAAAAAGGCGGAAAGCTAGCAGCACGATGGGGAGGACCCTATACTATTGTCGAAAAGGTCGGTGAAGGAGCATACAAGATACTAAAACCGGACGGAACACCCGAGCCACGACCGTGGAATGCTAAGCGACTAAAGCTATATCACCCCTAAGAACAGGTATGATATATTGTCATATATTTCCTTGAAAGGCCACGTGGGGTTGGAAATGTGACAATTGCGTCTAAATGGCCGTTTCGAACCCGAGGCAATGGCATTGTGCAAGTGTCGGGGCGGATTACACTCGAATGGTCGTTTCGAACCCGGGGCGATGGCATTGTGCAAGTGCCGGGGGGACTTACATTAAGACGGGCTATTCGAACTCGGGGCGACGGCAGTGTGCAAGTGCCGAGGTAGCCCTAGGTCCCTGGTGGTTGGAAACCAGTGGCCGATTGTCGAGGCATGAGTGCTCGACAGTCGAGCAGGCAACATTGCTCCCCTCGCAAGTGGCCGAAATCACTTTCCCAAGAAATTTATTTGATAACTTCTTGGGATATCGATCCCATAGAAATTAGGGAGGACCAACTACCCTGCCACTAGATCTTGAAAGACGGTGATGAGATACCTCAATCGGGACATGGCATTGGGCCCGATGACCCTCCCTGTTGAGTGTGTTCGACAGAAACGGCATTTACAACTAACCGATCTACTCATGTTTATGCAGGTACACGCAAATTAGTCGTAAAAATAAACCACATATCATCGATACAACACAATTATGAACGATAACGTAAACAACAATTTCAGAGAGCAAGAAAAACAACCAAATTGCCGACGCAGCACCCCATTAATAGAAAATGTATGAGAAAATAAAGGTGTTCGAACGGATTACAACCCAATGCAAAGGGCGAAACAGCGACGCAGCGCTACAAAAGATGAGCCTACTCCTTGGGAGGAGCTGGCACAGGAACCGCCCTCTTAGCCACAGTATCGGCTCGCTTCTTATCAAGTACCGCCTTTACACCGGCTTTGACCTTCGCAACAATCTCATCATTAAACTTCGCCTTTTCAGCAGCAAGGTCGTGTGTCAGCTGCATCGACGCCGCTTCAGCAGTGGCCACCTGCCCGAGTAACTGAGCTTCCCTTGCCAGCAGCTGCACCTCCTTTCCCTTCAATCGGGCATTCTCCTCTTCCAACGATGCCACCTTATTTTGCTCGGCTGCCAAGATACGGGAGAAGTCAGTAACATAATAACAACATTAGGACAACGACAAGGAAAACACAATACAAGGTACATCACCTTCAAGTAAAGGGGTGACTACTCTAACGGTCTCTTCGGACTCAGACAAGCTACACTCAAGGGAAGATATCTTAGAGGAAAGTTCTAGATAGTGTTGCTCGTTAAACTCATTGGAGGGGCAGTATTTCTTATGATCACTCCATTCGGCTCTCTGCCGAGAGTGTGCTATCTGCAAACCTGATAATTGAGCTCGAACCCACTCCAACTCCTCGGAGACTTTCTTAGACTCCCTAAGCTTCTCAAGAGATTCTTGGCTACACTTTTCGGCAGCACTCTTCTCCCCCAGAATCCGAAGGCGATCTGCGTGCAAATCTCGAACTTGAAGCATTAACCGTCCACACTGACTTTCTAAGTTATCAACCAACAGCGTCTTGTCGGCAGCAATACCCTGGAACCGAGACAAGATCGCCCTAAGATTATGAATCTCCTCGGGGACATACTCAAAAGTCACATAACGATGCAGCCGGGTTTGTAGACCTTCGATCTCGGTTTCCAAACGATCGATTTTGTCGTCCTTATTAACAATCCTTTGTTGTAAATTCGACACATGATCCCGTTCTATATTAATTTGTCTCTTCAACAAGCGATACCTCGTAGCAGCATCGGCCTCCGCACTAGAAGTTTCTGCTAGGAAGGTAGTACTAAACTCAGGATATTGGCACTACAGAATCAATCATAAACACTTGAAAGCTAAGTAAATACCGCTTCTCCAGCCCCCGGGATCGCTCGCGCTCTTGCTGTAATAAGAGACGAAGACCCTCTCTCTTGGCGACCTCCCTGCGCTGAATGGCAGCGTTTAACAATGAGCGATTGATATCCTACAAACACCAACAGCATTAGCATTTATCCCATGATATGAATGCATAACCTGATCAACACAACTCACCAGCAGATCGAAAGTACTCTTCAGACCAGCGTCATACAACGAGACGACCTTGATCTTATCTTCATCCGAAAGAGAGGCAAATTCAGGAGATATATGAGCCCCAAGGGAGTTGCACATAGGGCCCGAGACAGTAAAAGAGGTGCTACTGCCTGAATTAGGAACCACAGGAGAAAGAGGCTCCAACAACTCTCTCCCAGAAGTGATGTTCTCTTCATCACGAGTCACCACATTATTTCCACCAGACTTCTCCATTTGCTTCGGCTCCTCTTCATCACCATCGGCTTCATCCTCTCCATCAAAAAGATCATCATCATCGTCACCATCAGACTCAAGATACACAACACCATCGGCAAGAACAATCCCTCTACCAGCTGGCTGCTGGGGCACGATTTTTTCCGGGACGGATAAGTCGCCCTTGGTCTCCTTGCCCTTTCCACTGGGCTTCCCACCTACAAGGGTAGACGAAACATCAGAAGTTTTCTGAGGCGACTTCCTCATGAAATGCGATAAAGGCAGCCGATCCTCGAGATCCTCATCATCCCTCGCCGAAGCACCTCCAGCTTTATCGACCCTCAGCTTCTGCGCATGAGCCGATGTCAGAACCATTCAAGGCAACAAATAGGGGCAAGTACATGTACTGCAAAGAAGAAGCATTATATTTGTTACCTTCCCTAGCTCCTACGCTAGAACCCCTATCCCTTTTCCGAAGAACGAGAGACTCAGGAGGAACGTTATGGAACTTGGGATGTAAAAACACAAAAATTAAAACATCGCCCTACCAATGGCCCGAGCCGATCAGCTAAATCAAAAACCTGGAAACACACTTACTCGATCAACATTGACCACCCAGAAGGGATAAGACTCGGCCGGAGAAGGAAAATTGCCACTCAGAAGGGGACCAGAAATAGCCAAAGGAACTCGGTCCCAAGCCGCGTCGCTAGTATGACGGGCATGCCTGTTGGAACCTTTCCCCTCGGGATCCTCGTCCAATAAAAGCTTCTTGACACCCTCAGGAAGAGTCTTATGGCGATGAGGGCTAGCAGCAAAACCAGCGAGGTCACCATTGGTAGCAGTCCCGCTTCGATAATTATCAGCAAAACTGGCAGGAGTTTAGTCACCCGCCTAGGAAGGATCGTAAGTAGACCAAGTAGTAGGAGTACATTCGCCTCGACTGCGTCTCTCCCACTCGGACAAGATACGAAAGTGTTGCCATTCCACTGAGCCAAGGCGAGGGACGGGCGGATCTTAGAAAGAGCCTCATACCAAAACGAACGGCTAGGATCGTACAAAGGAAAACGCAACCCGAGCTCTAATTGGCCCCTGGTGACAATGGTCGCCTCGGCCGAGTGTGGAAACTTTAGAACATCATCCTTCTTCAAAACGCCTTTTTGGACCGACAAGAGCCTAACGTCATAGCCATGGAGGTCGAACTCATCTTTCAACTGTTGGATGAATTGCTCATCCGACAAGTCTTTAGCAGTTCTCTTGTCAGCCCTACATGAAAACGAAGAAAGATTATCAGAAAAGATGGAATCCAGAGCACGATAATCATGCTTAGAAGGGCTCTCAATAAAAAACAGGGAATCAAGCGGTATACCATCTTCGTCAGAAAAGACATAGCTCACGCACCTTTTTTCCGTCATGGAAGGAGTTGAAGACGCCATGAAAGCTAGTGGAGGAAACGGCAGGAGAAGTAAAGATATGACCGGAATCGGAAGTTACAGCGGCAACGGAAACAAAGAAAACTCAGAATAGTGAAGAAAGAAGGAAGGAAACCTGTGGAAAGGATAACCAATGACGATGAAGAAAGAGCGGAGGAAAACAGAGAAAGAGAGAAGAAAAAAACTGCTAAGGAAAGAATAAAAGGAAAACAAGGTTTAAGGGTCGGACTTATAAACCTCATCTGTGGTAACCGGCGAGGAAGGTAAACCGGTTACAATAACTGAAGAAAGTGGGGAACATCATGGCGCGAAACCCGGGATGACCGAGGACGTGGGAAGACGAGGCGGTTTCTTCCCCTCGTGCCGATCACACGAGCGGAAGAAGGGGCATAAATGTAGGTGCAAATAATCCACAGGGACAGGTGGAACCATCCTGGGCGAGGGCGCACCAAGAGAAACAAGCACTAGAAGCACTGAATCATCTCATCAGATCTGGGCGCGAGAAAAGAGGAATGAAGGCAGCTCATGAGGTCGACATAAAGGAGGGAAAAAGTTCTGATGTGATGCTCATCGGGTTCGAGGATAATCAATGCACTGACAGAGTTGGTGAAGAGATAAGAAAAGCTCGGTCAAAATGGGACTCGTCCAGGAATCTAAAGGGCGACGTCGGTCATCTCCACCAAACGAACGACATCGGGTGAGGACACCACTCGGCTAGATGTCTCGACTCGAGCAAAAGGGAAGATCGGCTGAAGCATCAGCTGGTCGTCCGAGAAGAACATCAAGGAAGCTACACCAGGTCCAACACCGTAGTATCGATGTATCACCATCTGTGACTATAAATAGAGGCCATGTAGAGAGGAAAAGGGCAAGTAAGGAAAAAGGAGAGAGAGCAGACCTAGAGTATTGAGAGAAGCATACATCTTGTAATCGTGAACCAAGTAATAAGATCATCCTTTTACCCCATGGACGTAGATAATCATACTGAACCACGTATATCTTGTGTTCTTCTATGTCTCTTGCTTATTTACTTCTTTGCGTACGTTTGAAATCCTTTGGATGTAGTAGTGGGATTTTCCACATCTACAAAAGTCCAATTCAAAATTTTTCAATCAGACTGCGGCATCCGAACGGAAGCAAATTCCATAACCCTAAAAGAACCTAATTAGATCAACGTGATGTTCTTTTCTGAAGAGAAAAAATAAATTTTTACTGCAACAGTCTCACAGAATCGTCTTGATTTTTGGGCATGAATTAGATGCACTTGATGGAGCTTTATTAACAGGTAATTTCGATCTCTAAAATTCTTTGCTATAAGTTTGACTTGGGTTAGTTGATTTTATTTCTATTTTTGTTTTCAGGATCAACTAATATTTGTTAGGGTTTATCACTTCTCCGTAAGTAAAAATTATGAATTTTGAATTGGTATTCCGTGTTTTCCAATCTGATGTTAAATATTTATAATTAAAGGATGATGAGATTCACTGATGTTCATATCCAGAGTCTTAGCGCTAAATCCTTGATTTTTCCCATCTTCATATATGACCTTGAGCCATTGTTTCTGAAGACGTGTTGTCGGCAGGTATAAAATATGATAAAAAAATTCCTTTAATAGGTTGCCAGTTACTAAATCTTTATTCATGTAATTGAGTATCAAATGTCATTAAACCTCAAGAAGGATTCCAGGTTTTCCGTTTGTACTATATAATTGGGAATCTTCATTTCTGATAAATTTGTAGTTTGTTCTTAATGGTCAATACTTCTAATTATGGATTTTATTTGTAGTTGTTTTCCGATGGTAGGTCATTCATGTGTTTATCCCTGAAATAACAAATGTCATTAAGGTGCTGTACTTTTCATTTTCCATTTCATTTTTTGATTTCAAATTATGTATGGAGTTTTCAACTAAGCTTGATTGGAGATGTTTTTCTAGAGGAGTTACAGATAACAAAAACAGGATGTGGATGCTCTAGCTGATAAGTAAAATTGCGTGGGGTCATTTTGATGAAAAATGAAAGAAATCTCAATAGGATTTAGACAAGGTATGTTGCTAGCAGAATTAATTGTTGATAAGCTAGATTGTTAATTTGATTATTATGTACAAATGTGAATAGGAGGAGAGTTATATTATGTGATATCATTTTATGGCGTGTAGTTGTTTTAGCAATCTCATTATGTTTTCACTTTTTACTTACTATGTTTATTTATCTGTTAGAATTGCTCTGTTATTTTTTGTCTCCTGAATTTGTTATATTTTTATTGAATCATAGTTTGACACTTCTCTCAGTGACGAGAAACCAGAAATTGAGGATCTTCAACTTCAAGGTCAACAATGAAAAGTACAACTAATATGTCTATTATGTGTAGTGTCAAAAATGGTATGGTGGTCGATTCTCTGTACTATTATTATTTTTGGCCCATGTGTATATCTTTGTAGCTGGATACGAAACCGTGTTTGAATTCGATTAGATGTGTTTTGTTTCATTCAAAGGGACATGTCAAAACGATGTGGACCATTTGAGAATGTGCCTAGATGCTGAAGTAGATATTTGCGATTAATTAACATCAAAGTAAGCTTACTTTCTGAAAAGCTATCCTCTGTGGTTTGCAGTACTGTATCTGTTAGAGAACATTCTGTTGGTCTGCCTTTTTTTTCTCAAGCCGTATAAGTATGTCCATTTAAACTTTACAGAGAGAAACCAGCAAAATAAAGTCGTTTTTTTAAGTTAGGCCATCAACCAAGTCGTATACACCCATAACCTGATACAAGATATGGCATGTGTTGAAACATAACCTATACATCACATATCTCTTATGGTGTGAGAACACTTTTAAATTATTTTTAATTTATTTTTTTACAAGTGTTATTGTTTTGGTTGTAAATCTTTATTTTTGTTTCATAAAAAAAAAACAGTGCTTTTGTGAAACATGCATTGTTGGTTTGTTACTGTGTGAATGTTAATATTACGTTACTACTGTCTATATGCATGGTTTTGGAATGTTGTTAGGATAGGAATGGTAAATTATAGTACTCTTTAATTATGTAAATTGGGAAGTTAGAAGCTTTGGGTAATCAAATCCGGGGTTGTACTGTGGCAGTATGTGGTGGTGGCTTGGATGATATGGTTTTACCCATTTTGATGGGGGTATATATAAAATTTATAGGCTGCTCTTCCTTCATAACTACGTCTGATCATTTCTATGTCTGATAATGTTTCTATATACTACCATTTTATAATCTCTGAACTTTGTTTAATTACAAATCTGATTTTTTTTTGTAGGTTGTGTCGTCATGGATTACTCATTTTGTTACACTTTCTATTATATGGTTAGGTTGTATACGTATCTACCATGGATCGTGGGAATCACCATAGCCATAAAGAATGGTTTTTTGGCTTATCAGTTGTAATTAAGCACGCTCTTGTACTTATGATGATGTAAGTTTCCTCGCTCGATGTATGGTTATGATAATTATTTATTGTATTTTTGTATATGAGGTGGTGGCTTGGTTAATATGGTTTTACCCATTTTTATGGGTGTATAAAATCTATAAGCTGCTCTTCCTTCGGAACGACATCTGATCATTCTATGTCTGATAATGTTTCTATATACTACCATTTTATAAACTCTTAACTTTGTTTAATTGTATATATCTGAAATTGTTTTTTTTGTAAATTGCGTTTATGGGTTACTCATTTATTACACTTTGTATTATATGGTTAGGTTGTAGAGAATGGCTTTCGGGCTTATCCGCTATAATCAAACACGTTCTTGCACTTATGATGAAGTAAGTTTCCTTGATCATTGTATGGTTATGATCATTGTTTATTGTATTTTAGTAGATGTCTTCTTTCCTTACAAAGTTGAGGCACAATTTCCATGTATAGAGACTAAGTCATATATAAATTCGTCATGTTACTCATGGCACACGTGCGAGAAACTTACCATAGTCCTTTTTCTTTATAAGGATGAGTAGTTAGCTAATGCCAACTTTATTTATGTGATCATATGAGAATGACTTTACAAAGATGGAAGACATGTTTTTCCAAGTTTAGCATAAGCTTTTACTGTTAGACAGTACTTCCATTCCTACCATTACATTAAACGTGTTCAACTCAGCATTATAGTTGTTGAAGATCTGTAGCGATAACAATGAGAAAACAAATGCTCTCAATCATTGTTATACAGTGTCATAGTATTATTACATAGCATCAAAGTTCAATTGTATCACAACTTTGACAACAATACTATGGTGATATGTATCACTCCCCCTTAGTCAATACTTCATCTCGACATGAAAACCACTCCCCCTTACATAATGATCCGTAAACCATATGTATTTGTAGTATGAAACTACACATTAATTCTCCCCTTTTTTGTCAATATAAATTGGAAAAGGTACGAAAACTAGTGGGATCCTCATGAAATTTTCATAGAGATACTTCATGACCAAAAGAGAATAACATATCAACTTACTTAGATGCTATCATATAGCCGAAGCTAAATGCTTTCATCAAGGATTTTAAAGATACAAAACGACCCCTATAATATTCCACAGCCGCACTCCCCACAAAAATTTGGTAATTAAGCACAAGTTCAAAAAGAACTCTCCCCCATTATATGTCATTCCCGAAAGAACAACAAGAGCGACCTTAATTTCGAAAGAAAAGAAGGATTTCTTTGGACATAACAAATCACATACAAGTATGAATTTGAACCCAAAAAACTCAATTAAATTAACCACAAGAAGTTCATGATTAATTTAATCGATAATGGTCAACACAAGTGAACTTATGGAGACTCAAAAATACTCAACTAGATTAATCACAAAAGAACCCATAATTAATCTAATCAAAATACACAACCAAACTAATCACAAAAGTAATCAATTTAATTGGTCATACTCGACATAAGAGAATCTTTGGAGCAATGACTAAGTTAATCATGAAAATAATCAACCTAGTCAAAAACGCTCAAACATAAGAAGACTTATGGAGTTATAACTAAATAACCAAACAAGATGATTAATTTGGTTCAAAAATGCTCGACATAAAGTACCTTATGGAACAACAACAAAGCTAATCATAAAATAATCAACTTGGTCGTTTAGTGCTCAACATAAGACACATTACGAAGCCTCACAGTAATACATAAAATATGGATCAGGGAAGATCAATTACTGCGGAATACACAAGGATTCATTCTATTTTCCATCACCATTTGCCAATGACAAACAATAGACATAATCCTTGAAAACAAAAGATTTTAACCTATCTTGCGTCAATAATTGACAATATAGGCTTAACTTTTGTATTGCCAAAAGTCCATTCATTCCTTTATCAACATATGAATATCGACTTATGAAAGACTTTACTTTTGACAAGATATAGGACAATCATAGTTCACAGACGCAAACACACATATCCCATAACAATTGCAATATATAAAGCCATAAAGATTAATACTGCAAAAATCATCTTCCAAACAACTTTAGAGTTTAAACCAATAAATCTAAAAACATGAAGATGAAAACGTTGGACATAGCTATGTGTAATCACAATAATGGCTATTCCAAACTCTAGTAATCCTTCTCAAAAACAAGAATAAATTCTCATAAGAAGTTTCCTAGGCATCAAGACAAACTCGTAATGCACATATAAGATGATTTGTCCTTAGAGGGTAGAATCAATCTTTTTCGCCCGGATTTACACCAAGAATAGTTACAAAATGCGTATAAAAAGATTTTCCTAACAAAGAAGAACATACAAAGTCATTAACGACCATGCACCATAGTTCGCAAAGGATGATTGTGAACATTCAAGAATCCCATAGCAATGCGTACAATTGACCATTCTTGAACTTACTTCTTTGTGATTCACCAACAACATTCTTGTAAAAGCTACAAATTAGCTTAGAAAAGTAGTACTCCAAGAGTCCAAGTGCCCAAGTCCAAAAGAAGTGGAACAAGTGTGACGAAACGGAGCAAAACACTCAAAAACAAGATACAGGACAAATACCAATCTTAACTCATCCAAAATCAAGGATTCTCATCTCCATTTTGAAGAGAAATCAAAGAGGAAGATAATGCAAAAAGAATGAGGTCATTCCGAGTTTGGACGAAGAATTTACGGCCAAAACAAGTTTACCGAAAATCGACTTCTACAGGCAAGTATGCATACGAGTTTGCAAACGATTTTTCGTGACCTGGAGCAGTATGCAAAATGGTATGCGTACTTAAACCCCTGGATTTTGGATTTAAATGATGGTATGCACGCCTGGTAAGTGTACCATGAAGACCAAACATCCCGAACTACTATTTTCAAACCTTTTTAGAAGAATCCAGTCAAATTCTACAGCCTTACCGAACATAATCTGTGTGCCCCAATTCTCGTGCTTCCCTCACCGTATACATAGCAGGTAATTTCTTGGTGAGGATGCACTTACAACACAATCAAGTTGTGTTGGGGTGAACAATGTCTTGCTCACTACAAGTGACCTTTGGATTATCATGAAAGTGATCGCTTTTAGAACCTTTCACATCCAATTTTATTTTTCCAAAAAACTTGTTAAGTTCCAACATCATGGATACTGCCTTCTCCATAGTCATGGAATTTTCTGGAAGATCATTCCTTTTCGCACTCAAAGCATCGTTGACTTTCTTTGGTACCCACTTCTGAGTGCGTTTAGGAACAACCGGAACCTTCTTCCCATTACTCTCTTCAAGATTTCTTGCAAGAGAATTAGGCTGACTATTCTTTTGCAAGTTAGTCTTTCTCCAAATGGGAGCATCGGATCTTGTCTTCGTCTTTACGAAGTTATCCTTTTGATAACCATTACGATTGTGAAAAGGATTCGTATGACGTTTATAGGAAAAACTAGGAAAATCACACCACTGATTCCTTTCCCTAAAGGTTGGACAGTTACAACTTGTAACGTTAAGGGGATCAGTCTTAACATATGATCTTTGTTTTACAACTTCTTGTGATGCCCAAACAAGAACAGCATGAAGTTTCTCATTCCTTATACGGAAACGACATCTCCTTTCTAGGTAACCTTTATTTCCGCAATAGTGGCAAACATAAGAAATGTTCTTACCTCGATCCGTGTATGCTGATTTTGGAGGTTGATATATTTTGCTCTTTTGAACCTTAACTGCCGGTGAAGGTATTTCACTTTTGCCATCAGTGGAAACCCTTTGTTGAGAAGCATCACTAGCCTTGACAAATTTTACCTCTATGCTAGTACTTGGAGCATCTATTCCCTTATAGCCCAATCCTCGTGTATCACGATGATTTTTACTTGCTCCTAGCATAGTGGTTAATTTCCTTGAACTAGTATTGAACTTTTTCAAGTCATCTTCCAACATCTTGATTTTATTAAGAGCTGCAGTTAAATCAGACTCAAGGTGTTTTTCTCGAGCGAGATAAGCGCTTTCTATGTCGTCAAAACTTGTTTGCTGGGAGTTAATCCTTGCTTCAGATTCTGCAAGTTTCTCTTCCAACAAACAATACTTTTGATAAAGATTATCACATTCAAGTGACTTCATACATAGGTTTTCCTCAGAATCCTTGAGGATCGATTCGTTAAAACTATTCGAAACATAAACACCTACGTAACATCTTCTCAATTGCTTGTTTTTTCGACAGAGATGAGTCAGAAGAGGTGTGACATGAGAAGTTGTCATCTTCTTCTTTTCCAACGAATTCAAAACCTTAACATACTCTGAGACTTCCTCATCAACCTCTCTATCAATATCTGAATCACCTTCATCAGAAAGTTTATCCAACTGTTCTTCTAGTAGTGTTTCCCAGTTATCAACAGTTTTCACATTAAGAGAATGTTTAGATATTGACATAGATGTGACAGTTCTCTCAGGTGAATTCAAGCTTTGAAAAACATCTGGTAATTTCTGACATGGTACGTTATTAGAGATAGACTTGTCCATATTCAGATCGCTACAAACACAGACTTATGAGGTCTTAGCGTGTTTGCCTACTCTGATACCAATTGAAAAAGCGGGGGTACAACAACCACACCCAATATTTCGCTTAGCAATCTGTATGGACAAACTCCAATATACTTTCTTGAGAATCAACTAGACAGTCAGACTCAATCTAGAGAAAAGTATATCAAAGAGTTTATATCTCAATCTCTCGATTTGATCTTTACTCAAGCAAATAGAAATCTACGAGTCTTTATCAAAGAGAGATAACTTGGATGGTACCAAAGACCAATATCCAAGTGTCAATCAATTTAAATCAACAACGAAAAAGGTCGGATATTCTAATTGATTGAACAACGCACAACCTGTGATATTTCAATTATATAAAAAAATATAATGCGGAATATAAATAACACAGACACCAGAATTTTGTTAACGAGGAAACTGCAAATGCAGAAAAACCCCGGGACCTAGTCCAGATTGAACACACACTGTATTAAGCCGGTATAGACACTAGCCTACTCCAAATTAACTTCGGTCTGGACTGTAGTTGAACACCAATCAATCTCACACTGATCCAAGGTACAGTTATGCTCCTACGCCTCTGATCCTAGCAAGATGCTACGTACTTGATTCCCTTAGCTGATCTCACCCACAACTAAGAGTTGCTACGACCCAAAGTCGAAGACTTTAATAAACAAATCTGTATCACACAGAAAAGTCTACGGTAATAGATAAATCCATCTCCCATGAATATACCTACGAGTTTTTGTTCCGTCTTTTGATAAATCAAGGTGAACAGGAACCAATTGATAACCCGGGCTTATATTCCCGAAGAATAGCCTAGTATTATCAATCACCTCACAATAATATTAATCGACGCAGCAAAAAAAGATATTGCGGAATCACAAACGATGAGACGAAGTGTTTGTGATTTCTTTTCTATCTTGCCTATCGGAGATATAAATCTCAAGCCAATTATTCCAATTGTACTCGTACGATAGAAACAACAAGATCAGATCACATAACTACAAGAAAAGTAGTATCAGTCTGGCTTCACAATCCCAATGAAGTCTTTAAGTCGTTAACCTGGTTTAGAGAAGAAAACCCAAGGTTAAAGGAGAAACGACTCTAGCTTATGCAACTAGTATCACACGTAATGTGTGGGGATTAGGTTTCCAAGTTGCTAGAGTTCTCCCTTATATAGTCTTTCAAATCAGAGTTTGCAATCAATGTTAGCTTGGTAACAAAGCATTCAATATTCACCGTTAGATGAAAACCTGATTAGATTCAAGCTAATATTTCTCAACCGTTGGATCGAAACCTTAGCTTGTTACACACAAATGAAATGTCCAATTTTGAGTTTATGTAACCTTTCCCAAACATTAACATTTGTTGGTTCAACAATAGTTAACCAAATGGTTAGCCATATGATCACTTTCATATCAACCACATTCTTCTTCACCATAACTAGTTCAAATGACTCAAATGAACTAGTTAGAGAGTTGTTCAATTGCTTAGATCTTATGTAACTACACAAGACACAATCGAACCAAAAACGGTTTGATTCACTCGAATCAGTTCATGAACTTTATAGTCATGGTTTGTAAAAGCAATCCTTAGTTTATATAAACATGAGTTCAAGAACAACCGGTTTTAGATATAACCTACTCAAGTTCGCGGACTGGGTTCGCGGACTTAAGCTTACGGAAGGAGTTCATAAACTACAACAGAAATTCTCGGGTCGAGAACTTCCGCCAGTTCGCGGACTTGGCTCACGCCACATTCCGTTTCTCTTGATCAACAAAGTTCGCAAACTTTGGTTCAAGGAATAAGGACTTATACATATATGTGTTTCCACAATAATGCTGATATCCTACCAATGGTTATGTAATCTAAACTCTCATTTCAATCATTGAAACATTCTCAGAGAACGTTATAGCCGTTATTCACAGACCATTTTTTGTCAGAGCAATTTTCAAAGTGATTAAAACATAACATGACATTCGTCACTAGGTAAAGATGAATTTGGCTAAATCAAAAGCTTACCAACACATATTTCGAGAAATATATAGGCGAGATAAACTCGGCTCGAAATAGCAAATGTGTATAATGAAAGTCTATATATCAAAACGAGTTTTGTCTCAAGAATAGGAGATAGAGTAAATACACTTTTGAGTGACAGATAAGTTCAAGTCTCCACATACCTTTTAGTCGATGAAGTTCCACCAGTTCCTTGAGTAGTCCTTCGTCTTATATGATGATTGACATGGAGTTCTTGAGCTCAACTACACTTTATATCCTAGTCCGAGACCTTTAACTATAGTAGGCTATAAATCAAGACTTATAGTTTTGATCACTAATATTGACAAACATGCTTGAGATAGCAACGCATGCGAGTTCGACCGAGCAATTCTCTAACAGATTGCAAACCCTAATTTGAAACACTATATAAGGGAGAACTCTAGCAACTGGGAAAACCTAATCCCCACACCTCCTGTGTGATTCTAGTTGTATAAGCTAAAGTCGATTCTCCTTTAACCTTAGGTTTCTTTCCGAGACCATGTAGGTTAACGACTTAAAGACTTTATTGGGATTGTGAAGCCAGACCGATACTACTTTCTTATAGTTGTGTGATTTGATCTTGATGTTTCTATCGTATTGAGTACAATCATAACGATTGGCTTGAGATTGATATCTCCGATAGGCAAGATATAAAAGTAGTCACAAACATCTTCGTCTCATCGTTTTTGATTCCACAATATCTTCTTTCGCCGCGTCGATTAAGATTATTGTGAGGTGATTGATAATACTAGGATGTTCTTCGGGAATATAAGTCCAGGTTATCAATTGGTTCCTGTTCACCTTGATTTATCAAAAGATGGAACAAAACTCGTAGGTATTTCTGTGGGAGACAGATTTATCTATTACCGTATACTTTTCTGTGTGATACAGATTTGTTTATTAAAGTCTTCGACTTTTGGTCGTAGCAACTCTTAGTTGTGGGTGAGATCAGCTAAGGGAATCAAGTGCGTAGTATCCTGCTGGGATTAGAGACGTAAGGAGCGTAACTATACCTTGGATCAGTGTGAGATTGATTGGGGTTCAACTACAGTCCAGACCGAAGTTAGTTTGTAGTAAGCTAGTGTCTGTAGCGGCTTAATACAGTGTGTGTTCAATCTGGACTAGGTCCCGGGATTTTTTGCATTTGCGGTTTCCTCATTAACAAAACTTCTGGTGTCTGTGTTATTTCTTTTCCGTATTATATTTTGTTATATAATTGAAATATTGTACATGTTGTGCGTTAAGTTCAATCAATTAGAATATCCAATCTTTGGTTATTGATTTACATTGATTGACACTTGGACATTGGTCTTTGGTACCATCCAAGTTATTTCTCTTGTATTCAATTAGACTCGCAAATTTCTATTTGCTTGAGTAAGAATTGAATCGAGAAAGAGATATATAACTCCTTGATATACTTTATTAAGATTCAGTCTAGTTGATCCTCTTGAAAGTATATTGGAGTTAGTCCATACAGATTGCTAATCGAAATATTGGGTGTGGTTATTGTACCCCCGCTTTTTCAATTGGTATCAGAGCAGGCAAACACGTTTAAAGACCTTATAAGTCTGTGTTTGTAGCGATCTGACTCTATGGACAGGAATTCTATCTCCATAAATGCACCACCAGTCTTCGATGGCTCTAATTACTTATGCTGGAAAATTGTTACGCGTGCCTTTCTTCAAGCGTGTGATTTTCAATTATGGGTTTATGTAGTTAATGGCTATGATGCTCCCGTTGTGGCAGTAGGGAATGTAAACGTTCCTAAGAACATTGGTGAATACAGTCCTGCCGAGATACTTGCTGCAAAGCAAAACTCCGACAGTTTGAATGCCATCATACATGCCATTACCCCAGATCTTTAGCACCATGTGACTACGTGCACTAGGTCTAAAGATGCTTGGGATATCTTAGAAACCGTATTCGAAGGTAATACCAGTAAAAAGGAAGCGAGGCTTCAAAACCTTAATTCCGATTGGGAAAACCTTCGTATGGCAGATGACGATTCATTTGATGAGTTTAATCACGAAGTGTCTGAAATTTTTAATGCATCTTTTGCATTGGGTAAGACTATTCCTAAAAAGGACATTGTGATGAAAATTCTCAGATCGCTGCCATCTAGATACGATTCTAAGAAGCATGCCATTATTGAGGGAAATAACCTTGATACACTTTCCAGAAATTCCCTAGCTGGAAAGTTGAAAATTTTCGATCTTGAACTTGAACAAAGAGAGAAACGTCATTTGTTTAGCAACCATGTTGCTGCATCTGATCGTAAGTCTCGACGTCCTAAATTGACTGATAAAAGGGATGAGAATTGCTTTAATTCAACTCTGTCACTGTTTATACAACAACTTAAGAAATCTCTTAGACAAAGTAAAATAAAGTCTCAAAAGAAAACTCAGTCAATCAATAAAAAGGTTCAGAAAAACTATGTTAACAATACTAGTTTCAAGTGCTATAGAAGTGTTCACGATACTTCTAAATGTCCTGATACGGAGATGAGTGAGATAACTAAAGCATGGATGGCTACTCTTGACTACTGTCCTGAGGATGATATCTATGATGGTTCTCTTAATCTTTTTGATGATAATCACATCTGTCCTCCTAACAGTCCTGATTATTCCATGATAAACAATCTTACTTCCTCAGAAATACTTCATGTAGAAAATGAATCCTTGATTAAAAGGATTGAAAATCTGGAATGTCATTTGTCTAATTTAAAACTGGAGTTGATCAATTGTGATTCTTACAAGACATATCGAACCTCTTCGACTATGCCTCTTAAAAATTGTCAGCAAATTCCTCCTGATTCTATATCATTCTTAAGTCACCTTGCCGATAAGGATCGCATAGAAAATCACAAGAACGTACCTAATCTTGCGATTTCCTCACATGTTAATCAGGATCATCTTAAAACATGTGGCACTAAGAAACAAGAAAAGTTCTTCTCTGTCAAACATTGTTTGCAGAAGAAGAAAAATAAATCTCATACAAAACCCTCGGCCTTTGTAAAAGAGATTTCCAAAAGAATGCATAGTTTACGAA
Source organism: Papaver armeniacum (assembly GCA_023531295.1). Lineage (NCBI taxonomy): Eukaryota > Viridiplantae > Streptophyta > Magnoliopsida > Ranunculales > Papaveraceae > Papaver > Papaver armeniacum. The sequence continues at coordinate 64,261 of JAJJWW010007579.1, forward strand.
AATCAACAATCAAGGTATTCAAATTTGTGCAAAAAGAAAGAAAGGATGATGCACGTAACTCTTCTTTCTTAAAAACAAGACAGAAAAAAGGTATAACAAATACTTCATTCCCTCGTAAGAAGTTACCCAGTCCTGTAGTGGATTGGAACAATTATGGTTTGTAGTTCTGGATTGATATATTTTGTCTATCCCTCTTAGACAAAAATCATAATCTTCAAGAGGGTTGTGATGAAATATTTCTGTTATTTAGCCTACAACTGTTTACAAACGGTTTTCTTCTAAAGACCTTTTCTGAGGATTACCAAATTCTGTTAGGGTTTTTGGTCAAAGGTCATTTTGGATATTGATCTCCTATCCTCAGCTCCTTTTAAGATGAAGTTTTTCTCCTTAGCATAAATATTTCATCCATCTCTTATATCATGTCCTCTTCAAGCCTTTTAAGCAAAGAAAGTGATGTTTGGACTGTTCTCTTTCCATATAAGAAGATACGGTTTGATTCTTCTGATAATGTGATGAGCCCTGACAATCATGGTCCTCTCTGGACGGGAACATCTCTGTTTCTCATTTTGATAAGCTCTCTTTAACCATGAATATCGTCTTGGAACAAGTTCGTGCCCTGAAAAGTGAACTTGAAGCCTCTTCCAAGAGTCTTGAAGAAAAGATGGATAATCTGGAATCTAGAATTGATCTGATCGAAGATGAGCTTGATGAATACAGATAATATGAGAAGAGTATTCAAAGTAAGTGAAATGTTTTATAGGAGTTATATTAGTCTAGTAAATCTTCGGATGAGAATTTTATTTTCTTGTTTTGTTTAGAAGAATAACTAGAGTTTGGAATAGCTATTATTGTGATTACACATAGCTATGTCCAACGTTTTCATCTTCATGTTTTTAGGTTTATTTGTTTAAATTCTAAAAAATTGTTTGGAAGATGATTTTTGCAGTATTAATCTTTATGGTTTTATATATTGCAATTTGTTATGGGATATGTGTTTGCGTCCGTGAACTATGATTGTCCCATACCTTGTCAAAAGTTAAGTCTTTCATATGTCGATGTGCATGTATTGATAAAAGAATGAATGAGCTTTTAACATCACAAAAGTTTGAAGCCTACTATGTCATTATTGATGGAAGATAGGATGAACTTTTGATTACGAGGATTATGTCTATTGTATGTCATTGTGCAAATAGTGATGGAAAATAGAATGAATCCTTGTTTGTTCCGCAGTATTGATCTTCCCTGATCCATATTTTATGTATATACTGTGAGGCTCCGTAAGTTCTCTTATGTTGACCATTTACGATTAGATGAATTATGGGTTCTCTTGTGGTTAATCTAATTGAGTATTTTTGGATTCAAATTCATATTCGTATGTGATTTGTTATGTCCAAAGAAATCCTTCTTTTCTTTTGAAATTAAGGTCGCTCTTGTTGTTCTTTCGGGAATGACATATTATGGGGGGGAGTTCTTAATTGAACTTGTGCTTAATTGCCAAATATTTGTGGGGATTGCGGCTGTGGAATATTATAGGAGTTATCTTGTATCTTTATAAACTCCTTGATGAAAGCATTTAGCTTCGGCTATATGATAGCATCTAAATAAGTTGATATGTGCTTTCTTTCGGTCATGAAATGTCTCTTTGGAAATTTCATTAGGATCCCGTTTTTTTACCTTTGCCGATTTTATTGACAAAAAGGGGGAGAATTCACTACACCAAATATGGGGTTTAGTAACTCAGATTCGCAACAGCTTAGAATCTGTTGCGAATTTTCAGTTGCTAGTTTCAGTTGCAAAAAATTCGCAACAGGTGAAAAACGATTCTAAAACTCAGAATGTTCATTTCAAGTTGTGATTCGCAACTAAATCTAGTTGTACGCGTGCAAAAAATTAGTGTGCCTGCCTACACTTTCAACTGACTCATTATTCAGCCCATTCAGATGCTTGGGAAAGCTGACTCGGGGCTCTTTTCTCTTTTATCATCGAACACCTCTCATTTTCTACTCCTTTCTCTCGTTCTCCCTGTGAATCATCTCTACTTTCCCTCTTTCTGCTACCATCACCATCGTTATCATCAACATCAGAACCAAAACCTTATTATCGTCGTCGAGGAAGTAAGGTGTCGTCATTAACAACACATGACTTTAGGAAGTAAACCCTAGTTTGATTTCTAATCTGAGTTCAGATTTATGCTCACCATGTTATAATCTGGATTTATTCGATTATTAATAATTTACAAAATTACAATTTTTTGACCTAATGAGGGAAATCAGAATCCGATTGCAAACTTTCTTTGTTCTGTGAGTGTTGTTGGCGCGAGATTTTCCCCCAATTGGAGATTCATTTACCCTTTTCTTAGATTCAAGTAATTTGGGGGTTTTATCTTCAAATGGAAGATTTAGAACAAAGGTATAACCCAAACCCTGATTTATTGTTTTTTCCTTTTCAATTAGATAAAAATGCAAGATATGATTTGTTTGATTTTTGTGCAATAATGTCAATTTGATGATAAAGATGTCTTAGTTTTGCATTCACCACATGTCTATTCAAATATTATTACTGAACAAATAGAGTCTGATTTTGAGAAATCCAGATTTATTACTAGCAGTTTTTCTCAACTTGGAAATTGCCAGGTTTAAATGATGGTTATCATGATAAGAGAACCTGTTATAAAAGTTCTAATCAAAGGGTTTTAACTTTTATATTTGTCGCATTTATGGTTTTGAATCTGGATGGGGACCCATTGTTATTTTTCTTGTGAATTGCAGAGATGTTCAAGAGTTCAGAGTGGAGAGATTTAAGAAGAAGGTAAATGAACTATGTTCCCGAGGAGGGATCATATTTTGCAGAGAAAGAGAAATAAACTAACAGATGGCGAGAATCACAAAATGCTCGGGAAACACAAGTCCCGCATATAACTGTTGTTTGTCAAAATCCCAGCAGTGTATACTTCAGTGTGGAATTTCACTTGGCCTTGGCAGTTTGTGGGCAATCTCTGGACTAGGACCACAAGAAGATCTCATCATTCTAGTTCAACTCCATCAGTCATCTGGTTTGTATGTGCTTCTTGGTTTGACATTGATCCTGTTAATGTTAAATATGATGTGCTTCTGGTTTGATAATTAGAAAATAAGATTCATGTGCTCGTAATGTCATGTAGGTGAACAGGTTGCAAAATAAGGGCTACTATGGAGGAGTTGGCTTTCCAATTTGCATCTGAAAGAATTTTCGCAAATATTGATACTTAACAGAGATGACAAAACCGACCTTAATGGTGGATACTTGACATTATCGATACAAAGTAGATATCAGGCCCTTTTCTCTGCAGAAACGAAGTTCTGGAGTCGTTGCTGGTTGTTAGAGCACTGCTCGGTCGAACTCGCATGCGTTGCTATCTCAAGCATGTTTGTCAATGTTAGTGATCAAAACTATAAGTCTTGATTTCTAGCCTATGTAGCTAAAGGTCTCGGACTAGGATAGAAAGTGTAGTTGAGCTCAAGAACTCCATGGCAATCATCATACAAGAGGAAGGACTACTCGAGGAACCGGTGGAACTTCATCGACTAAAAGGTATGTGGAGACTTAAACTTATCTGTCACTCAAAAGTCTATTTACTCTATCTCCTACTCTTGAGACAAAAGTCGTTTAGACGTATAGACTTTCATTATACATATTTGCTATTTCGAGCCGAGTTTAACTCGCCTATCTTTTTCTCGAAATATGTGTTGGTAAGATTTCGCTTTAACCGAATTCATCTTTACCTAGTGACGAAAGTCATGTTATGTTTCAATCACTTTGGAAATTGCTCTGACGAAAAATGGTCTGTGAATAACGGCTATATAACGTTCTCTGAGAATGTTTCAATGATTGTAATGAGAGTTTAGATTACATAACCATTGGTAGGATATAAGCATTGTTGTGGAAACACATATATGTATAAGTCCTTATTCCTTGAACCAAAGTTTGCGAACTTTGTTGATCAAGAGAAATGGAAGTGGCGCAAGCCAAGTCCGCGAACTGGCGGAAGTTCTCACCCGAGAATTTCTGCTGGAGTTTGTGTACTCCTTCCATAAGCTGAAGTCCACGAACCCAGTCCACGAACTTGATTAGGTTATATCTAAAACCGGTTGTTTTTGAACTAATGTTTATATAAACTAAGGAATGCTTTTGAAAACCGTGGCTATAAAGTTCATAAACCGATTCGAGTGAATCAAACCCTTTTTTCTTCAATTGTGTCTTGTGTAGTTACATAATATCTAAGCAATTGAACAACTCTCTAACTAGTTCATTTGAGTCATTTGAACTAGTTATGGTGAAGAAGAATATGGTTGATATGAGAGTGATCATATGGATAACCATTTGGTTGACTATTGTTGAACCAACAAATGTTAATGTTTGGGTACGGTTCATAAACCCAAAATTAAACATTTCATTTGTGTGTAACAAGCTAGGTTTTCGATCAAACAGTTGAGAAATATTAGCTTGAATCTAATCAGGTTTTCATCTAACGGTGAATATTGAATGCTTTGTTACCAAGCTAACATTGATTGCAAACCCTGATTTGAAAGACTATATAAGGGAGAACTCTAGCAACTGGGAAACCTAATCCCCGCACCTTATGTGTGATACTAGTTTGCTAAGCTAGAGTCGATTCTCCTTTAACCTTTGGTTTTATTCTTCTAAAACCAGGTTAACGACTTAAAGACTTCATTGGATTGTAAAGCCAGACCGATACTACTTTTCTTATAGTTGTGTGATCTGATCTTGTTGTTTAAATCGTACGAGTACAATTTAAATAATTGGCTTGAGATTTATATCTCTGATAGGCAAGATAGAAAAGAAATCACAAATACTTCACCTCATCGTTTGTGATTCCGCAATATCTTTTTTCGCTGCGTCGATTCAGATTATTGTGAGGTGATCAATAATACTAGGCTGTTCTTCAGGAATATAAGTCCGGGTTATTGATTGGTTCCTGTTCACCTTGATTTATCAAAAGACGGAACAAAACTCATAGGTTTATTCGTGGGAGACGGATTTATCTATTCTGTAGAATTTTCTGTGTGATACAGATTTGTTTATTAAAGTCTTCGACTTTGGGTCATAGCAACTCTTAGTTGTGGGTGAGATCAGCTAAGGGAATCAAGTACGTAGCATCCCGCTGGGATCAGAGGCGTAGGAGCATAACTGTACCTTGGATAAGTGTGAGATTGATTGGGGTTCAACTACAATCCAGACCGAAGTTAATTTGGAGTAGGCTAGAGTCTGTAGAGGCTTAATACAGTGTTTGTTCAATCTGGACTAGGTCCCAGGGTTTTTCTGCATTTGCGGTTTCCTCATTAACAAAATTCTGGTGTCTGTGTTATTTCTATTCCGCATTATATTTGGTTATATAATTCAAATATCACAGGTTGTGCGTTGTTCAATCAATTAGAATATCCGACCTTTTTCGTTGTTGATTTAAATTGATTGACACTTGGATATTGGTCTTTGGTACCATCCAAGTTATCTCTCTTTGCTAAAGACTCGCAGATTTCTATTTGCTTGAGTAAATATCAACTCGAGAGATTGAGATATAAACTCTTTGATATATTTTTTATCTAGATTGAGTCTGAATGTCTAGTTGATTCTCTAGAAAGTATATTGGAGTTTGTCCATATAGATTTCTAAGCGAAATATTGGGTGTGGTTGTTAGACCCCCGCTTTTTCAATTGGTATCAGAGCAGGCAAACACGTTTAAAGACCTTATAAGTCTGTGTTTGTAGCGATCTGATTATGGACGAGTATATCTCTAATAACGTACATGTTCATAAATTACCAGATGATTTTCAAAGCTTGGATTCACTGGAGAGGACTGTCACATCTAGGTCAGTATCTAAACATTCTCTTAATGTTAATCCTGTTAAAGTCTGGGAAACACGCCTAGAAGAACAGTTGGATGAACTTTCTGATGAAGGTGATTTAGATATTGATAGAGATGTTGATGAGGAAGTCTCTGAGTATGTGAAGGTTTTGAATTCGTTGGAAAAGAAGAAGATGACAACTTCTCATGTCACTCCTCTTCTGACTCCTCTCTGTCACGAAAATAAGAAATTGAGAAGATGTTACGCAGGTGTTTATGTTTCGAATCATTCTAACGAATCGATCCTCAAGGATTCTGAGGAAAACCTACGTATAAAGTCACTTGAATGTGATAATCTTCATCAAAAGTACTTTTCGTTGGAAGAGAAACTTGCAGAATCTGAAGCAAGGTTTAACTCTCAACAAATCAGTTTTGATGACCGAGAAAGGGCTTTTCTCGCTCGAGAAAAACGTCTTGAGGTTGATTTAACTGCTGCTCTTGATAAAATCAAGATGTTGGAAGATGACTTTAAAAAGTTCAATACTAGTTCAAGAAAATTAACCACTATGCTAGGAGCAAGTAAAAATCATCGTGATACACGAGGATTGGGCTATAAAGGAATAAATGCTCCAAGTATTAGCAAGGAGGTAAAATTTGTCAAGGCTAGTGATTCTTCTTAACAAAAGGTTTCCACTGATGGAAAAAGTGAAATACCTTCACCTGCAGTTAAGGTACAAAAGAGCAAAGTTTATCAACCTTCAAAGTCAGCACACATGGATCGAGGTAAGAGCATTCCTTATGTTTGCCACTATTGCGGAAATAAAGGTCACCTGGAAAGGAGATGTCGTTTCTGTATAAGGAATGAGAAACTTCGTGATGTTCTTGTTTGGGCATCACAAGAAGTTGTGAAACCAAGATCATATGTTAAGACTAATCCCCTTAACGTTACAGGTTGTAACTGTCCAACCTTTAGGAAAAGGAATCAGTGCTGTGATAATCCTAGTTTTGCCTATAAACGTCATACGAATCCTTTTCACAATCGTAATGGTTATCAAAAGGATAACTTCGTAAAGACAAAGACAAGATCCGATGTTACCAATTGGAGAAAGACCAACTTGCAAAAGAATAGTCAATCCAATTCTCTTCCGAGAATTCTAGAAGAGAGTAATGGGAACAAGGTTCTGGTTGTTCCTAAATGCACTCAAAAGTGGGTACCAAAGAAAGCCAATGATGCTTTGATTGTGAAAAGGAATGGTCTTCCAGAAAATTCCATGACTATGGAGAAGGCAGTATCCATGATGTTGGAACTTAACAAGTTTTTTGGAAAAATGGAATTGAATGTGAAAGGTTCTAAAAGCGATCTCTTTCATGATAATCCAAAGGTCACTTGTGGTGAGCAAGACATTATTCACCCCAACACAACTTGATTGTGTTGTAAGTGCATCCTCACCAAGGAATGCCCTGCTATGTATACGGTGAGGGAAGCACGAGAATTAGGGCACACAGATTATGTTCGGTAAGGTAGTAGAATTCGACTGGATTCTTCTAAAAAGGTCTGTCTATAAACCTGAGCAAGATTTGTGTTTTTATTTGCTTAGAGTACTTATAATGATCCATGTACCTTGCTTATTGTTCATTTCTACCTAACTTGATCTGTGTTTAAGGTTCCTTTGTGTTTAGGTTTGAAAATAGTAGTTCGGGATGTTTGGACTTCATGGTACACATACCATGTATGCATACCATCATTTAATATCAAAATCCAGGGGTTTAAGCTCGCAGACCCAGTTTGCAAATTGCTCCAAGTCATGAAAATTCGTTTGCAAACCCGTATGCATACTTGCATGTAGATGTCGATATTCGGTAAACTTGTTTTGGCCGTAATTTCTTCGTCCGAACTCGGAATGACCTCATTCTTTTTGCATTCTCTTTCTATTAGAATTATCTTCAAAATAGAAATGAGAAACCTTGAATTTGGATGAGTTAAGATTGGTATTTTTCCTGTCTCTTCTTTTTGAGTGTTTTGCTCCATTTCGTCACTTGTTCCACTTCTCTTGGAATTGGGCACTTGTATTCTTGGAGTACTACTCTTCTAAGCTAATTTGTAGCTTTTACAAGAATGTTGTTGGTGAATCACAAAGAAGGGAGTTCAAGAATGGGCAGTAGTACGCATTACTATGGAATTCTTGAATGTTCACAATCATTTTATGTTAACTATGGTGCATGGTCGTTAATGAATTTTTATGATCTTCTTTGTTAATAAATATTTTTATACGCCTTTGGTAGCTATTCTTGGTATAAATCAAGGCGAAAAAGATTGATTCTACCCTCTAAGGACAAATCATCTTATATGTGCATTACGAGTTTGTCTTGATGCCTAGGAAACTTCTTATGAGAATTTATTCTTGTTTAGAAGAATAACTAGAGTTTGGAATAGCCATTATTATGATTACACATATCTATGTCCAACGTTTTCATCTTCATGTTTTTAGATTTAATGGTTTAAAACTCTAAACTTGTTTGGAAGATGATTTTTGCAGTATTAATCTTTATGATTTTATTGTTTATGGGATATGTGTGTTTGCGTCCGTGAACTATGATTGTCCCATATCTTGTCAAAAGTAAAGTCTTTCGTAAGTCGATATTCTTATATTGATATAAAGGAATGAATGGACTTTTGACAAATACAAAAGTTAAGCCTATATTGTCAATTATTGATGGAAGATAGGTTAAAATCTTTTGTTTTTCAAGGATTGTGTCTATTGTATGTCATGGTGCAAATTGAATCCTTGTGTATTCCACATTAATTGATCTTCCCGGATCCATATTTTTTGTGTATTACTGTGAGGCTCCGTAATGTGTCTTATGTTGAGCACTAAAACAATCAAAGTTGATTATTTTCATGGTTAGCTTTGTTGTTGTTCCATAAGGTACTTTATGTCGAGCATATTAGACTAAATTAATCATCATGTTTGGTTATTTAGTTATGACTCCGTAAGTTCTCTTATGTTTGAGCGCTTTCGACTGGGTTGATTATTTTCATGATTAACTTAGTCATTGCTCCATAGATTCTCTTATGTGAGTATGGACAATTAAATTGATTACTCTTTGTGATTAGTTTGATTGTGTATTTCGATTAAATTAATCATGGGTTTTCTTGTGGTTAATTTAATTGAGTATTTTGGATTCAAATTCATACTTTTATGTGATTTGTTATGTCCAAATATATCCTTCTTTTCCTTCGAAATTAAGGTCGCTCTTGTTGTTCTTTCGGGAATGACATATTATGGGGGAGAGTTCTTTTTGAAGTTGCGCTTAATTGTCATATCTTTGTGGGGAGTGCGGTTGTGAAATATTATAGGGGTTATCTTGTATCTTTAAACTCCTTGATGAATGCATTTAGCTTCGGCTTTATGATTGCATCTAAATAAGATGATGTGTGTTTCTTTCTTTTGGTCATGAAATGTCTCTTTCAGAAATTTCATTAGGATCCCGTTCTTATACCTATGCCAATTTATTGACAAAAAGGGGAGGAATTAATATGTAGTTCACACTACAAATACATATGGTTTTCAGATAATTATGTAAGGGGGAGTGGTTTCCATGTGAGATGGAGTATTGACTAAGGGGGAGTGATACGTATCACCATAGTATTGTTGTTGAAGTTGTGATACAATTGGACTTTGACGCTGTGTAATGATACTATGACACTGTATAACAATGATTGAGAACTCTTGTTTTCTTATTGTTATAGCTACGGATTTTCAACAACGATGATGTTAACCTTACAACCTTTGGGATCATTGGAGTACTTGTAAGTGACGAAGATTTCGAGTAATGTTGAAGATTAGACATGTGGAATAAGAGCTACAAAAGTTAATTTATTTATTTTTTGTATTCCATATGTATTAATAGTTTTGCCACTAAAATTGACAAAGGGGGAGATTGTTAGAGCATTGCTCGGTCGAAATAGCATGCGTTGCTATCTCAAGCATGTTTGTCAATGTTAGTGATCAAAACTATAAGTCTTGATCTCTAGCCTATGTGGCTAAAGGTCTCGGACTAGGATAAAAAGTGTAGTTGAGCTCAAGAACTCCATGGCAATCATCATACAAGATGAAGGACTACTCGAGGAACCGGTGGAACTTCATCTACTAAAAGGTATGAGGAGACTTGAATTTATCTGTCACTCAAAAGTCTATTTACTCTATCTCCTACTCTGAGACAAAAGTCGTTTAGACGTATAGACTTTCATTATACACATTTGCTATTTCGAGCCGAGTTTAACTCGACTATCTTTTTCTCGAAATATGTGTTGGTAAGCTTTCGATTTAACCGAATTCATCTTTACCTAGTGACGAAAGTCATGTTATGTTTCAATCACTTTGGAAATTGCTCTGACGAAAAATGGTCTGTGAATAACGGCTATATAACGTTCTCTGAGAATGTTTCAATGATTGAAATGAGAGTTTAGATTACATAACCATTGGTAGGATAAAAGCATTGTTGTGGAAACACATATAGTATAAGTCCTTATTCCTTGAACCAAAATTTGCGAACTTTGTTGATCAAGAGAAATGGAAGTGGCGCAAGCCAAGTCCGCGAACTGGCGGAAGTTCTCACCCGAGAATTTCTGCTGGAGTTTGTGTACTCCTTACATAAGCTTAGGTCCGCGAACCCAGTCCGCGAACTTGAGTAGGTTATATCTAAAACCGGTTGTTCTTAAACTAATGTTTATATAAACTAAGGAATGCTTTTGCAAACCGTGGCTGTAAAGTTCATGAACCGATTCGAGTGAATCAAACCATTTTTGCTTCGATTGTGTCTTGTGTAGTTATATAAGATCTAAGCAATTGAACAACTCTCTAACTAGTTCATTTGAGTCATTTGAACTAGTTATGGTGAAGAAGAATATGGTTGATATGAGAGTGATCATATGGCTAACCATTTGGTTGACTATTGTTGAACCAACAAATGTTAATGTTTGGGTACGGTTTATCAACCCAAAATTGAACATTTCATTTGTGTGTAACAAGCTAAGTTTTCGATCCAACGGTTGAGAAATATTAGCTAGAATCTAATCAGGTTTTCATCTAACGGTGAATATTGAATGCTTTGTTACCAAGCTAACATTGATTGCAAACCCTGATTTGAAAGACTATATAAGGGAGAACTCTAGCAAATGGGAAACCTATTCCCCACACCTTACGTGTGATACTAGTTTGCTAAGCTAGAGTCGATTCTCCTTTAACCTTTGGTTTTCTTCTTCTAAAACCATGTTAACGACTTAAAGACTTCATTGGGATTGTGAAGCCAGACCGATACTACTTTTCTTGTAGTTGTGTGATCTCGATCTTGTTGTTTCTATCGCATTTGAGTACAATTGAAATAATTGGCTTGAGATTTATATCTCCAATAGGCAAGATAGAAAAGAAATCACAAACACTTCGTCTCATCGTTTGTGATTCCGCAATATTTTTTTTCACTGCATCGATTAAGATTATTGTAAGGTGATCAATAATACTAGGCTGTTCTTCGGAAATATAAGTTTGGGTTATTGATTGGTTACTGTTCACCTTGATTTATCAAAATACGGAACAAAACTCATAGGTTTATTCGTGGGAGACGGATTTATCTATTCTGTAGACTTTTCTGTGTAATACAGATTTGTTTATTAAAGTCTTCGACTTTGGGTCGTAGCAACTCTTAGTTGTGGGTAAGATTAGCTAAGGGAATCAAGTACGTAGCATCCTGCTGGGATCAGAGGCGTAGGAGCATAACTGTACCTTGGATCAGTGTGAGATTGATTGGGGTTCAACTAAATTCTAGTGTCTGTGTTATTTCTATTCCGCATTATATTTGTTTATATAATTGAAATATCACAGGTTGTGCGTTGTTCAATCAATTAGAATATCCGACCTTTTGGTTGTTGATTTAAATTGATTGACACTTGGATATTGGTCTTTGGTACCACAAGTTATCTCTCTTTGATAAAGACTCGCAGATTTATATTTGCTTGAGTAAAGATCAAATCGTGAGATTGAGATATAAACTCTTTGATATACTTTTTATCTAGATTGAGTCTGACTGTCTAGTTGATTCTCTAGAAAGTATACTGGAGTTTGTCCATACAGATTGTTAAGCGAAATATTGGGTGTGGTTGTTAGACCCCCGCTTTTTCACTGGTTTCTCAAATTCAGTTGCTCGGGTATATGGCGTACTAGTTTACATGGAATTGACATCTTAAACAAAAATATCTCGTTAGAGAAGGAATAATATTCCTACTTGAGACTACAAATACATACGGTTTTTGGATCATTATGTAAGGGGGAGCGCTTTCCATGAGAGATGGAGTAATTACTAAGGGGGAGTGATACATATCACCATAGTATTGTTGTCGAAGTTGTGATACAATTGAACTTTGATGCTATATAATAATACTATGACATTGTATAATAATGATTGAGAATACTTGTTTTCTCATTGTTATAGCTACGGATTTTCAACAACGATGATGCTAAACTTACAACCTTTGGGATCATTAGAGTACTTGGAAGTGACGAAGATTTCGAGTAATGTTGAAGATTAGGCATGTGGAATAGGAGCTATAAAATTTTATTTATTTATTTTTGTATTCCATATGTATTGATAGTTTGTCACTAAAATTGACAAAGGAGGAGATTGTTAGAGCACTGCTCGGTCGAACTCGCATGCGTTGCTATCTCAAGCATGTTTGTCAATGTTAGTAATCAAAACTATAAGTCTTGATTTCTAGTCTAATATAGCTAAGTCTCGGACTAGGATAGAAAGTGTAGTTGAACTCAAGAACTCCATGGAAATCATCATACAATAGGAAGAGCTACTCAAGGAACTAGTGGAACTTCATCGACTAAAAGGTATGTGGAGACTTGAACTTATCTATCACTCTTTTGAGACAAAAGTCGTTTTGCTATATAGACTTTTATTATACACATTTGCTATTTCGAGCCGAGTTTATCTCGCATATCTATTTCTTGAAATATGTGTTGGTAAGCTTTCGCTTTGACCAAGTTCATCTTTACCTAGTGAAGAAAGTCATGTTATGTTTCAATCACTTTGAAAATGGCTTTGACGAAAAATGGTTTGTGAATAACAACTATATAACGTCCTCTAAGAATGTTTCAATGATTGAAATGAGAGTTTAGATTATATAACCATTGTTGGATATAAGCATTGTGTGGAAACGCATACCTGTATAAGTCCTTATTTCTTGAACGAAGTATGCTTACTTTGTTGATCAGGAAAACCGGAACAACAGTCCGCGAACCCAGTCCGAGGTTTTCATCCCGAGAAAATCTGCTGGAGTTTGTAAACTTCTTCCGGGAACTTAAGTCCGCGAACTTAGTCCGCGTACTTGAGTTGGTTATTTCTAAAGATGATTATTTGTGAACTTATACTTATATAAACTAAGGAATGAAATTTGCAAACCGTGGTTATAAAGTTCATGAATCGATTCGAGTGAATCAAATCGTTTTTGCTTCGATTGTGTCTTGTATACTTCTATAAGCTCTAAGCAATTGAACAACTCTCTAACTAGTTCATTTGAGTCATTTGAACTAGTTATGGTGAAGAAGAATATGGTTAATATGAAAGTGCTTATATGGCTAACCATTTGGTTAACTATTGTTGAACCAACAAATGTACATGTTTGGGTACGGTTACATAAACCTAAAATGTGCATTTCATTTGTGTGTAACAAGCTAAGTTTTAGATCCGACGGTTGAAAGATATTAGCTTGAATCTAATCAGGTTTTCATCTAACGATGAATATTGAATGCTTTGTTACTAAGCTAACATTGATTGCAAACCCTGATTTGAAAGATTATATAAGGGAGAACTCTAGCAACTGGGAAACCTAATCCCCACACCTCCTGTGTGATACTAGTTGTATAAGCTAGAGTCGATTCTCCTTTAACCTTAGGTTTCTTTCCGAGACCCTGTAGGTTAACGACTTAAAAACTTCATTGGGATTGTGAAGCCAGACTGATACTAATTTCTTGTTTTCATTCGTCAATCTCATGGACTAAACTCCAATATAATTCCGAGAGTATCAACTTAATGAAACTCACATAAGAAAGATATCAAAGAGCTTTATCTCTTTCTCAACACAAACAGTAAATCAAACAAATAGAAATCCATGAACCTGATTGTTATGAGAATAACTTAGATGGTACCAAAGACCAATATCCGAGTGTCAATCAAGTTCTATCCAACAAACAAGGTCGGATTTATCAACTGTGATTGAATAACGCACAACCTGTGATATTTTAATTATATAACAAAAATATAATGCGGAAAAGAAATAACACAGACACCAGAAATTTTGTTAACAAGGAAACCGCAAATACAGAAAAACCTCGGAACCTAGTCCTGAAAAAGCGGGGGTACAACAACCACACCCAATATTTCGATTAGAAATCTGTATGGACTAACTCCAATATACTTTCAAGAGAATCAACTAGACTCAATCTTAATAAAGTATATCAAGGAGTTATATCTCTCTTTCTCGATTCGATTCTTACTCAAGCAAATAGAAATTTGCGAGTCTAATTGAATACAAGAGAAATAACTTGGATGGTACCAAAGACCAATATTCAAGTGTCAATCAATGTAAATCAACAACCAAAGGTTGGATATTCTAATTGATTGAACTTAACGCATAACCTGTGATATTTCAATTATATAACAAAATATAATGCGGAAAAGAAATAATACATACACCAGAAGTTTTGTTAACCAGGAAATCGCAAATGCAGAAAAACCTCGGGACCTAGTCCAGATTGAACACACACTGTATTAAGCCGCTACAGACACTAGCCTACTACAAACTAACTTCTACTGGACTGTAGTTGAACCCCAATCAATCTCACACTGATCCAAGGTACAGTTGCGCTCCTTACGTCTCTGATCCCAGCAGGATACTATGCACTTGATTCCCTTAGCTGATCTCACCCACAACTAAGAGTTGCTACGACCCAAAGTCGAAGACTTTAATAAACAAATCTGTATCACACAGAAAAGTCTACGGTAATAGATAAATCTGTCTCCCACAGAAATACCTAAGTTTTGTTCCGTCTTTTGATAAATCAAAGTGAACAGGAGCCAATTGATAACCCGGACTTATATTCCCGAAGAACAACCTAGTATTATCAATCACCTCACAATAATCTTAATCGACGCGGCGAAAGAAGATATTGTGGAATCACAAACGATGAGACGAAGATGTTTGTGACTACTTTTATATCTTGCCTATAAGAGATATCACGGATTCTAATGAACTTCTTCTTTGATGTGATGGTGCGTTGAGAGGAAATCCAGGGGTGGCGGGAGCTGGGGTAGTAGTTAGAGATGTGGATTGTAATATGGTTGGGACGATGAGCATTGGTTTGGGCCTTACTACCAATTATCTGACAGAGCTTTATGGCATCATTGTGGGGCTTGAATGGGCCACTTGGTTTTAGGCGTGTTTTGGTTCGCTCGGATTCAGCTGCAGCAGTTAGAGCTTTTAGTGACACTGATTTACCATGGTTTGTGCAACAAAGATGGGCTGAGGTTCTTAATCTGTATGACTCTATTCGTTTCGTACATATTTATCGTCAAGCAAACTTTGTTGCTGATGTTATGGCCAAGAGGGAGAGTCTTTTGAGTGAAGAGGAAGAAATTACTTATGAAGGTTGCCCTCTTTTTTTTGAATTCGATATAGTTTTCTTATGTAACTTATTATCTTTTTTAAGAAATTTACTAAGTTTTTTGGGGTTTCTCTGACCTCTTTTCTTGTATTCTTTTTGTAATTGTCTTACTAGATGACCGCAGTCACGGTGGGACGGCCGACCGAAAAACTAGACGCAAAACTGAATTTTGTACTCACAATTTAGTTCCGCCATAATAGCACGGAGTCATACTTGTAAATTTGTAAATCAAAATTATAAAGTAAATTTACTACAGCAGTGGGGGCCGACTAAGAAATTTACTTTTTCAGAGGCCATGGTAAAAAATCTAGAAAATTATAACTATACAGCTTGCACGTTGCTCTATACTTTCGAGATGATGTTGTAAATTAGGCATTATGGTACGACAATGTTGCACACATTCCATATGGAAAAACGGAATGGCATGTTTAAGTTCATCAGAAAAAAAAAATGCTCACTGTTTAAGTTTTTGAAATGAAAAATAGGAAGCATTGCTCAGGCCCTTTTAGCATCTCCATCACTACCATTGATTATGTTCTGAGTGCATCCCTTAGGCATTCATGAATTTTTTTGAACGAGGGTACCGTACTGTACCAAATTTAAGTCCATAACTTGAGGCATATTAAACGTGTGGTGATAACATCGCAATAGATAAGAAAATCTCATCTTTCAAAATCAATCCAGAAGCATCATTTTCTCTTTTTCTCCCAAGTAAAACTGCATCACTCCCATCACAGACTCATGTACTTTATTTTTCTTTTGAAGCAATTCATGTATTATCTGTTCTAAAAAATTTCAGTCAGGTCATCATTTTTTTTAACTCATATATTATTTTAAGTCAACAAAGCCAGCAACTCCACCCGAAGCCATAACGCAGCTCTTCAAACTTTCACAAAGGCCACGTATTTTAATAGCAGAGGGAGAGGCACGCAATGTACTATACTCTGAAGCCCTCCTATCAGCGGCACAGAGATGAGTATGGGCTTCCTCAGCAGAGGGAGAGGTAGACCATAAAATATCTAAAGCCTATTAAACTGTAAATGTGAAAGATTATAAAGCAATCCTCACCGAAGACGATTATTTGTGAACTTATACTTATATAAACTAAGGAATGCAATTTGCAAACCGTGGCTATAAAGTTCATGAATCGATTCGAGTGAATCAAATCGTTTTTGCTTCGATTGTGTCTTGGATACTTCTATAAGCTCTAAGCAATTGAACAACTCTCTAACTAGTTTATTTGAGTCATTTGAACTAGTTATGGTGAAGAAGAATATGGTTAATATGAAAGTGCTCATATGGCTAACCATTTGGTTAACTATTGTTGAACCAACAAATGTACATGTTTGGGTACGGTTACACAAACCTAAAATGTGCATTTCATTTGTGTGTAACAAGCTAAGTTTTCGATCCAACATTTGAAAGATATTAGCTTGAATCTAATCAGGTTTTCATCTAACGGTGAATATTGAATGCTTTGTTACTAAGCTAACATTGATTGCAAACCCTGATTTGAAAGACTATATAAGGGAGAACTATAACAACTAGGAAACCTAATCCCCACACCTCCTGTGTGATACTAGTTGTATAAGCTAGAGTCGATTCTCCTTTAACCTTAGGTTTCTTTCCGAGACCCTGTAGGTTAACGACTTAAAAACTTCATTGGGATTGTGAAGCCAGACCAATACTACTTTCTTGTAGTTGTGTGATCTGATCTTGCTGTTTCTATCGTATTGAGTACAATCGTAACGATTGGCTTGAGATTGATATCTCCGATAGGCAAGATATAAAAGTAGTCACAAAAATCTTCGTCTCATCGTTTGTGATTCCACAATATCTTCTTTCGCCGCGTCGATTAAGATTATTGTGAGGTGATTGATAATATTAGGCTGTTCTTCGGCAATATAAGTTCGGGTTATCAATTGGTTCCTGTTCACCTTGATTTATCAAAAGACGGAACAAAACTCGTAGGTATTTCTGTGGGAGACAGATTTATCTATTACCGTAGACTTTTCTGTGTGATACAGATTTGTTTATTAAAGTCTTCGACTTTGGGTCATAGCAACTCTTAGTTGTGGGTGAGATCAGCTAAGGGAATCAAGTGCGTAGTATCCTGCTGGGATCAGAGACGTAAGGAGCGCAATTGTACCTTGGATCAGTGTGAGATTGATTAGGGTTCAACTACAGTCCAGACCGAAGTTAGTTTGTAGTAGGCTAGTGTATGTAGCGGCTTAATACAGTGTGTGTTTAATCTGGACTAGGTCCCGAGGTTTTTCTACATTTGCGGTTTCCTGGTTAACAAAACTTCTGGTGTATGTGTTATTTCTTTTCCGCATTATATTTTGTTATATAATTGAAATATCACAGGTTGTGCGTTAAGTTCAATCAATTAGAATATCCAACCTTTGGTTGTTGATTTACATTGATTGACACTTGGATATTGGTCTTTGGTACCATCCAAGTTATTTCTCTTGTATTCAATTAGACTCGCAAATTTCTATTTGCTTGAGTAAGAATTGAATCGAGAAAGAGAGATATAACTCCTTGATATACTTTATTAAGATTGAGTCTAGTTGATTATCTTGAAAGTATATTGGAGTTAGTACATACAGATTGCTAATCGAAATATTGGGTGTGGTTGTTGTACCCCCCGCTTTTTCAGGACTAGGTCCCTGGGTTTTTCTGTATTTGCGGTTTCCTCGTTAACAAAATTTCTGGTGTCTGTGTTATTTCTTTTACGCATTATATTTTTTTATATTATTAAAATATCACAGGTTGTACGTTATTCAATCACAGTTGATAAATCCGACCTTGTTTGTTGGATAGAACTTGATTGACACTCGGACATTGGTCTTTGGTACCATCTGAGTTATTCTCATAACAATCAGGTTCATGGATTTCTATCTGTTTGATTTACTGTTTGTGTTGAGAAAGAGATAAAGCTCTTTGATATCTTTCTTATGTGAGTTTCATTAAGTTGATACTCTCGGAATTATATTGGAGTTTAGTCCATGCAGATTTCCGAATGAAATAGTTGGGTGTGGTTGTTGTACCCCCGCGTTTTCACAGTTGAAATTTTCGTGTACTTAATTTATTTCTAGTTAGGCATAGGAAGGTGAAGCACGTTGAGCCACTGCCATGTTTTTGGTCTCCACCGGATTCTAATGAACTTCTTCTTTGATGTGATGGTGCGTTGAGAGGCGATCCAGGGGTGGCGGGAGCTGGGGTAGTAGTTAGAGATGTGGATTGTAATGTGGTTGGGACGATGAGCATTGGTTTGGGCCTTACTACCAATTATCTAGCAGAGCTTTATGGCATCATTGTGGGCTTGAATGGGCTACTTAGTTTTAGGCGTGTTTTGGTTCGCTCGGATTCAGCTGCAGCAGTTAGAGCTTTTAGTGACACTGATTTACCATGGTTTGTGCAACAAATATGGGATGAGGTTCTTAATCTGTATGACTCTATTCGTCTCGTACATATTTATTGTGAAGCAAACTTTGCTGCTGATGTTATGGCCAAGAGGGAGAGTCTTTTGAGTGAAGGGGAAGAAATTACCTATGAAGGTTGCCCTCTTTCTTTTTTTTTAATTCGATAAAGTTTTCTTATGTAACTTATTATCTTTTTTAAGTAATTTACTAAGTTTTTTGGGGTTTCTCTGACCTCTTTTCTTGTATTCTTTTTGTAATTATCTTACTAGATGATCGTAGCCACGGTGGGACGGCCGATCGAAAAACTAGACGCAAAACTGAATTTTGTACTCACAATTTAGTTCCGCCATAATAGCACGGAGTCATACTTGTAAATTTGCAAATCAAAATTATAAAGCAAAATTACTACAGCAGTGGGGGGCGACTAAGAAATTTACTTTTTCAGAGGCCATGGTAAAAAATCTAGAAAATTGCAGCAACAAAGGTATATACAGCTTGCACGTTGCTCTATACTTCCGAGATGATGTTGTACATTAGGCATTATGGTGCGACAATGTTGCACACATTCCATATGGAAAAACGGAGTGGCATGTTTAAGTTCATCAGGAAAAAAAATGCTCACTGTTTAAGTTCTTGAAATGAAAAATAGGAAGCATTGCTCAGACCCTTTTAGCATCTCCGTCACTACCATTGATTATGTTCTGAGTGCATCCGTTAGGCATTCATGAATTGTTTTGAACTGTAGTTGCAGGAAATCCCACACTACACCCCTCACTAGAATTTGCTTAATTAACACATTGGAAGATGATTAATTATATACTTTCATTGATAATCTTCTCGAAATGTTTACAAGGATAGATATATCAGATCTAAAGAAATTACAATCACTCTAGATTTTCTCTCTCTTATGACTTGCTTAACAATTCAAAAAGAACCCCCTACAACAGATCGACTCAACCCTTTATATAGGGTAATACACAGTGGATGACAGCTATGCTGTCCTTTATTTTCGGGAATGACTCGCGAAGTATCGCGAGTGTTATAAACATTTTTCCTTGCGACACTCCTAAATCTCGCCAAGTCTTCACATTTTTCTCACGTTCTGGCTTTTCGTCATCTATTGCGTCATTTATATTTCTTTCCTGCGACGCCTTCGCAATGTAGTCGTTTATTAATCTTATGAAGTATTGATGTCGCGATATTCTGCTCCTACATCTTGCCTCTTTTTTCTTGAATATTGCTTGAAGAGCGATCTTTAAGAAAAAAATCCGTTGTTGTAGTAGTCTTTGATTTTTGTTGATGAAGGAATGAGCGAAAGAATATTGGACTTGAAAAGTACGTACTTGCCTCTATTCTTTTGCGAGATTCCGAAGCTTTGAAAAGTAATTTTAAAAGTATCATCCCGATGTATACGAAATATGGAGTATTCTTGAAGAAATATAAGAAACATTTAGTCTTCCCAATGTAAGAAGTATTGCAAATCCATCATGCGAAACCTTCGTTCCATGTTCTTTGCCTCATGTTATGAGCTCTTACTCTCGCAGGTTCACTCCATAACTTCGCAAGTTGCTCATACTTTCCTTATGAATTATGCTGATATCATCTGCTACATCATTCTTTTAGTGCTCCGCGAAGTCTTATTAATCATAATTATGTCATGAGAATTAATATTTTGAAATATCGTGATCGTTCATTTTTCACCAAAAAGTTTTTGTCAGCAAGGTTCCGTGTATTTAGGAATGACCGCTTACACGTGTCTAACATTCCCCTTTTTACCGAAAGTTTTTAATGCTATCCGGTTACCCTTTTTCTGTCTATTTAAGGGAGAATTTCCCATGAAAATTCTTCTTTTCTTTTATTTCATCTTCTTTTTCGTCTGCAATTTTTTTCTCTCGCTATTTTCCTTCATCGTCTTCTTCATCATCTTTCTCATTGTAATTCTTCGCCATCTTGTTTCCATGGCATCAAGGTTTGTGACATCGTTGAATTTAATCATTTCGTGATTGATCTTTCCTAATGAAATAATTTTGTTCTCATTATTTCCCCTTTTTAATGACTTTCCTGCCATTTTTGTTTTAGCAAGGACAAGTCTAGCATCAAATTCACCGTTGCAAACCCTAATATTCCCAAGAGTTCGCAGCCGAAATCCTTTGCTTCCAAGAGAAAGACTGCGAATGACAAGGTATTTAAGAAACATTTACCCTTTTAATAACAATATTGTTGCCTCTGTTTCTTATTTAACTTGTTATCCGCAGGATGACAAAGATATTAATTTATCTCCCAAGAAACCTCGCCACTTTAAACCTGTCGCACCTTCCATTACTTTTCCTGGGTTTAAACCTATTACTTCTCCCGCGGCATCTTCGCAAGATAACCCAATTCCTTCTTCTCATGACAAATCACCTTCTCCTGCGATGACCTCGCCTGATAAATTAGTCCCTGAATTTTCCGTTAATGAGATTCTTCAGAATGTTCCCTTCTCCACTTTTACTCTTAATACCTCTATCCCATCTTCCCTTGTTGATCAAGCTCCTCCAACTGGCGTTCTTATGACTAAGGATGACTCAGCTTTTGCCTCTTCTTCCATCATTTCTTCTTACTCTGAATCTATTTCTCTTACTAAAGAAAACTTAGAAGGGATGGATATAGCTTTTAAAGTTTTATCAGCTACCATGAATGATGTTAAGAAAATCTCCTCTGATCCTGTCAAGTCTAGTGTTTATGAATCTTTGAGTAAGTATTTTGGTTCTGATACAATATCGCGAGCATCCTTGGAACAATTGGAACAAGAAATTAAGATCTTAAAGAATAGCCTTCATAATGCTTCTCTGGATCGCGACAATCTTCGCAGGAAAAATGAAGAACTAAAAGGTACCATTTCCTTCGCGACAATCTTCGTGATTGATTTTTTTTTTTTTTTTTTTTTTTGAAGACTTTGTTCGCCTTTAAAGTTTTGAATCAGAAACGTAAAATGGAGATATATCAAGTGGAATCTATCGTGGAAGAAACTCGAACAGAAAGAGATGCTTGGATGGAGCAATATAACCGATTAGATAACCTCCATACATATTCTCGTTGACCGAGATAAATAATCTTACCCAAGAAAACGCCTACTTAGTCCGGAAACAAGAATTGTTAAGTAGCGAATTGTCGCATCTGTCATATTCTTTGACTAAATCTAATTTGGAATTGGAAACCTTATCAGATGAAAATGGAACTTTGTCCCAAGAGAAACAAGCTTTGTTGGATAAAGTGGCTATATCTTCGCAGCAACTTGGTGTTTGTCGAAAAGCATTGAACGAGCAAGAACAATCTATCTGTTCTTTGAAAAATAAACTCAAAGAAACCGCTACCGAAAGAGATAAGCTTATTCAGGGTAGAATAACCCTTAGTGTGAAAACAAAACAGCTCAAGGATGAATATACCAAGTTAAAAGAATCTCATTCCTCCCTTGCGAAGGAGAATAATTTACTAGTTTCTAATGAAAAAAGCTTGCGTTCCCGATTAAAAGGTCTTGTCGGTGATGATTTTGATACTGCCATGGATCATTTGGAGAATAGTTGCTTGGCCCTGACCCAACATCTTATCTCGCAAAAGGAAGGTAGTCATAAAATTGGACTGCCTCAACCACCATTTTTCCATTCTAATTTCTTTTATTATTATTATTATTATTATTATTTTTAATCTTAACCCTGCTGTTCTTATATATTTTCGCAGAATCTGAGAAAGATCTTCGCACTTCTCTGTCTACTTTGGAATCCTCCCATGCCAAGATTCGCAAGGAAAATACGATTCTTGTTGCTACTCTTGCCCATTCTCGTGATCGTGCCGCGAGGAGACTTAATTATCTTAGTCATCTTAAAGATATCCAAAGTAGGAATCAACAGAAGGCACTTCTTCGTCAATTTCATCCCAAAGCTGAAGTATTTGTGAATGAGATCTTACTCTCTAAATCCCTTGAACTTGTCTCTGTTGCACCTTTGGAAATTGAAGATGATGAAGTTCCTAATTCTCCGATAGTGATTATGATTATGAAAGTTTGTGAAGATATTGCAAATAACGAACTTGTCGAAAAGGATCTTTATGAAGCTGAGAATCCCAATGAAAAAATTTCTGATGGAAATCCCCTCACTAATGAAGGTGATGCTGATAAAATTGTTGAATGGCATTTATCAGCTCCTGTTGTCGAGAATATCGATGTAGATGTAGAAAATTAAACTACTCCTATAATTTTATATCTTTCAGTCTCTTTTTCTGCATAATTTTTGTATGAGATGCTTTTCGATTTCTGTTGAAGTACTCTTTTTAATTGGAAAGACCAAATCCCTTGATGAATAATCTCTTATCTTCTCTTTTTATCTCATTTTAGATTTGCAATTTTAATTTCGCAAGCCTATTCGCTTACTTTTACTTATATTGAATTTCATTGTTGCGACAAGATCGCAGGATATCCTCACAAATGAAGAAATCTATTGATCTTGTCTTATCATTGATTGTGTGGTCTTATTTTGCCTTCCTAATTAAAGGTCTTATTTCGCCACCCCTCATTGCGACAAAATCGCAGGACGTCTTTACATTTTCATGTAATGACCCATTGACCTTGTCTTATCATTTGTTAAGTAATTTTGCCTCTGCAGGATATTTTATCTGCGACAATATGATAGGTTTAAATACTCTTGCGAGTGTAAAATCCCATGACATTACCGTCTTTTGCGACGAAATCGCAGGACGTCTTTGCCTTTTCATGCAAAAACCCATTGATCTCGCCTTATCCTCACGTTAGTATTAGTGCCTCTTCAGGATCATCGCGCAAATATGACAAGCCTAAATTCTCTTGCGAAAAGACATTTGCGTCTTTTGACACTTATCAGCTCCCTAATGGAGGGTGCCGCCCTTATCTTCTCCCTGGTTTCCCCTTCAAGGAGGCGTACATCGGCCATACAAGACTAGCTCCTCCCATCCGGTCTTAACAACAACCAGTTGTTTTCGCAGACCTCTTATCCCTTATACCTATATGGCTTATGGTTACGAGACCGCACCCTAAGTGGAGTTTTCTTCGGGCCGAAAAGATATACCAAGACTTGCCAAGAATGGCCGAGACACTTCAAATGCCCTGTGCACTCTTGGCTCAACCGTGTACCCCGGCGCCTTGAGCATACATCGACTCCTTGGAAGAGACCCTCGGGCGTCCAACCAGGGTATAACCTTATATATAGTTGGAAATCCAAGGTATCTCCCCGGATAGGCTTTCATGGGCCCCAAATCTCCATGACTCGAGTTCCAGGAGCGGTGTAACCTTTCCCCCGAGCCATGTCAAGAGATACCCCTTATATGACGCACTTTAGGTCTTACATTTGCCTCTTGCGAAATATCATTCGCGAACTAAGGTGTACGCCATAAAGGTTCGTCCCATTCACTCACTCATTCATTTTTGTTAATTCATTCAATTCATTCATTTTCTGCAATGTATTGCTTGCGAGATATTCGCATAATCTTTCTTTGTTTTATTTAATCTCGCCATCATTCTGTCGCAAAAACATTTCATCCAAATTCATATCATTTCATCCATCTGTTATGGATAATACTTCTTGAGATACAACCTATTCCATGGTCTATCCAATCTTTGTCCTACATCTCTCCCTTCAGGATCCATTAATCTATATGCCCCTGTGCCAACTATTTCCTTAATGATATAAGGTCCATCCCATTTTCTTGCCAATTTACCACCACTTTCACGCTGATATATTGGTGTCTCTCGCAAAGACAAGATCTCCTGGTTGAAATTCACGTATCTTGACTCGTTTATTATATTCTCTGGCTAATCTTCGCTGATAATTCTCCATATGTTGTAGTGCTCTTTCTCTTTTTTCTTCTAATTCATCTAATTTGATCAAAATGTTACCCGCACTGAGATTTTTCTCCCAAGCTTCTTTTTTTGTTGTTGGAATCATAACATCTGTCGGGAGCACAGCTTCAACCCCAATGTCAAACAAAAAGGTGACATGCCTGTAGCTTCTCTTCTAGTTGTATTATAAGCCCATACTGCATTGGGTACTTGTTCGCACCATCCTTTATTGTATCCTTCTAACTTCTTCTTCAATATGTCTGCGATTGTTTTATTTGTCGCCTCTGCCTGGCCATTAGACTGCTGGTATAGAGGAGTTGATTTTCCACATCGTATCTGAAATGCATTAAGCGGTAATTCTATATTTTGTCCTTCAAATCGCTTCCGTTGTCGATACCAACTGTCTTTGGAATCCCAAATCGCATATAATGTTCTCAAATATGAAAGTAAAAACATCCTTGTCGCGAATATGTTGTACCGCTTTCACCTCTGCCCATTTTGTGAAATAATCAGTGGCGACAATTAGATATCTTCTCTGTCTTGTTCTTGGTAGAAATGGTCCCACAATATCTAAGCCCCATTTTCCAAAAGGCCACACACTTTTTGAAGAGTTTAAAGGCGCTCCCGGTGCATGTATCTTCTTCCCATGTCTTTGGCAATCTTCGCAACGCCTTGATATTTGTTTCGCGTCCTCATGCATATATGGCGATAATAGCCCCGCATTTTTGCTTTATATGCTAAAGATCTTCCACCACTATGATTACCAGGCGTCCAAGCTATGCAACATCTTCAATATGGTTTCTCCTTCCTTCCTTGTTACACATCTGAATGAAGGTCCATTAAAAGATCGTCGGTATAGTACTCCATCTCTTAATTCATAATTTGTTGCCCGGCTTTTTAATTTGTGTGCTTCTAATCTATTTCTTGGTGTTTCCCCTTTTGTCAAGTATGCATGAAGTTCTACTCTCCAATCCTCTTCGCAAAGTGTTTGTATTCCGTCTTCTATTAACATTACATCTGTTTCATGTTCTTCTTCTTTATTAATTGACGGTGCTAAAAGTGTTTGTATCTTTATATTTCTTGCAGTCGGATCTGTCATCATACTTGATATAAAGGCAAAAGCATCTGCGAGTCTATTATTTCTCCTTGATATATGTCTCCATTTTATTTTCGGTATTTGCACCGACAGCTCATCAACAAGTTTCTTGTACTTTTGCAAAGATGGTTCATTTATAGTATATTCTTCTTTTATTTGGCAAATAGCCAATTATGAATCACTGGTAATCCTCACGTTTTCCAACTTCATCTCTATTGCGAATCGCAAAGCATGTATTATAGCTTCATATTCTGTTTCATTATTGGTTGATGCAAATTCTAATCTGAAGGAAAAAGCCATTTTGTTACCTTCTGGCGATATCACAACAATTCCAATCCCGTTACCTTCTCCATTAGATGACCCATCTACTAATATTTCCCATCTATTCGGCTCAGTTAACAAATCTTTTGGATCTCCATGTTCTTCATCTACGTCCATTGTTTCTTCTACTGGTTCATCCTCTTCCAAAGGAAATTCTGCTAGAAAGTCCGCGACCACTTGTGATTTTGGTGAAGACAATATTTCGTATTTGAGTTTGCAATGACTTATTTGGGCATTCCATCTTTCTACTCTCCCCGATCTTTTTGAATTTTTCATTACTGATTCGATTGGTACTTTCGTTACTACCTTAACAATGTGCGCTTGAAAGTATATGCGAAGTTTAAATGTTGCGTAAACCAATGCCAAGATTAATTTTTCAATTTTTGAATAATTCCTTTCTGCGGCGTTGAAAGTTTTGCTGATGTAGTAGATTGGTTTTTCTACCCTCGCATCCATCAGCAAAGAATATCGCACTTAATGCATGCGAAGTCGTCGCAAGATAGATTAATAATTCTTCTCCCCGGTTCTCGCTTTTTGTAAAATTGATATATCCATTAAATGTTCCTTTATCCCTTGGAAGGCTTTCTCACACTCATCTGTCCATCTAAACTTTGATCCCTTTTTGAGAATGTTGAAAAAGTGTTTACATTTATCAGATGATCGCGAGATAAACCTCCCTAGCGAAGCTAGTAACCCATTTAATTTCTCGAACATCTTTTTTGTCGCAGCGTTGGCATATCGCGAACTTCTTGTACTTTCTCGGGTCGATTTGGATTCCCTCTTTTGATACAATGTAACCTAAAAATTTTCCCGATGCAACTCCAAAGGTGCATTTTTCTGGATTTACTTTGATGTTGAAATGTCTCATTTGTTCAAAAAATTCTTTCAGATCCTGTATGTGGTCTTTTGCTTTCTTACTTTTGATTAACATATCATCTACATACACCTCTAGTGTTTTGTGTATCCATTTCGCGAACACCTCTTCTACCATTCTTTGATATGTTGCTCCGGCATTTCGCAAACCAAACGGCATTTTTGTATAACAGTATAATCCTCTTGGAGCGAAGAAAGCAGTATGTTCTTGATCTTCTTCAGCGAGAGGAATTTGATTGTACCCTTTATATCCATCGAGAGATGATATCCTTTCGTTTCCTGCCGCTGCTTCAACCAATTGCGGGATATCTGGTAACGGAAAGCTATCTTTGGGACAAGCTTTGTTTAGATCGGTAAAATCTATACAAATTCTTATCCCTTTCTTCTTCTTTGGGACTATAACCATATTTGCTATCCATTCGGGATATTTTGCTTGTCTAATGATTCCTGCATCTAGAATTTTCTGACAAGCTACAGATGGGTCTATACCACGCATTTCATCCATATCCCATGCGAAAATATCTTTATAGTCTCGCAGTAAATCAATAGTTCTTCTTTCTTCATCTTCTTCCATTTTAGTCCCAATTTTTAACACCTTGGGTTCTTCTTCAGTTCCAACATTCACCTCTTTTGTTTGTTCTGCTGCGACGTAACTAGCTTTCGGTTCTCCCATAGGGGTTGGTCCTTTCATTTCTTTACTCTGCGAGATTTCGCTAGGTATTCCTTTTCCTTCTTTTGCCCTTATCATGTAAATTTTAAATTCTTCTTCTTTTCTAGCTGCTTTTACCATTTTCTTACGATCTCTTCGCTTCTTCACTCGTTCTCCATAATGCTTTACTTCATCTTGATGATATATTCTCCCTTTATCAATATCTCCTCCGATTTCACCAATTCCAGTTGGCATGGGAAACTTGATACACCGATGAAGTGTTGACGCCACAGCCTTGATTGCATGTACCCATGGTCTCCCTAATAACATGTTGTACGGCGATTCCATATCCACTACACTCACTGTCACTTGCGTTTCAATTTCTCCAAGCATAATTCGTAACTTTACTTCTCCTTTAGGTCTTGTTATAGATTTCCCAAAACCATGGATATAATACGCTGGGGAAATCATTTCTTCATCTTTATATCCTAATTTTTTGTAAGTATGGTAAAACATGATGCTCACCAAACTACCTGTGTCTACCAAAATCCTATTTATTGCCCATTCTTCCGCTGCTTTCGCCGATTCTTCTTCATTTTTGCATACATTTATTGTGATCACTAATGGAGATGTATGATTCAATCCTTCATTAGGTACCTCAGCCGCTGTAAATGTTATTTTCTGCTTTTCCCACTCTTTCAAAGACGATATCTTCTCCTCATCTATAATCTTCTTTCCTTCAAAATCTCGTTTATGTATTCTTCCTCTGATATTTTCATGAAATTCATTAATTAAACTGTACTCCATATCTTCATTATATTCCTTGTTTCTTAACTCTTCTATCTCATCTGATTTAACATCTTTCTCTCTCATTTTCTTGATTCGGATAATTTCGGCTACAATCTTTTAGAATCGTCCCTGTTTCTAGCGCATATGTAGTTGCAGGAAATCCCACACTACACCCCTCACTAGAATTTGCTTAATTAACACATTGGAAGATGATTAATTATATACTTTCATTGATAATCTTCTCGAAATGTTTACAAGGATAGATATATCAGATCTAAAGAAATTACAATCACTCTAGATTTTCTCTCTCCTTATGACTTGCTTAACAATTCAAAAAGAACCCCCCCTACAACAGACTGACTCAACCCTTTATATAGGGTAATACACAGTGGATGACAGCTATGCTGTCCTTTATTTTCGGGAATGACTCGCGAAGTATCGCGAGTGTTATAAACATTTTTCCTTGCGACACTCCTAAATCTCGCCAAGTCTTCACATTTTTCTCACGTTCTGGCTTTTCGTCATCTATTGCGTCATTTATATTTCTTTCCTGCGACGCCTTCGCAATGTAGTCGTTTATTAATCTTGTGAAGTATTGATGTCGCGATATTATGCTCCTACATGAACGAGGATACCGTACTATACCAAATTTAAGTCCATAACTTGAGGCATATTAAATGTGTGGTGATAACATCGCAATAGATAAGAAAATCTCATCTTTGAAAATCAATCCAGAAGCATCATTTTCTCTTTTTCTCCCAAGTACAAGTGCATCACTACCATCACAGACTCATGTACTTTATTTTTCTTTTGAAGCAATTCATGTATTATCTGTTCTAAAAATTTTCAGTCAGGTCATCATTTTTTTTAACTCATATATTATTTTAAGTCAACAAAGCTATCAACTCCACCCGAAGCCGTAACGCAGCTCTTCAAACTTTCATCAAGGCTACGTATTTTAACAGCATAGGGAGAGGCACGCAATGTACTATACTCTGAAGCCCTCCTATCAGCGGCACAGAGATGAGTATGGGCTTCCTCAGCAGAGGGAGAGGTAGACCATGAAATATCTAAAGCCTATTAAACTGTAAATGTGAAATATTATTGAGCAATCCTTACTGAAATCCAAAGATTTCAGTTTTCCCTTATATCCGGACAAAATTTCAGTCAACCTATTTTGACGGACAGTATTGAATCCGTCAAACCTAGTTGGCCCTGAATCGTGTTCAAATTACATTGTTATCCTTTCATCCTTAACTCAACCAGAGTTAGCATGGTCATCGTTTCTCCCTCAATTTTCTGATACACATTATTCTATGGATTCAAAACCTAGCACAGATTTTCGAGCACAATGAAAGGGGATTTGATTCCAGGTGATCTAAATTTAGTATTGTAGTTCTATCATGTGATTATCCTGATATGAAGTGTGTGTATGTTTTAGCTTTACTAGAAGGATTTGACATAGGGTTCCTATCAATACTCAACTGCTCATCTCATTCTTCTTCTTGGATTAACTGGGTTTGGGTAATTTATCGAAACCCCTGTCTTGGAATTCTTATTAAGTTTCATGATTTCATTATGATTTTGAGCAAAACCCAGAATTCAATTTCGTCGAATTTGAACAAATTAATTAAAAAAATATCATAAAACCCATCATTGTAATGTGTGAGGTATATCATCTGTATGACTAGAAGGTATATCATAAGATGGAATGTTTTTTAGTGTATAGTATTTTTTTTTTGTTATAGCAGCGGGAGAGCTCATCCAATGTTGGGTAGAACTGTATGGGTGTTGATATTATATGTTAAACTATACTCCAATCTCTTTATCATGGACGCGTTTAATGCCTACTGCTATCAAAAATGTGAAATGTTCAACTCCTATTGATAATGTTTGTTCTATTTGCGTTATTTATTGATGTGTGAGTCCTATATTGGAAGTTTTATGGAGTAAGCTTCTCACTTCCGAAAGCAAAGGTATCATATATCCATACCGCAGTATCACATATACTAATGCTAATGATAGTTTTATATATACTGAGTCTGAATGCACCCAAATCTGGATCTCATTTTTCCTGCATAGTAAATCAAAATGATAGTTTTTTGCATAGTAAACCATGATTTTTTTTTGTAATGCTATACTTGAATAGGAGATTTTTCCATTGCAAGAAAACCATCAGTTCCAGTAATAAAAACATCAATGTCACTCCATTATTTTCGAATGGTATTCTCATCTCCAATATTTTTGAATTATTGGTATAAAAATATGCTAATCAATCTCTCAGAGTCTGCTTTCTTCCATGTAAATCCTTTTTTGGGATTTTAATCTGTATTTTATATTGCTGATATTTCAGGGGTTGTGCAAGACAAAACTGCTATAAAGTACTGCTCTCAAGGTTTTCTTCTTTGTGTTCTTCTCCTCCCCTTCTCAGTTACACAAAGTTTTTCAGAGAATTATCTTGAAAAATCAGCCATGATTCTTTTTTATACTCATGTATCTTACCCTTAGGTTTTTGCTGCCTCTTCGATCTGGAAAACCTATTGGAGCAGATTTCTTGGAGAAAGAACTCAAATTTGAAGATAGGTTACTCACATTGCAGGTACCAATACAGAAAATTCTTATTGTGTGGCTTTTGTAGTTCAATTTTTTTGTATGATTTCGTCTGTATACTTTTACAACTACAAATAAGTTTTAGTCACTATACTCCGGTGCTATCCATAAATGGTGCTCTTCAAACATGGGTATTTTCTTTGCCGTAAGATAAGTAACACATTCACAGCATCAAAATCTCAATGTCAATGCAGATGTTATATTCTGTAGTTCCTAAAGATATTTTTATTTTATATTGTCTGACAATTATGAAACATTGAAATGATTACATAATTTGTATGAATTCAACTCGAAACCATAATAATGTTATGTCGCGGAAACAAAATGTCCAGTTTTTTATGCTATTTGTAAACCATGATTTTTAAGAGACTACTAAGACAAATAGAGAATCTCTGTCGCAAGTAATTATAGCTAGCTTTTTAGACTGAGGTTCTGCCTCTGCTTTTTGAAGGCTTGCCACTTAATATTTTTTGTTCTTCCCTTTGGTACATGCAAAAGAAAGATACGAGACAAACTTGCGGCAAGAAATTATGTCGGGCAACCTACTACTGCTAAGATAAATATAAAATTGACTCGCACTAGCATTGAGTGATGGCTCTTGATGCTTACTCCTTGTCCATTCTTCCACACAGATTCTCTTTCACCCAGCCATGAAGACTTGGAGTCTAACCTTCTAAATGTTTATCTCACAGGTAAAACATATTGCACTATACTATGGATGTAGAGTTAGCTTCACCTAGGTGGGGGTCAATTATGGTTTGTCCTTTTGGATTATAGGTGTAGTAGGCATACTGTAGACAATAATCATTAATCAACAACTACATAGATCTAGTGGACAGCCATTCCGGATACATGAACTCACCATTAAGAATCTTAAGTATGTGTTATTTGCCCTTCTTTGTTTTACCGATTATGCTATTTGAATATGCCAATATGTCCTTAACCACAGAACGATTTCCCGTGTTAGGGGTAAGAAATTGAACGTTCCTTTGGGGTTCAACTACACACCATGTGGGGAATGATCCAATTGGTCCAAAATTCAACCCAGGTCCTGCAACGCGGTTGCTGTATGCTTCACTTTTGTGAAGAATTATTAAGGTTAGACTCTATATATGTTGGTATGTTTGCATATTCCTTACCTTTTTGTTTTTGAAGTACTTTTCCATTATCAAGGCACTCTATCAGTTACTCTATTTGCATATAGCTTTTGCTGTACTTATCCAGACCACTATGAATATCTTTTGATGTTACTGACTCGGGGAAGTTTGCCGTCTCCGCCAACGCCACCAGAGTGTGCATTACCCTAGCAGAAGTTGGTAAACTCCGAGAAAAGTAAATTTAATCCATTTTTAGTGTATAGTGACATATTGTAGCTTAGTATAATTAGCAGCATGCTTGAGTAAATGTGCATATATAAGTATGAATGTATTGGTAGTCTAGTCTCTCAACAAAATGAATACTCTCGGTACCTCCATTTTACCATTTAATTATACCTTCATGGTGTTCATTGTAAAAATACCAACGATGTACCAGAACCCCCAAAATTATTGGCATCACATGCCCTTCATTTGTTTTGGTCATATGTGCAAATGATTTGCTTAGCTCAAGGTATAAATGTAGAATCTTCAAAATATTGACCAAGTAAATATGATTTGTTGTAGGTTCGTTTTAATTACAGTCTCTTTATACGACCATCTGAATCTCGTACTTATTTAATTTAAACAACCATGGAATATCATACCCAATTTATTTTATACAACTGTTTTACTGTGGTACCTAGTTTATTTTATACGACCGTCTGGAAATAAGTGTACCATACTAAAACGGCAGTATCGATGTCTATATATTATATGAAGAAATGTTATGAAATTACTAATCCGTCATCTTGTCTGGCTACACCTCCAGTACTACCGGCTAATACTTATACCAACAAAGCAATCTTTCAGTTCCAATCTCAGTCCCACAAGTATAAGCGTGGAGCAACGTAAAATGCAATCAGTGGTGGTGTTTTCTGTTACCTCGAATGAGACTGGTATGAAATGATCTTAGTTAGGTGGTGTCTGTATACAAGTCTTAGGCCTGAATGGAGATGGAATCGAGCTTACTGGTGGTACCCTGCAAATATCTAGCTAGTACTTTAATTTCATTTGGAGTATTGGTGTAGTATCTAGCATCGTCAAAAGATTTTGGGGATTCTGAGATGTGGATTTAACTTGGGTCTAATTGAAGTTCTTGATAAAATAAGTGCATAACCCCTGCATCAACCCCTGTAGTACGTAACAAGTAAAGATACATTATAATATTATATGTCTCGTTGTTATTGTATAAGTCCGTAGATTTTTCATTTTAGCCGTCCTTCCCAAGCAAGGTAAAATGTGCTCATTTTTCAATGTCCTGTAACTCTTGCTTGAGGTGGATTTTAGGATCTTTCATACTTCTTTAGAAGGATTTGTAAACCTTGTGTTGTCATTGGCAGGAAGATTTACTTTTTTGATCTTTACTTCCACTTTGCTCTGGTGCAGTGTTTGCATCTGTTATTTATTTTATTTTTGCTAGTTTGGGCTATTTCATAGAGGTTAATGTCTTGATATGTTCTGTTTCTGCAAATCAACATCACCTATGTGATCTGTATGTCTGCCTATCATTCTTGTATTGTCATTCCTATAACTTCTCTTATGGCTTGCAAATGACATTACCATTTCCGTATGCTTGAATGTTACTACTAAACCAAGGTTTTAAGATCCGATAGCATTTTCCCGACTATTTCTCATCTGCATGAAAATTATGATGAGACGAGCACGGTTCTCAACAAATCACAGAGGGAGCAAAACAATATACGGCCATCGAATCAGACTCATGTACCCAGTTTAATTTATGCTACAGTTTGAAGCAGTTACCCATTTTAATGTATACGACAATCGGACCAGCCTACCTAATTTATTTTATACGACATGGAGGCAGGAAACATTTTTTTTTTAAATTGGAAGTTTAGTTACTCTTAAAATTAAAATTATCAGAACATTATCATACTAGGGAATGACAATACACTCTGATGCGTTAGTATATGATGTCCGGTTTGTTTTTAATAGCCTTGGGAGGGTCTAAAAATGGTGCTGGTGAAGGCGATGACGACATTGGTGGACCTTTCGTTGGTGTTGTAGATGGTGAAGGAGAGGATTTAAGTGGGTTTACAACTGGAGATAGTTATGGTGAAGAAGACTAAACTGGTGGTGTAGGGAGATGGAGATAAAGGTGGAGTTTTGAATGATAAACAACAAACGTCAGTTCAAAAATGTAAACATTGTCATTTGTAGAAAAATAAACATTCAGAAATAAAACAACGTTTTTTTTTTCTCTCTCACGTGGGTTTTTTTCTCTCCAAAAAATTTTTTGGCGATTTTTTCTTAGGGTTTCAATTTTTTCACGTTTTTTCCTTCATCCTTAATCATCTTTTGGTGATTAGGATGGGGGGAAATCCAGTTTTAAACGTGATTTCTCATGGGATTAAAACCGTTAGTTTTGTTGATTTAGTTAAGGGTAAAAAACCCTATGTGTTAACTGATTCGGATCTCATATCTCTTCCTGATGCAACTACTTTTTGTGATGAACCGGCTCTTGATTTACCTCTTGAACTTACACAAGAGGGGCGTGATATGTTTCAATTCAATCTCATTGGGAGATTGAACTTCAAAGGATTAAAACTTGATGAAGTTCATAAAGTTTTGGAAGAACAATGGAAACTGGGTGATAGGAGGAGTAAGTTGGTACCAATGACAAAGGGTTTTTTCATCATCAAGTTAACATCATCTGTTGACAAAGAAAGGGTTTGGCATGGGGATACGTGGGTTGTGCAGAATCAACAGCTTAGGGTTTATAATTTGTACCCTAATTTTGATCCGGAAAAACAAAGTACTTCACGTGCTAATGTTTGGGTTAGTTTCATGGACGAAAAGAATTCTATTATCCATTGCTAAAATTCTTGGTAGGCCAATTGCTATTGATCAGAAAAGTTTGGATCATGATGTTGGAAATATGCTGCTGTACTTATTAATATTGATTTTGCTAAACCGATTCCTAAAAGAATTCGTTTGAAAGCTAATGGCAAAGAATTTTGGCAATATGTAGAAGTTCAGGATTTGGAGAACATCAAGTTTTGCACTCACTGTAAGTTTATGAGTCATAAATTTGAAAACTGTCTTGCTGCTCGTAAGCTTTTAGGGGTTCTAAATCTTCGTTGAGTCCAAAAACTTCAAAATTCCAGGGATGGTAAAATGGGTAGCAATACAAATCAAAAATATGCCTGGAGGGAAGTGCATGGAGAGAAAAATATGCATGGTTCCCATGTTGTTCAAGCTAAATCTGGTGTTGATGAGTCACGTAGGGTTAGCCCATCTGATGTTGCTTGCAAAACTCATGATATTACAACAAAGGAAAATACTCAGTCTGGGAAAGAAAATATGGCAGAAGTGGAAATCACTAATTCTAATGTTGCTTCACTTCAAGAGTGTGTTGAAGATACACAGTTGGAAGAGGAGCTTAATAGCTCTTTTGTTGAATATAGAGAAGCTCGGCTCAAATTGATTCACCGCAAAAATGCTATTGCAAAGAAAAAGACCTTGTTTGCACGTAAGAATTTCGATCATGCAGCCCATGCGGTTTGGTCGAGATGCAAGCAATCGGGACTAAGGATAACTCTATTGATCGGTCCGTGAAATCTCACCCAAAGTCCGTGAATAATATAGCTACTCACCCAAATTCCGTGAACAAGAGTAGTTCTAAGACTATTTCCGTGTCAAAAAAACTACGTAAAGCAATATTCAGATCGAGAATATTTCTCGTGGTTTGAATACTTAACAAACATCCGTGACCAAGAAGAATTCTCGAGTCCAACCAACCTACGTGTCTTATTCAGTCGTGACTAACTCCTTAACTCCGAGTTAATGTCTGTGAATTCTATTTTGGCAGAAACGTGCAAAGTTCTATTGCAGCTCGGCCAAGACGCGCCAGTGGTCAATTTTCTCGGTTTTATTTCTAAACCAGGGTCATCTAAAGAGGATTGGAAACAAGTTAAGTGTAAGAACTCCCCTAATAAGGGTATACCTTTTAAATTTAAATCTTTAAACTCCTTATGTGGATGAACTTTTTCAAACAGAATTAGTGGTGAAAAACAAGTATGATGCCTTAGATTCTGAGTTAGGTCTTGCTAATGATTCTAGTGAGGCTTTGGTGGAAGAGGAACAACATGATTCTAGTGACTCAGATAATATTTTAACTAAGGAGGAACTAGAGGTGGCAAGTACTATTCAGCTTGATGAAGTGCGTGCTAATTTCATTAGAGATCCAGCCTTTAGACAAGACTATTTCAAGGAAAAAAATGAGCAAATGGATAGAATTTCACCTAAGAAAAAAGCTCAATCTCCTATTAAACTTATTCCTGGTGGTAATTATGCTTCAGATGAAGATGCATATGAATATGATGATATTTATGAAGATGAATACAGGGAACCTTATGGAGACCTTGATTTGACACAAATAATTGTTGGTCTTCATTCCAAGAAGAGGAATTTTAGAGTTGGAAACAAGGGGCGTAAACGATCTT
Organism: Papaver armeniacum; assembly: GCA_023531295.1. Lineage (NCBI taxonomy): Eukaryota > Viridiplantae > Streptophyta > Magnoliopsida > Ranunculales > Papaveraceae > Papaver > Papaver armeniacum. The sequence goes on from JAJJWW010007579.1 coordinate 101,038, forward strand.
AATGTTCCTATTTTTTCTCTTCATGTTACTTATTTATGTTTTTGAGCTTTTAGAGTTTTCCTGCCCCTTTGGTTTATGGGGGTGGGGAGGCCTTGAGCCTCCCATCTTGTAATTCTTGTAATTACGTTTTTCTGTTATAATAAACCTTGGACTTAACAAAAAAAAAAAAAGTAGAAAAATAAACCTCAAACTTGAATTAGTTCACAAACGTGAAAATAAAACCCAATTAATAAACACAATTATCTCTATCAGCAGCATTAAAATGAAGAAAAAGTCGGTTTCATTCATGAAGTCTCGAAGAAATAGTGAAAGATTAATAAGAAGAAAAATGATCAAAATTATACCTAATATTCATCACTATTGAAATTAGAGATAGAGGACAAAAAAAAAACGAACAAACAATTGATTCTTTGCTATTGAATAAAAATCGCCTGAAAATGTATACCTTTTCAATTGGTTAGTAATTGAAGTTTTTCACTGAATCATAGTATTTAGCTTGAAACCCAAAATGTTTTTGCAAGAGAAATAGAGAGGCATGAAGAAAAATCAGAATTGGAGAGATATCGATACCATCAAAAACCCCAACAACCAATTGAACCCCAAATGTTTTTACTAGAGGAATACAGGGATACTGAAATCAAAAATTAGGGGATAACTACGATTCTCAAACCAACCCATTTTTCCAAAATAACAAGGATAACTATGGTTTGATTAACAACTATGGTTGAGGGGTAAACCTGGAATAAAAATAGGAAACTTACCGATTACAGACGGATAAACTCAGTTGTCCTTCAATTTGGTTTGAATTAAACGTTGTCCGAATAGGTGGGAAAAATGAAATGTTAGGATTTCTATGAGGATAGCTCGAGATTATTTGTATGGTTTCACCTCACTTTCAACATCTCAGAGCTAACTTCAAAACACCAAGCAGCTCCTTGCTCAAGCCATCATCATTCTGACCGCAGTCTCATTCATTTTGCACATTCCCGACTGCAACACAACCTAACTCCTCTATCTTCAACTGCAACCCTGTAGCTTCATAGCTCAAAACAACAGGATCCAAACCAGTAACTGCATCTCAACTGCCTGTACAGCTCAACTCAAACACCTGCAACACCAATCAATCACTCCCTGTAGCTCCAGCTGCAACAATTCTCACCAGAACCTCAATTGACAATTTTAAATCACCATTACTGAATTTAACAAAAGCTTAGAACAATAGACACTGCACCATCTCAGCTCAACCTGCAATGCACATTTCTCACCCTGACTTCCAACCCATTACTACTTCATATTTGAACCCAACATCCCTACAACTTTTGTTCGATTCTCATCTTCTAATCTCTGATCAAACCCTTTACTTCGTATTCGGATATTCAATACTTGAACTCTTCTTCTCATCTACTTTTCTTCCCAATTCCTGTAGAACCCTAATTCAACTCATACCCTTTTCAATATGCTCTCAAAAACTCGAATTAAAACCCAATACCAGTTGAATAACAAAAAATTCACCACAAAACCTAAACTGATTCGAGCTCCGAATCTCGATCTCCATCATCTTCTCCCTGTATTTCTCGATCCAGATTCTCGAAAAACTATAAATCGAGAGGAAGAAGAAGAAGAAGAAAGAAAGGGGAAAAAAGAAAAAAAATGAAAATTTGGAGGTGGTCGGGTTCGGGGTCGACCCTCTAACCTCTACCTTGTTTTTTTACCAAAACAGCCTCAACAATTAACATATTTCCAACCTCCGTGTCCTTTTTCAGATTCCCAAATTTACTCCGTACCCTTCTGTTTATGTTGTATTTACGCCAGTGTCAGAGGTGATTGAAAACGTGGAGGGCTACTTTAGTCCTTTAATTGTTGATTGAAATCTATTTGGGACACCAAAATCCAATCTTTTTCTTCAAATTGGAAAAAAATGTCATGTGCCACAATGACACAAAGTCACCATATATAGAGTCCTCCCTCGCTTCGCTCGATCGGCCTAATTATCAAAGAAATTTTTTGACTTATAAAAAAAATAACAATAATAAAAGAACGGGCACCTAGCTCAGCTGGTCATCCCCGTTCCCCAAAGTTTCATGCATTCCAGGAGGTCCCAGGTTCGAGTCCCCAATGGCGTAGTATTGCAGAAATTAACATGGAAGGTAGAGTTAGTTTGCCCCCTTGTGACACAATCTCAGCCCCCATCCGCTTCGGCTCCTTTGGCTAGGTTACCCATGAGGCTCGCTGGTAGGCTAGCACAGCAACCTGTTCAATTAATGTAGTAGTATGTCGTTGGAGATTAGCTTGTTAGGCTTCCAACTAGTTTCATGTAATAATCATTATCCAATAATATAAGTAATAATTAAATAATGGGAAAGATGGGGACCGACCAAACTCGGTGGCATGGCCGGCCGGTTTGGCCATGGTGGGCCCACCCCCACGGTTTCCTTTTATTATTTTATTATTCTTTCTTCTCTCTTTCCTTTCCTGATCAAATTCCATGTAACACCCCGAGTTCCGGACCAGGGTCAAACCCATATATATGGAGATCCGTACTCGAAGCATTACTGGTCGGAAAGAAACTTAAAAAATTAGTTTTATTTCTATTCAAATAAAATTAATATATCAAAATTAATAAATAGGAAAAATATCATTTCTTAGGTTTAAATTTATCCTTAACAATATTACAAATGAAACATTTGATATCGATTTACACTTCAAACAAATACAAGTAAACAATTCAATCACTAAGATACTCATTCCTAGATTCCACTGCGCAACTCTAATAAATCCGCAAGGAATGTCGATTGGGGTGAGATGACATCTCAATAAAATGCACCTCATTCTCTAAAAATGCGAATATATCAATCAATCAAAGAGAACATACAACACGACATTTTGCACAACTTCAAGGATTCAATTATATTTTCAATTAACGAGCTTACAATATCAATAATATTTATGACAAATAATCGAATTTACGATTCAATACATCATCAATTCACAACACAATTATTTTTCAATAAATCTTAATTCAGATTTTAACACATGATTTATATATTAATATTGTCACCAATAAACCATGAGTTTACGGTACGAAAACCTTGGTTCGTACACCCGCCTATCGTTTACCCGCACAGACAGCCGCCATCGATTGTCAGGAAAAAAAGTTCCTATGGGGATCATATCCATTTGCTCTCGGGGATCATTACCTATTTCATTTTCGTTATCCGGCACGAACAACCGCCATCGATGGTCAGGAAACACAAGTTCCTACATGGATATCATTACCCATTTAACCCTCGAAAATCATTACCCGCTATTAGCATGAAACCATATTCCATCTAACGGTAAAAATGAACTCATTTCTAATTTTGAAATCATTTTTATACAAACAATATAAGCAACCATGACTTAAAAACATACTACAAACAACATGCATTTCTCTCAAGCATTTAAGCACTCAAACTAAATGCGGTCATATAATATTATATATTTTACCATGATAGAAAAGTCTGATCCTCTTTAAATTTTACAGAAAACTATATGAAAATCGTTATGGTTGCATAAATCAATCAAAAACATGATAAAGCGAATTTGTCCGATCTAGAGGTTATCATCACCTCGAGATAACCAAATCACAAAGGGAAACCAAAAATTTTCAATTAAAGAAAAGAGATGAAGAGGGTATTAAAAAGTGAAACAAAAAAGGAAAAAAGTCTAAAAAATCATCATCCATATTAATAAAAACATTCATATTAATAAAAACATTCAACGGTGAAGATATGGTGGATTATTCTCAATTTGTTATCAATGATACCAATTATTCTATCTATCAATAACAGAAGCCTGATCATCAATCAAAGATGCTTAATTATACGAATAAATTACTGAAACCTAACCATAGAAAATCATATAAATTAAACACTCAAAGAAAAACATAAAAAGAGAAAGGGTTTCGCACTCAAAGAAAAACATAAAAAGAGAAAGGGTTTCGCATTCTCACTCAATTCCATTAAGACTTTGTTGATTGTCCTAGTTAATTTTTCTCAAGAACTTTGGCTCATATTCCACTTCTTCTCCCTCTCCATATCTTTTTCTTTTCTAATCTCTCTAATATATCTATCCTTATTTATAATAAACCTTACAATGATAATTATTACCATCATTAACACAAATATTTATTATTTTATTTGTTTGTCTTTTCATTTTCTCATAATTTTTAATATTATTAATTATTCTATTTCCACCGTAATATGTAGCATTTCTAGTTCAAACAACCCAACTTCGCTAACGCAAACGAAACAAGCTAAATCACATGGTTAGCTAATTCGGGTATAACCCGACCCGAAACGGTAACTAAAAATACCGGGTACTCACTTAACTGAGTTGCGGGAAAAGAACTTCTCAGTTAAGTGTGCTTGGCCGGGAGTAGTCACGGGATGGGTGACTCTCGGGAAGATGCTGCTAGATATCAGCAGTACTGCCGTTAAAAATCTCACACTGCTGGATAACCGCAGTGGGTAAGTGGGAACAATATAGGTGTTAGGACGTGTCGCTTGTGCTCAGGTCGGAGAGTATGCTAGGCCGTTGAGCTAGATACTGGTCTTACAAGAGGCAAGGTACGTTTACATTATACTGAGGACTTTTCAGCACAGATGGCTCCAGAGTTAGCAGAAAACTCTTCAGTTAAGCGTGCTCGGGCGGGACCAATCCAGGGATGGGTGACCTCCCAGGAAGTTGTTGTTGGATAACCGCAGCGATGCCCGTTGAAAACCCCACACTGCTGGATGACCGTAGTGGCTAAGTGGGGACAGTATCGGTGGAAGTACGGGTCATTACAAATGGTATCAGAGCCGATGATGGGTCACCTATCGAGGGTGGGAAGGTACGCTGGACAGGGTTGGTCCAGGTGCTTCTCATGAGGGGCAGGGAACGTTGGAGATCTGGGCTTGTATAAATATTCCGGAGCCGATGACGTTTCCAATTTAAGGTGGTGGTATTGTAATACCCCGATATTCGACAGTGGTTGGTTGAATGGAATATTAGTAATGGCTTGTCCTTTCATATCACCGAGGCCTTTTTAGTACAATTGGCTCCAAAGTTGGCAGAAAACTCTGCAGTTAGGCATGCTCGGGCGGGAGTAATCTAGGGATGGGTGACCTCCCGGAAAGCTGATGCTGGATAACCGCAGCGGTGCCCGTTAAAAATCCCACACTGCCGGATAACCGCAGCGGCTAAGTGGGGACAATATCGGCAGAGGGTCGGGTCATTACATTCCATATCTTTGTTCTTCCATGTTTTGGATGCTCCCACGAGAATTATTACTAATAAACCCGTGCCTCTTTAATCGGGGCTTACTCAGGGGTGCCCCAATTACCCGAAAGGTTCCGTGGAATTCATTCGGGAAAAGCCATGAATCGGAGTAAGTGAATATTAGGGTCTAATCAATGTATTTTTCTAGGGATTCACCGGTGAATGCCGTAGTAGAATTATTTAATTATTTTCAAGGGATTCACCGATGAATACTGCACTAGAATTATTTAATTATTTTCTAGGGATTCACCGGTGAATGCCGCACTGGAATTATTTTATTATTTTCTAGGGATTCACCAGTGAATGCCGCACTTTGTCGCTCTATACTAGCATGCAATATGTCTAGTAGCATTTAGATATGATGTGATCAGCATCATATGTTATTCTGGGAAAAATCAGACACCAGAGATGAATTCCGGAATTCAAATAAGAAATGCTGAGACTTTCAGCTTAACTGCAAAATATATGAAATACCAAAAGCATTAATATTGTTGTCATATATTGTTACATTTAATGGGATTTTACAGAACTGCGATTCACTTCTTTTGCAAAAGGTGAAGACCTAATTTCTTATGATTATGATACCGATCAGAGATACATAATTTTTGATGTGATTTTACGCATATGACCTTCGTCAAAAATCCACCATCAATACCATGATATAGCATGAGGGAAAGACATATCATAATTGACAGTGCCTCAAATTTAAACAAGTCAAGAATGTCGTGCTTACAAATCACCCAGATCGAAAAGTTTCAAATAGAATGTTGACACTTAAAAATGAGACCGGGAGAACTATAAGGTTTCATAAGGCTCTTACAAGTCAAAGAGGCGCCGGTTCACATTCTCCACAACCCATTCCAAAATCTCTAAAGATATAGTGGCACAAAATGGAAAAGCCTAAATAGTTTCAACGCAATTGGTTGATCGGGTTGAACGATGAATTATGTACATCCATGGTAAAACGATTAATTATGTATAGTCATGGTTGCAACCTGAGCACTAAAAGGTAAATTTTTTGAGACCCATATCTTTGTTCTTGGGTGTCATCTACCTCTAGATAGTACCCAAATCTTATTTTTAGGTTTACCCAGATTGAGATTTAATTAATACTTCATATGCAAAATTATTACCTCTAGATTGTGTATGATAATGGATAAAATAGTTTCTCAACAACAATGAGGTTTTGTAAAAGGGAGAAATATACAAGAACATATTGTGCTAGCTTCTGAAATGGTGAATGAGCTTGACATCAAAAGAAGAGGAGGTAATGTGGGTCTAAAACTGGACATAACTCAAGCTTCTGTTTCGCTTAGCTGGGAGTTTCTTTTTCAAGCTATGAAGACATTTGGTTTCTCTGCAAATTTTATCAAATGGATACATATATTACTTAAATCTGCCAAAATCTCTGTTTTGATCAATGGTGATCCTGCTGGCTACTTTGGAGTGAGTAGAGGTCTCAGGCAAAGTGATCCACTATCACCTGTGCTATTTGTCATTACAAAAGATGTTCTCAGTAGACAGTTGAGCTCAATGGTCTTATATAAGAAATTGATTCCAATGGTTAATAGAAATGGGGTGCAACCAACTCATATCTTTTTTGCTGATGACATATTCATTTTTCGCAATGGTGATAAAAGAAATGTTAGAAGACTGATGCAAGTGCTGAATGATGATTATCAAAAATCATCTGGACAAACTATTAGCTTAACAAACAGTAAATGCTTTATTGGGGGCACAAGTGAAAACATAAAATTGCAGTTGGCAGAAGAATGCAATATGTCTCTAGCTTCTTTTCCTGATAAATATCTTGGAGTTATGTTAATTCCTGTGAGTATTAAAGCATCTCATGTTTGGGAGTGTGTAGAATATCTTCAAGATAAGCTGGCGGGATGGAAAGGGAAACTACTTTTATTCCAAGAAAGACCGATTCTTGTGAAATTTGTTTTAAGCAGCATTCCCATTTATAATATGTCTGCCTATAAGTGGCCAGCAAGAGTTCTAAAGGAATGTAAGAAAATTATAAGGAATTTTTTGTGGTCTGTTGACCCTACTGTGAGAAAAGTTATCACTCTAAAATGGGGAAAAAAATTTCTCCTTTAATTGAAGGTGGTTTATGCATTAGAAGACTTGAGATAATCAACAAAGCTCTACTAATGAAGCTTTTCTGGAAGATTTTAAACGGTGAAGAAGAATGGGCAAAATTCCTTCAAGCCAAGTTCAAAAATAGTAGATGTGAGTAGATTACTTATTACAAAAAATCTTTCATATGACCTGGTATAAAACAAGTAACAAATGAAGTGGACATCAATTCAAGGTGGTTGGTAGGTGATGGGCAACAAATCTCAGTATGGCTGGATACATGGATAAAAAACGGACCACTCTGTGAATTATTTCTAGGAAATGATCTTATGAAATCTAATCCTAATGTGAAAGTGTCAGAACTGCTGATTAATGGTGAATGGGTTGTGCCTCCAGCTTATGCTCAATTCTTTGGAGCAAATGAACTTCCAGTGGCTGATAATGCAAGTGACAGAAGAATTTGGTATAGCTTTTCTACGAGTACATTTTCTGTAGCTTCTGCTTGTGAAGTAATAAGAATAAAATATCCAACCTTGCAATGGACAAAACAAGTATGGCATGCCAATGTTCATCCTAGCATGTCTAGTAATGTGTGGAAGTTGGTTAGGAAGGTGGTGCCATCAGATGACAACACGACACGAAGAAGAGAAAATTCCAAATGGCATCAAGATGCCCATTTTGCACAAAATCAGAGGAAACACTTGAACACATATTATGGTTTTGTGACTATAGTGAAATTATTTGGAAATGGCTTGGTGGAGTTTTCCAGTTTCTTAATTCACTTTCTTTTGAAGACATTCTTTCATTTGCAAAGTCAAAAATCCCTTCTGTGAAAGAGATTTGGAGAAATGCTTCCTTCATTACCATGAAAGAAATATGGTTTGCAAGAAACAAATTGGTATATGATGAAGACTAATTTAATTTAGAGATGCTTAAGAAAAGAATCCTAAAGTTCACTACTGACAGTGAAGTTAGAATGTCTGCTTATATGTGGAATTCATCCTATGATCTCCAGGTTATCAAATTCTTTAATCTCATATGCAAAAAAGTTAAAAATCTAAAGGTTTAGGAATATTTCTTCCATCTTCCAAAAAGGGATCAAATACTTATGTGTTGTGATGGTGATGCAAGAGGGAACCCTGGAGATGCTGGTTTTGGTTTCATAGGAAGAGATTAGGTTGGAGGTGTTAAAGTAGCTGCTACAGGTGGTTTGGGTATTGCAACAAATTTCTTAGCAGAGATCATGAAAGTTTTGTTTGCAGGTGAATGTGCAGTTGCTAATAATTTTCTGAGTGTCTGTTTTAGAACTGACTCAAGTGCAGCCATATCAGTCTTTAAGAATTGAAAACTTCCTTGGATATCTATCACAAGATGGAAGAAATCTGCAGCAAAATACAATGGGAATTCATACATAGCTTTAGGGAGGTTAATTTCTCAGCAGATTCTTTAGATAAGAAAGGTGCATGGATGAATAAAGGAGAGCATATTGTATATACTGAGAGGCCTCCCTTCCTATCAAAACTTGAAATTCCTTTTTTCACATATTTTAGATTTTATTAACATTCCCTTCCTTGTAAGCCTACCCTATAAAGGCTTGTGTTTCTTAGTTCCCTGCTCGAGGCCTATGTAGGAAATTTTGTATTATTCTTTGGTATTAATAAAATCTTATTATCAAGCAAAAAAGAAAAAAAAAAATAAAAAAAAATCTCAAGTCTTAAATAAACTAAACTGAAGTTGATGTTCAAGTAATTCAAGGAATAAAAATAATCATATAATGCAACAAGTAATGCAAAACAAACTGAAACATTTGTGTACCTTTGGAGTATTAATCTGTTGTGGATTAAATGGAGTTTGAACTTCAGTGAAATAGAAAAATCATGACAAATGTAGCTCATGCTACCAATCCAAAAAATAACACCATGGATCGAAAATTACCTGAAAAATTATTACGATCCAAGATATCAAGACTTAACTGCTCGAATGAAAACAAAACCTTAGATTTTACTGAAGTCTGAAACCTAATTTAGAATTCAACTGAATCTCTCGATGAGTTTGTTGAGGTTCCAGAGAGAAACAGAGAAGTGAGAGAGACGACCACTACCGACCGTCTGATAAATCAACTGAATCTCTCGATGAGTTTGTTGAGGTTCCAAAGAGAAACAGAGAAGTGAGAGAGACGACCACTACTGACCGTCTGATAAAATGAAATCGAAGACAAAAACTAGAATTTTCAAATTAGTTTGGGAGTATAATAGATATTTCGATGTTTAATACAAGTTTGGCTTGAAGATAGCACCTTCCTACTGCTATCTCATTTCCTCTATCTGATAGAAGTTTATCCTCTATCTTGATAATAGTAGTGGAAAAAACAATCAACCAAAAAAGTGGGGACCACATCTACATAGAGGAAGGTAGTGGTTTGCCTCTAGATAGTGGTGAAAACAAATATGTTGTAAACAATTCCTTAGATCCCGTGCTCCCTAAATCGGGCGAAAATTGAGTCGACACGGCCTCCGTCTGATTCATAAATTATCCAATCTATCTTGACAGATTCATTGTTGATTTGTTAATCGATCAAACTTTTTATTCACGGGTCTATAGATTAATCATCTTTAGTTCTTAATTTTACCAACCAATTTCTACCAAAATCCCTATCTATTTCTCAAAATCAAAACAAAATGTTTGTTGTATGATGTTTGAATAAAGTTTCTTCCTTGCTTGGTTATCGTGAGCTCCCCGTGCTAATTGCAATGAAGATCTAAGGTATGTATGATCCTATCTATCTTAATTTGTGTTAATACTTCTGTTTTTTTGCAGTGTATTCATTTTCGTTTTTTCTCTTTCTCCTCCGTTCCGTCCCGTTGTCATCCATTCTTCAAAACCTCCAATTTAGCCTTCAATACTGTTAATCCCTTTCGATATATAAAACCCCTTTCAATACTGTTAACCCCCATCCATAGCTCATGTTGGCTTGTTGTACAATGAACTCATTTGAACCGATAAAAACTTACAAACCCCAGCTCACCTAATCCACCTTCAAAGCAACTCTCAAGTTATACTGGTGGTTTTTAAGCTTTATCATTTATAAATTAATGAATTTATGCCTAAGTAGCTGGTGCAAGAAACAAATCAGTACCTCTAGCTCTCAACCTGTTAGATTCAATTTCAAAAAAGTTGTTTCCAGCCCATCTCCCTCGAGAGAGGTTTTGGCGAAGTAGTCGATTAAAGACTTGGTGTGCCTAAATATGAAAAGATCAATATCCAAGAATCATAAGATTAATAGAGTTAAAAGAAGTACAAAAAAGAAAATGAATCAATTAAGTAAGAAATGGACAGTTGAAATTGATGGTTTAGAAATATTAGTGAATGAGTTGAAGAAGAATCATGCGATGACAGCTAGAGAACAAGTAAATGAAGGATGTTTTCTCGACCCTACATCTGATACAGTAGCAAAAACCTGCTTACTTTGGTTAGAAGGAAACAACAAAAGTTCAGCTGCTACTTATCCCTGGAGAAAAAAGACGATGATAGAAAATTTCTTTGGCCCATATCCGACTCCAAGCTTTAGAGTGTCTGTCATGCATGATGAATAATGGGTTGGCAAAAATATTTCAAGAAAAAGGCTTGCTGACTCGGTCCAAGAAGAAGAACCAGCATGGAAGATTCTAAAAATTAATAGTATTCCAGAGAAATTGGAAAAATGAGATGTAGACAACTGTTGCAAGTAGGATGTCATCTATAAAAGAATTGAAAACACCAAAAATCTCAATCTCCCTCAGCTCTTCCCAAACCACAAAAGTATTCCAACCATAATTTTCCCTGAATCCATTAAATCCCAGAGCCACAACCTGGAAATAAAAAATTCAAAGTCAACCTACATCTGTAGACCCTCAATCCTTACCGGTGGTGTAATCAAAGAGAAAATTAAGATGAATGCCCTCAAGAACGGCAGTAAGGAGGAAGAAAAAAGATGGGGGAATGCCATTAATCCCTATACAACCAAATCTAATGCATTAACTAGCAACAGGGAAGCAAGCTGACTCAAGGATAACCAAGTAAGCCTAAAACTTTCAAGTTTTCCTTATACTCGACAAATTATTGTTATCTTCAAGAAATTAATTAGGTTTGTTCGGAATCAAAAATGCACAACTTCAACACACACAATTGAAAGATATGTCTCTGATATTATGTATGGAATCTCACACAACCAACTAAATGATGTTAAAAATCTCATAACCAATCTTTGCCAACTAGTTGCTCAGAAGAACCTCAACAGGATTGTTAGTTATTATTCCACAAATCAAAAAAATTCCAAACCCATAACCCATCTAAAATCCATACCCATCTCAATCGTTGATCCCACCACCCATTCATCTACTCAACTTGTACCCCAACACACCCAACAACCCATCCCAACTTGTACCCCAACACACTCAGCAACCCACAACCAACCATCCCACTCGAAATTTCAAACCATATTGATCGCCGATTCCCCCACATTGACACCCGCCCATTCAACACCTCACTGCCCTCACCAATATAACACCATGTCTCTAAACATTCTAGCCTGGAACTGTCAGGGACTAGGAAAGTACGCTACCCAAACACATCTTCAAAAGTTAATCAATGAGCACACCCCGAATATTATTTTCCTCTAAGAAACCAAAAATAAACAACCTTTCATCAAACCCATTCTCCTCAAACTAAAATACCAAAAAATGATACTAGTAAACCCAACAGGAGCCATAGGGATTGCAGGTGGTTTAGCTCTAGCTTGGTTTAGTAAGGTTGCTCTCACTGTGGTGAACAACACAGATAGTCAAATAGATGCTATACTCAATTGCAAGGCAAGTAACAATGTATGGATGATCTCCGGAACTTACTGTTGCCCATATAGAATACGTAAGCACACTAGCTGAGAGTACTTTAAAAATTTGGCTCGCAACATAGAAGTGCCTTGGTTGGTATTAGGAGACCTCAATTTCACTCTCACATGAGATAAAAAAAAGTGGAGGTAACACGGTAGAACAGTCTGAGAGTCTTTTCTTTCATAAATTGATAAATGATGCATATCTAATGGACTTAGGATATGTGGGATACCAATATACTTTGTCTAACAAAAGAGAAAATACTGAGTTTGTAAACTAGATTGGATAGAGCCCTAGCCAACCCTAGATGGTTAAATCTCTACCCCAGAGCACTAGTGTATCACCTGACCCCAGTAGGATCCGATCATAGCTCAATCCTGATTAGAACCACACCATGCTGGAAAGATGGAGCAAAACCATTTAAGTTCTTTGGCATATATATGGAGGAACCATGGTGCTTCAAATCATTGAGGAAGCCTATGACATTGATCCCGGGGGATCCACAACTTTTGGAGTTATGACAAAACTCAAAAATGTAAAACAAAAAATAAAAATCTAGAATAGGGAATACATTGGAAACATTTAACAAAACATCAAAAAGCTAAACCAAAACCTCAATCATGCCAAAAATAATCTAAATCTCAAAAGATAACAACCAATGAGTGTTAGACATCAAAAAGGATATGGAAAAATGGTATAACTATGATGAAGCCTTTTAGAAATGTAGGACCAGAATCTCGCAACAACATAACCATTTACAACACATTGCGAAGGCGTCGCAGGTTGATTACAGAAACGACGTGAATGATGGCGTTGGTAGAAAAACAAGAAAGATGTGAAGATCTTACGAAATTTAAGAATGTTGCGAAATAAACACTCGTATGCTTGCGATAGTCTCGCAAACCAAATCCGAAAATAAAGATTAGATTAGCCGTCACCCACTATGTAAATACCTATATAAAGAGGAGAGCAGGAAAGAGAAGAGGGAGACAATTTTTTGGTAACAGAGAGAGGGAGAAAAAAAAAGACACATTTGTAGAGAGAGAGTTTATTTTCTTTATCATCTTCTTCCCCAAAACTAGATCTAGAAAGCTCCAAATACTCATTAATGGAGATTCTAAATGTAATATTTATGTAATTCCAAAAATCATAGTGAAGAACCATGGATGTAGATCACATTGATCGAACCATGTAAAAAATCTTGTGTGTCTATTTAAATTTCTAGCACCTATATTTTGAGATTTATATGATTAATATGTTTAGATCTAGAAATTAGTATCAAAATATGATAAGGGGTGTGTTGTGGGATTTCCTGCAACTACATTTTTGGCGCTAGAAATAGGCACAAATTAAGGAGGAAGATGCACCTTCAGGAGACGAGTAGCAATAATCTACAAGATGCCGACGTAGGAACAGATTCAGGGAAGAAATCAATTACAACAAAATCAAGCAGAGCTTACATCGACAATCTGTTCCAAAAGGACAAATTTCTATTTTAATCCTTTAAACTGGTTTTTTAAATTTCCAGATCTGGTGGTTTACAAACAAAATTTTGAGAAAAGTTTTATTAAAATCTTTAATTGTTCTTTATCAGAAACTTGATTTCCTTTCCAGACTTTGATTCAAAATGAGTATCAGTTATAGATTTTTAGAACGTTGAAGGCTGAAAATCCAACCACATTAGGGGATTAATCCATCAAATAGTGAAAATTCAACAAAACATATCTAATTTATCTTTTGTTGTTTATTGTACAGCGAAGAACAACCAATCTCATCATTTTGAGCCTCAACGAAGAACTGAATTGTTATATTGTTACCAACGAATTTATGGAACTCGAACTCGAATGAGAAAGTCATTACACAGTGAAGTTAGGAGGGAAGTTGCCACCGTTAGACGAGTAAAGAAGGAGAATGCAATGGTCAAATTTACATCGCCAGCATCAGAGCTCTTGTCAATAGCTCGTTAGTTCACAACAAATAATTAATCATATCAGATCTGCCAGTAGCGAAATAGAATGAGAAGTTTCGTTATCTTCGTATGAACTTTCAAAAATGAAGAAAGCATAGGGGCTATGGAAGAAGGAGAGTCTGCGAAGTTTATCTCGTCAGCAATCAGTCGTCCAAGGAAGAGGAAATCACAGGCAAAAAACAAAAAAAAAAGTTTCATCACCTCGCAGTAACCACCCGCCTGTATAACCAGTATAAGGAATTGATGAGTAATAAGTTGCGGACCATCAGAAGTAAGAATAAGATTAAATAAAGAAGAAAGAAGATACATAAATTTCCGCACAACCAGCGAGAAAAGCATCACGGAATAAAAAGTTACAGGCGTAGAAATGAACCCATCATTTTGGAATTTGAGACAAGGTGTAGACGAAGCTCACCATCAGCTCAATTATCAGTTCGCAAAATTTAGTACCTGCGAAATTAATAATTCTTGCGAAGTAAGTTAACTACATCACCAGCGAAGAAATATCATTCCAACGAAGAGAAGTTCCATCGAAAATTAATTTTGCGACCATCAACGAAGCATACTTCATCAGGATCAAGAGGCTAACAAAGATGCACAAAACAAGCGAATTTCAAAACTTACAAAGACGCATAGGGCATATGATTATGCACAACTTAGCCATAATATAAGGCAAGAAAGCAAAGTTAGAGAAGCAACTAAGAGCTACTAGCGAAGAACTGAGATTGAAGAAAATTAGTTAAAGAACGAGCAAATAAGTTTCAAAGGAGAGATACTTCATAGGAGAAGGAATACATTTCATAAACGAATACAGATAGTTAAAGTTCAAAATAAAGATGAGAGCATGAGTTCAAGGTTCAGGCGAAAGCAACAGGAGAAAAAGAGGAAAAGACGAAGACAAAAATTATGCAAAGAACGAGAACAAAATGATAACTTGCGAGAATTATACCTCAACATCACAAACAGGAAATCGCACAGATGGTTGAGAAAGAAGTTAAGAAACTTGATTCCATGAGTTCGATTCTCATCATACTCATATTTTTGTCATCTTTTTCCTTGAGTATCAAAGGGTGAATGTAAGTCACGTACTAGCCTCTGCGATCATTTCGCACAACAGGAACTAGCACAGTTGGTCACTAGCACAGAGAATGGGTCTGAAGACGCGGGTTCGAATCTCTCATCAAATGTATTTTTCGCAAATTTAAGCCTGAGCGAGTTGCAGTGCTTGGTTTCGAATCTCCCCAGTCGCAAAATATTTTTTGCCCTTCGCAGATGATGTCCGCTTACTTCATACAGATGTTAACTTCGCAAAGTCTTTGATTCTTTCGCAAGAGAGGGTTAGCACAGTTGGTAGGGTGCGAGAATACGCTAGAGGCAGGTCAAGAGTTCAAGTCTCATTTCTCACACTTCTTTTTGCTGCGCGACATTCAGGCAACTCGCATAAGAGCTAAGTACCCTTTCCTAGAACATTTTACTTACAGAAAATAAAAGATTTTTGATTTGATTTTAAAGAAAGCGACACATTCGCACGATTACAAAAAAAAAAAAAAAAAAAATGAAAAAAGATTTTATTTCAAAATAAATATTTTAAGATTTCAAAGATCTCAAAGATTTCAAGATTTCAAAGAATTACGAAGATTTCAAAGATTTCAAAATTACAAAGATCTTAAAGATTTTAAAGATTCGAGAAAAATCTCGCAGATCAATTTATATATTTCTCTTGAATATTTACTTTGCTTCAAATGATATGATATTTAACATGAAGATATGAGAATGAAAGAATGAATGAAAGAAATGACCGAAATGAAGGAATGAATGAAAGAAAAGAATGGAAAAATGAATGAAAGAATGAAGACATGCGAAAATTTCGCACAGAAAATGACAAGAGATTATCAAAGATCAGCGAAATTACAAAAGAGCTTATATGCAGAAGAATCAACAAAATAATCAGATAGAGGCGAACCTACTATGGCAAAATCAAAATTTCGCAAGAGGCAAATGTACCTAAAGTGCATCATAGTAGGGGGTACCTATTACATATGAAGAAGAATTAAAAAAATAATCAGAATGGGACGAACCTTTATGGCGTACACCCTAGTTCGCGAATAAAATTTCGTAAGAGGCAAAGTACCTAAAGTACGTCATATAAGGGGGTATCTGTAGCGTGGCTCAGGGAAAAGGTTACACCGCCCCTGGAACCCGAGTCATGGAGATTGGGGGTAATAAAACCCATCCAGGAGAGGTACCTTGGATTTTCAATCTAAGCTTATGACTTATGTTGGACAACCGAGGGTCTCTTCTAAGGAGTCAGCATTTGACCAAGGCGCCGAGGTACACGGTTGAGCCAAGGGTGCACGGGACATTTGAAGTGTCTCACCATTCTTGGAAAGTCTCGGCTTATCTTTGCACTCGGCCCGAAGAAAACTCCACTTAGGGTGCAGTCTCGTAACCATAAGCCCTATAGGAAAAAGGGATAAGAGGCTGCGAAAACAACTGGTTGTTGTTAAGACCGGATGGGAGGAGCTAGCCTTGTATGGCAGAAGTACGCCTCCTTGAAGGGGCAACCAGGGGGAAGATAAGGGCGGCACCCTCCATTAGGGAGTTGATAGTGTCAAAAAAGACGTAAATGTCATGAGGCTTCTTACTCACGGGAGTATCAAGGCTTGTCATATTTATGCAACAATCCTGAAGAGGCAATAATACAAAAGAGTAGATAAGACGAGATCAATGGGTCATTGCATGCAAGTGTAAAGACGTCCTGCGATTTCGTCGCAAAGACGGCAATGTCATGTGGCTTTATGTTCGCAAGAATATTTAGGCCTGTCATATTGTCGCAAGAAAAATATCCTGCAGAGGCAATAATACTAAAGAAATGATAAGACAAGATCAATGGGACATTACATGAAAGTGTAAAGACGTCCTGCGATTTTGTCGCAATAATGAGAGGTGGCAAAATAAGACCTTTAACTAGGAAGGCAAAATAAGACCACACAAGAGAAATGATAAGGCAAGATCAATGGGTCATTACATGAAAATGTAAGGACGTCCTGCGATCATGTCGCAATGACAAAATTCAGCGGAAAACATCTGCGAGATTATGCTTAATCTTCCATTTGAATACAAATAACATAGAATTGTCTTTTATGTGAAGGGAGAAACAAGAAAGGTAGAAATTGTATTCAAAAATTCAAGAAATTCGCGGCAAAATGAGCTAAGTAACACAAAAAATAGCTATACATTGTAATAGATAAACATTCTCATCATATAAGCATCACACTTGCATCATGAAAGCATCGCATAATCATTTCATGGCATACACATCGCATACACATTTCATAACATAATCATCACATAAGCATTATATTAGCTCAAGTATCCAGAATTTCGCAGATTATTCAGGATTTCGCAAAATGTGTCGAAATTTCATGAGAATGTGATTATTTCGCATGATGTAATTATTTCGCTCGATTATAAGAAAAATAACAAGCAACTTGAAGAGATTATACTATCGCATGAGCACAAAACATGAAACAAAGGCAAGATAAGAATGAAGAGACAACTCGCTCATTCAACACTTTCTCAAGGATTCTACCCTCACAGATAAAGAACAGAGGCAACTATGGATCACCAAGAAAACATTTTATGTTCTTCATCTTCTCGGCAAGAATCATTTCCAAAGTGGATGTTCACTAGTGAATAGCAAGAATCCTCACCAAAAATGGAATAATAACTTCGCATGAACAGAGGCAATATTTCTTATTCTTATTCAAGGACAGATACTTCTTACATTTCGAGGATTGAGTACTTCTTATACTTCTTCAAGGATACTTCATACTTCGTATACCTCAGGATGATGCTTCTAATTACTTCTTAGTATTTCGGAACTTCACAAAATAATAGAGGCAAGTACGTACTTTTCAAGTCCAATATTCTTTCGCTCGTTCCTTCATCAACAAAAATCAAAGACTAATACAACAATGGATTTTTTCTTAAAGATCGCTCTTCAAGCAATATTCAACAAAAAAGAGGCAAGATGTAGGACCAGAATCTTGCAACAACAGAACCATTTACAACACATTGCGAAGGCGTCGCAGGTTGATTACAGAAAAGACGTGAATGATGGCGTTGGTAGAAAAACAAGAAAGATGTGAAGATCTTGCGAAATTTAAGAATGTTGCGAAATAAACACTTGTATGCTTGCGATAGTCTCGCAAACCAGATCCGAAAATAAAGATTAGATTAGCTGTCACCCACTATGTAAATACCTATATAAAGAGGAGAGCATGAAAGAGAAGAGGGAGACAATTTTTTGGTAACAGAGAGAGGGAGAAAAAAAAGACACATTTGTAGAGAGAGAGTTTATTTTCTTTATCATCTTCTTCCCCAAAACTAGATCTAGAAAGCTCCAAATACTCATTAATGGAGATTCTAAATGTAATATTTATGTAATTCCAAAAATCATAGTGAAGAACCATGGATGTAGATCACATTGATCGGACCATGTAAAAAATCTTGTGTGTCTATTTAAATTTCTAGCACCTATATTTTGAGATTTATATGATTAATATGTTTAGATCTAGAAATTAGTATCAAGATATGATAAGGGGTGTGTTGTGGGATTTCCTGCAACTACAAGAAAACCAAAGCCACTGATAACAACCTTCATCTAGGAGACAAGAATACTGGGTATTTCCACTCCACAGCCACTTATAGAGCTAGGAAGCTTGGAATAGAGGCAATACAAAAGAATGATGGCACTTGGTGCAATGAGCGACAGGGTATCGAAAATTCTTTCCATAACCATTTCGCCTCCATGACATCTTCGTCAAACCCAACCATCAGTGATCAAATCCTCAATCTCATCCCTAATTGTCTAAGTGAGCTTGACAATGTCAAACTTATGGCACCTCCATCGGAACTTGAGATAAAACTCATAGTTTTTTATATGCCTCCCAACAAGTCTACAGGCCCTGATGGCTTTCCTGCAATCTTCTTCCAGAAGAACTGGTTCCTCCTCAAAGATGAAGTCGCCAAAATGGTACAAGATTTTTTCACCACAAAACACATTATCAAGGAATTTAACTCCACTTTCATTACCTTGATCCCCAAGATCGAATCCCCCGTCACCCCCAAGGACTTCAGGACAATTTCCCTTTGCAACACCATCTATAAAATCATCTCCAAACTTTTGTCTAGGAGGATAAATCCTTTCCTTGATAAGCTCATGTCCCCTTTCCAGTCAGCCTTCGTCCCAGGAAGACAGATTACAGATAACATTGTTATAGCCCACGAGATTATTCATACTATGTGATCGGAAAGGAAAAAACAAAAGAGAAAAGGTCTCATGGGCTTAAAAATTAACATGTCAAAAGATTTTGACCGGGTCGAATGGAGATTCCCGGTGAAAATTATGGAGCAAATGGGCTTTTGCAAAAACTGGATATACCTGATTTTCCAATGCATAAGAACAACGATGAGTGCGGTCCTGGTTAATGGTTCCTCAACGGGGTTCTTCAAACCTATAAGGGGGCTTAGACAAGGTGACCCTCTGTCCCCATATCTATTCATTATTTGTATGGAAGCCCTTTCTAGAGTATTACTCGAGGCGGAAGAAAGAAAATTAATCAGTGGAGTAAAATTTGGCAAAGATTCACCATCCATCTCTCACCCCCTGTTTGCGGATGACTGTCTAGTATTTACCAAAGCTGGAAAGAAAGTGTGCAAAAACCTAATACACCTTCTCGACCTATTCAACATAGGCTCGTGCCAACAAATAAATTATGATAAATCTGGAGCTTTCTTTAGTAACTCTGTCTCCAATAGAGAAATAAGAGAAATTCTTGATATCCTAAAAGTAGGCAGAATTCGGAATTCGGTTGGATGACAAGGGTTTAAGGGGGAACCCATTCTTCTTGTAATTATGAGTAGATAAACCTTTGATTGATTAAGGATGAATTCAATGTTCTAGCGTGAAGCTTTATTATTATAAATGTGTTCGGAGTTTTAATCACATCATCGTTTGTTTTCACTATTTCTAGGGTTTATGATTGATAAATTAGATTGTTCGGAGTGCACGCTAGATTAATCTTTTGATCACTCTATTGCTAGTATTGAGTTAGGAGATAAGTAATCGTCGAATAATTCATACACAAGTAGAAATCGCGAGACCTTGCAGAGGGGTTGTGTAGAGCTATTGCGAGTGAAGATAACATCTGCAAGTGGACCTTGAGCTAAGAGTTCAACTACTGGGATCAACCTAATTCACAAAGCCTAATGCGTACGATTGGATTATACCTTGAGTGAGCTACTACTTGGTGGTTCGTTGAATAGAATCTGATATTGGAGAGCTTCCGTATCCGTGGTAAAAGGAGTTTTTCGGGATAGCACTGAGCTAGCTGCTTTCCTACGGTTAGTGATGAATGGTTCTAACAAAAGATAGATAAGTATATATTGAGTCAACGCCTGGTAACGACGAAGGATTCCTTGATCATATCTTTCTTTTATTTGTATCTTTACTTTAGTTCAACAATCCCCCTTTTGTAAAATATCTCGATTAATTTGTTGTATTCACGACACGCATCGAATTTTGGCGCCACTGCCGGGGAGCAGTTGCTAATTGATTTGTTATTTGTTTAGCTTGTTTTTGTTTTTGTTTTTAGATTTTTTTTTTTATTTTCTCTATCTTGTGAGTCGTCATGTTTCCTTTCGGAAATAACATATACGGAGCACAAGATCAATCACATTATAGTTGTAATCAATATGATTTTCAATATCAAAGTTACAACAACTACCAACCATCCTATCCTATGGGTATAATCAAAACCAATATTTTGGCTATGATGAATATCCTATGGAATCCTATGGTTATCCTTATACATATCAACAACCTTATGACGGGTATGTAAGTGAGCAAACACAAGGATGGGGGGGATAGTTGTGCTTCTAATGATAATTCTTCTAGTCTTGCAGATCTAATGCACCAATTTATGGATAATTTGGATCGAGATAACCAACAGATGAAAGAGTACCGTCAAACTATGGATGAGTACAACAAAAAGACTGAAGATACACTTCAAGAGGTTATTGACAACCTAAGAAGAGACATGGATCAAATTAAGAAGGAAATAATAGAGGAAGAAGTTTGGCCTCAAAACCAAATCAATTCCGATGTTCTCATGATCAATAATGGATATAGGATTCATGAATATTTTGAAGATGAGAAACCTTTGGAAAGTCCTTGCAATAATGGTAAAGTTATTCCAACTCCGGATCATTATAATGATCACTCGCCTATTCAAAAGGAGGAGAATGGATATGACATAACCATTGTTATAAATGGTGTAACGTACTCAAACAATGATTTTAAGATTTGCACCAATGAACTAGACTTCCTAGGAGATGATTCCGATTCCGATGGTGAGGTTGTTGACGAGAAGATGATTGAGAATGAAACTAAATTGATTGAAGTTGTGGAAGACCCAATTGAGCTTGTTAAGGAATATGATGATGCTGAGAGTTCGGTTGAAGCAGAAATTAAGAGTTCGATAGAGGACCACGATATACTTGAGGTAAATAATTCACTAGAGATAAAAGATGAGGATCTCGAAAAAGGTTTGTCTAATCCTTTGCATAATTCTATATCTACTGATCCTTTCCAACCCATCCAAACGAAGTAGCTTCTCAAAGAGTTGTTAACCCAACTTTTAGGAAAATACCTCACTTAGGATTGGAGTTGTGTGCTTCCAAAGTTTTAATGGATTATTTTGCTTCTAAGTATCCACCACTTCATGTGTTTGATTCGAGCATTGTGCAGGTTCACCAAGCTGAAGAACCTTTTGAAGTTCCCGAATTCTATGTTATTTATCCACTTCCGAGTGTAGAAAAGACTAAGTGTGGGGGAAACTTCAATAAAGTGATAGCTTTAATATTTATATCTTGTGCTAATGTTTTCATGAAGCTTTTACTAATATTGCAGATTGTTGTCTGGGTGGACTATCAGATTTTCAGATTATTGGTATACAGACGATAACCAGAGGGTCAGGCTGAGGACGTTAAACTAAGCGATGCATGGGGGGGCAACCCATTGGTTTCTATTTTCTATCTTTTTGTTTTTATTTTTCTTCTTTTGCATATCATATTAGGATTTCCCGCCTTGATTTTACTTAGGACGAGTCAATTACATTGAGTACAATGTAAAGTTTAAGTGTGGGGGAGTGTTTGGATATTTTGCATATAGAGTTTTTCAAAATTTTGTATATATTTGCATAAAAACCTCCAACTTGTAGAGATTTTAGAGTCACTAGCATATTTCTAGGTATGTTTACATAGAGAATTCTGACCGACATAACTGAACTTGGAAGTGTTAGGGAACTACGTTGGATTTCTTGCTTGTTAGAGTGTTAAATAATGGATTTAATCATGCCGGTGATGCAAATGAGGAGAAGAGAGAAATGCATTATTAGAGTTGCTGATCAATCATTAGTGGAGACTACCTATTTTCAAATCAACAGAGATGCACCAGACCAAATTTTCTTTGTAGCTGACTAAAGAGCTTTCTTTTGAGTGTGTGTCACCGTACGTTAATTCCGGGTAGAATGGTGAGCTACCCAACCTCCCACCAATAGAAGCACTACTCTTTGATCTCTTAAGTGCTAATTTTGTCAATCATGAGGGTGACGTCTATAGATGAAAACCACATTCTTGTAGTTTGATTTGCAATTAACACCACTCTCTCTCGCCAACAACAGGTCCATAGAAACACCATCATCATCAACAAGCAGAGTGACATCAAAATCTACAAGGAAAGTTGAAGACGTTTGAGGTTTAAAAGCACAATATGAGTAAGAGCAAATTTTATATCCAAGTAAAGCAACATACAATCAGCATATTTTTATATACATGTTAAAGACTTACATATGAGGAGCGGAATTCTATATCAAAATTTAAGATTTACGTACAAGAGCGAAGAAAATCAAAAGATGAGAGTTATTGAAGTTTATGATACGAGACAATACAATTTGTGAAGAATCAAGCTGTAAAGTACTTCACCATGTTCATTTTCATTGTAATTTTTGTATTATTTTTCTTATCTTTAAAAAAAAAAAAAAAAATCGAAAAAAAAAAGACAAGAAAAATTTGTTATTTTGTTATTATTTATTTAATAAGGCCATGGGGAAGAAAAATATATAAAGAAGTTTCAAGCAACAAGAAAATTGAGGAAAAGAGTTACAAATTGTCAAAGTTTTATGAAGTTCAAGAGTTTATCATCAACAGTTGAAGACGAAGACCAAGAAGATGAAGAAGACAAGCTGAAGACTACGTTTCTATTGGATGCTGTGAGAGTGGTGTTATCATCATTGCAATCAGATGTGAAGGTGGTGAGTACTCTCATCCTCGATAATAGTGGTTGATTTCCTTTCTTAGAGATCATCAGAAAAAGTCTTTTATTTCCCACGATCTTGTAGGGTCTCCAGAAATAATTCGGAAGGTTTCCTTCCCACCATTCAACGTGTGTAGGATTTCTCTCTTCATTCCTACCTGCACACATGTGAGACCCATAAAAAAGTCGTCTTATTGAGTGCAATTATCATAAAATCCTTTTAAGTGAGGCAGAAGTCAAGGCGAAATGCTTATTGATCGCTCTCAAACACGCATTCTCTCATTATGGTGTGGTTATTTCTCACTCAACATTTAAGAATGAGAATATGTTCTTTGGTATTTCTAACTTCTTATTACTAGCATGCAGAAACTTTATGTCCTCATAGCTCTTTGGATGCTTGGGAAGCTGGAACGCTTTGAAGTTGGAGAAGGTTTTGTGGGTATATGATGCGTGTCGTAGGTGCAATCAAATTAATCAATATTTCCACTCAATTAAAAATAATATAATGGAAGTCAAGTTCGTTCCCACGAGGAGCAAGAGATTCTAGTTGTAAAAATTGTCACGAAAGGGGGGTGTAAAAAGCAAAAGAAAATAAACAAAGCAATTAAAAGATAAAGTTGAAAGCACTAAGAGAGACAAGATCAAGGAATCCTTCTTCGTTGCAAAACAATGAATCAAGTTATGTTCTTTTCTACTTGTTATTAGTCACAAATTATCACCAACCGTAGGTAAAGCAACTATATCGGTGCTAAACCCCTAAATCCCTTGTATCACCAGGACACGGAAGTTCTCGACTATAGGATTCTATTTACCAAAACCACCTAGTAGTAGATCACTCTAGATGTAATTTAAATAAACGCATTAAGATTTATGAACTTATTAGGTTAATATTAGTAGTTAGACTCTTAGATCAAGGTCTACTTGCTAACGTTGTTTTCACCCACAATTGCTCCACGGAATCCCTCCGCAAGGTCTCGTGTTTGCTACTTATGTAAAGAGTCAAGAAACGATTACTTATCCCCTAACTTTCACTAGCTTTAGATCAAATTAACAAATCAATTTAGCGTGCACTCTAAACAATCTATCAATCAATCATGAATGTCATTAAGATCATTCCTATTAGTAAAAACAAACGATAATTATGTGAAAAAACCTCAAGATAGAATTGAAAACAAAAACTTAAATCATATGTTAAGAACTAGGAATTCATCCTCAATCAATAAGAAAATTAGCTACTCATGCTTTTGAAATTCACACAAATAATAATTATTAAAAGGAGAATTTTCAAGTTCACACAAATAATAAAAAGAAGAATCTTAGAAAAGCAAGCAAAAACACAAGTGATGTGTGTGTAGAGAGGTGTGTAAAAGATGTAGAAAACTTCTCTATTTATAGGCTTCAATATTCTCCAACTCTTCCAAGGATTAGAATCCTTTTCCTTTAGCAATTCAACTTCCAAATTCAAGTCTTTCTCAACTCTTCATCTTCTCTTTCCAAATTTGAGCCCAATTCTCCATCCAATTCCTAGTCCAAGTCTTCACACCCATGAGAGAAATCCATAGAAAATTCTGGAATTTTGGTCACCGGAAAATCTGGTATTATGGCGGAATCCGCCGGAATTAAATCACCGCCGCCACAGCCACCGAGATTCTCCACTGGCCAAGGTATATTCCGTCAGCCCACCGTTAGGACTAACGGTCACAACCGGTCAATCGTTAGTCCACCGGTCAAGTCGAGAGAGAGTCAGCCACCGAGTCAGCATCTTACTCGGTCTTACTCAGCTGAGTTGCAGGGAAGGATCGGTTGCTGGATCGCTCCTCGGACTCACTGAGTCAACTCGCCAGAGCAGAAAACTGGCCGAGTTTTGTTCGTTCATAGGATATTCCCGGCCACTTTCAGGCCTTTCTTTAGTGTCTTCTCCTGTTAAGAATCCTACACATACATCTAAAGACTCATTCATTCACAACTTCCCTGTACAGAGCTTCAATCGTTCTTCCATTCCTCCCTGCAACCATCTCAGAACTCATACACAAACCCTGCATCCATTTCAATCATTCCCGTAACACCAAAGACTTCAAATCCATGATGTGTTATCATCATCACCGCCGCTCCTCAATCTCGAACCAACCAACAAAGACCAACAACACTCCATCTATCCAACTGCGAATCTGCTCAAACCCATAACAGACCCATCAATTTCTTCTCAACAGCGACCATATCCATCTCTGTCTTCATCCTCTCTGAGCTCCTCTTCAAATCGAAACCTAACCCAGTTACCATCAATCCCCTGAGACCCAACAAAAAACCCACCTACGATTCCATCATTGAGATCTCTACTCAATGGGAATTCCTTCATCTCTCGAGCTTTCATTCTTCTCGTCGCTCATCGATTCTCTTTCTCAAACTTCGTTTGGCAGCGACATCAAATCTCGATTCAATCTCTCGGTTCTCAACAACAATCGCCTTTAACAACACCAAAACCCATCTCTATGTTCTTCGGTTTCATGGCCATCTCCCTGTAAATCTCGATATCTTCACAAACCCATCTTACCGAGCTTCATCATCTTCAAATTCTACTCGATTTCATCTCGGTTTTTAACAATGAAGCCATCGATCCCCTCTCGATTAACGGCAAAAACTAATTCGAACTCGATAAAAGCCGGCCATGACTATCTTTTTCCTCACTCTGTGTATCGATTTCACCTTCTCTTCTCTCCTCCTGCCCTGAGTTCGATCTCAAATAATACTCAGCCTCTTTTTTCTCTTCTCAGATGCATAACAATGATTGAAATGAAATGATTGAGAATATCGAGCTAGGGTTATAGAAATAGGTTATTCAGTGTCTGGTCCCTTTGATAAGGGCTAACCGATGGCGACCCCTTAACCTACCGGGCTGCGTCTAGTAATCCTCCCAAAAGAGTTTCCCCTTAACCTTAATCGGGATCCATATATCAATCGCCCGTAAAATGACCTTTTTGCCCTTTTGGCTCAAATTGGGTGATTTCTTCCTCTTTTCCTCCGTGTGACTCCAAAGTAGCTACAAAACTCAAAACAAGCGTAAAATACATAATTTACAAGAAAAATAGCAAAGAAAGTATAAACAATAGATAGTAAATAGGATGTATTCTACACCCTATCAAATTCCCCCACACTTAGACTTTGCTAGTCCTCGAGCAAATCAAACTAAAAACTCACAACTTCAAAGCGTTCAAGCGTCCCAAGCATCCAAAGAGTTATGAGGACATAGAGTTTCGCATGCTAGTAATAAGAAGTTAGAAATACTAAAGAACATATTCTCGTTCTTAAATGTTGAGTGAGAAATAACCACACCATAATGAGAGACTGCGTGTTTGAGAAACGATCAATAAGCATTTCGCCTCGATCGCCTCACAAAAAGGATTTTATGATAATTGCACTCAAAAAGACGGTTTTTTATGGTTCTCACATGTGTGCAGGTAGGAATGAAGAGAGAATTCCTGCAACACGTTGAATGGTGGGAAGGACAACTTCCGAAATATTTTTTAAAAACCCACATCTTTTATTATTTTGAAAAACCATTTTTCTAACGATCTCTAAGAAAGGAAATCAACCATTTATTATTGAGGATGAGATTACTTACTCACCTTCACATCCGATCGCCAATTATGATAACACCACTCTCACGGCATCCAATAGAAACGTCTTCCGCTCCTCGTCTTGATCTTCTTGGTCTTCGTCTTCGGTTTCAACTATTGATGATAAACCCTCGAATTTCATAAATCCTTGACAATTTATAACTCTTTTTACCTTAAATCCTTGTCGCTTGAAACTTCCTTATAAATTTTCCTTCCCCACGGCTTTATTAACAAACAAATATTTCTCTTGTTTTTTTTTTTTTTTTTTTAAATACAAGAGAAATTAAATACAAAATAAACCATGGCCGCGGGAGAAGTATTTTACCGCTTGATTCTTCACAACTTGTATCGTCTTGAAATCATAAACTTCAAAAATTCTCACCTTTTGATTTTCTTTGCTTTCATGAATAAGTCTTCATACTTGGATATAAAATTACCTCATTGTATTGTAAGTCCTCAACATATATGTAAAATCCGCTCATTTGTATGTTGCTTTACTTGAGTTTGAAATTTGCTTTTTTTTTTTTTTTTTCTTGTTCCGTTGCTTATAAACCTTGAACTTTTTCCAACTTTCCTTGTAGATTTTAATGTCGCTCCTTGTTGATGATGAGAGTGTTTCTATGGATCCGTTGTTGTCGAGAGAGAGAATGGTGCTAACTGCAAATCGAACTACAAGAAGGAAGCTTTCATCTATAGACGTCACCCTCATGATTGACAAAATTAGCACTCAAGAGATCAAAGAGTAGTGCTTCTATTGGTGGGAGGTTGGGTAGCTCACCATTCTACCCGGAATTTACTTACGGTGACACACACTCAAAAGAAAGCTCTTTAGTAGATGGAAAATTTCTGGTCGGTGCCTCACATGATATGAATACGGGTAGTCTCCACTAATGATTGATCATCAACTCTAATAACGCACTTCTCCCTGCACCAAATTCGCATCACCGGCATGATTAAATCCATTATTTAACACTCAAACAAGCAAGAAATCCGAATGTAGTTCTCTAACATTTCCAAGTTCAATTATGTCGGTCAAAATCTCTATGTAAACATACCTAGAAGTATGCTAGTGACTCTAAAATCTTTAAAAGTTGAAAGTTTTTATGTAAAACTTTTTTTTTTTTCAAATTTTTTTTTAATTTTTTTGTTTTAAAAACATGCTTAACCACTCCCCCACACTTAAACCTTACATTGTCCTCAATGTAATTGAATCCTCCTAGTAAAGTCAAGGTGGGAGATTTTAACATGATATGGACAAGAAAAAGAAATAAAAAATAAAAAGCAAAAGCAAAAGGATAAGAAATACAAAACCTATGGGTTGCCTCCCATGAAGCGCTTGTTTTAAAGTCGACGGCCCGACTAAGCTCTTGCAAGATTCATTCCCCATATACTAACAATCTGAAAATTTGAGGATCCACCCATAATACCTGTTTTGAAAACAATAACTCCATACAAATATTAACACAAGAAAACAATAGTGAAATTATCGCCCGATAGAAATTTCCCCCACACTTATTCTTGTCCACACTCGGAAGTGTATAAAGAGCATAGAATTTGGGAACTTCCATGTATTCTTCTTGGCAAACCTGCATAGTGTTAGCATCAAGTGTTTCCAATGGTGGATATTTAGAAACAAAATCATCCAAAAATACTTTCAAGCACATACATTCAAACCAATAAGAGGTAAAGGAGAAGAATCAATATGCAAAGGGTTAGACAAACCTTGCACAATTTCTTGTATTATAGAATCCTCTTCATCCTTAAAAATTCAAGTGAATTACTTACCTCTTGTATATCGTGGTCCTCTATTAAACCTTGCAACCATTCTTCGTCGTTTTCTACCTTAACCAAAATCTTGGCATCATTAAAATCATTGGCAAGTTTAATTGGGTCTTCCACAAAATCAATGAATTTGATATCATCCTCTAGCATCATCTCTTCATCATTTTCATCATCGGAATCGGGCCATTCACTAAAATTATTTTCATCGGTATAGATTGTAAGATCTTCTTGTGAGGGTGTTACACCGTTTATAACAATAGGTAAGTCACACCCAATCTCCTCCTTTTGAATAGGTGAAGGATCGTTATTATGATCCGGAGTTGGAATAACTTTATCCATGTTACAATAATTTTCATAAGGTTCAAAATCATCATCGTAACCCATATAATAACGTTTTTTCACGCTCTATTCTTAAAGTTCTTTTAGCTTCAAGAATTTCTTCATCCGATGCTATGCCTTCATCGATCAATTGATAGAACCTTCTCTCAAGTTCCCTCAAACTAGGTTGCCTTGCACCAAGGAGATCACACATAGATTTAGAAGCATTACTATCCTCCCTTCCTAGTGATTGTTCACTTACATACCCGTCATAAGGTTGTTGATATGTATGAGAATATCCATAAAGTCTGTATCCTAAGGATGGTTGGAAGTTGACATAATGTTGAGGTTGAAAACCGTATTGATTGTTGTAATATGCTTGCTCTTGTCCACCATACATGGAAAACCGATACCTGAAATAAGATTTTCAGAAAAGTTAGATACGGTATAGAATCTAACAAAGCAAGAATATAGCAAAAGAAAAATAAAAACAACTAAAATCGTCCATTTGCTCCCTAAGAAGTGGCGCCAAAATTTGATGCGTGTCGTAGGTGCAATCAAATTAATCAATATTTCCACTCAATTAAAAATAATATAATGGAAGTCAAGTTCGTTTCCCACGAGGAGCAAGAGATTCTAGTTGTAAAAATTGTCACGAAAGGGGGTGTAAAAAGCAAAAGAAAATAAACAAAGCAATTAAAAGATAAAGTTGAAAGCAATAAGAGAGACAAGATCAAGGAATCCTTCTTCGTTGCAAAACAATGAATCAAGTTATGTTCTTTTCTACTTGTTATTAGTCACAAATTATCACCAACCGTAGGTAAAGCAAACTAGATCAGTGCTAAACCCCTAAATCCCTTGTATCACCTAGGACACGGAAGTTCTCGACTCTATGGATTCTATTTACCAAACCACCTAGTAGTAGATCACTCTAGATGTAATTTAAATAAACGCATTAAGATTTATGAACTTATTAGGTCAATATTAGTAGTTAGACTCTTAGATCAAGGTCTACTTGCTAACGTTGTTTTCACACACAATTGCTCCACGGAATCCCTCCGCAAGGTCTCGTGTTTGCTACTTATGTAAAGAGTCAAGAAACGATTACTTATCCCCTAACTTTCACTAGCTTTAGATCAAATTAACAAATCAATTTAGCGTGCACTCTAAACAATCTATCAATCAATCATGAATGTCATTAAGATCATTCCTATTAGTAAAAACAAACGATAATTATGTGAAAAAACCTCAAGATAGAATTGAAAACAAAAACTTAAATCATATGTTAAGAACTAGGAATTCATCCTCAATCAATAAGAAAATTAGCTACTCATGCTTTTGAAATTCACACAAATAATAATTATTAAAAGGAGAATTTTCAAGTTCACACAAATAATAAAAAAGAAGAATCTTAGAAAAGCAAGCAAAAACACAAGTGATGTGTGTGTAGAGGTGTGTAAAAGATGTAGAAAACTTCTCTATTTATAGGCTTCAATATTCTCCAACTCTTCCAAGGATTAGAATCCTTTTCCTTTAGCAATTCAACTTCCAAATTCAAGTCTTTCTCAACTCTTCATCTTCTCTTTCCAAATTTGAGCCCAATTCTCCATCCAATTCCTAGTCCAAGTCTTCACACCCAGGAGAGAAATCCATAGAAAATTCTGGAATTTTGGTCATAGGAAAATCTGGTATTATGGTGGAATTCGCCACCGCCACACTCTGAGATTCTCCACCGGTCAAGGTATATTCCGTCCGGTCCACCGTTAGGACTAACGGTCAAACTGGTCAACTGTTAGTCCACCGGGTCAAGTCAGAGAGGAGTCAGCCACCGAGTCAGCATCTTACTCGGTCTTACTCAGCTGAGTTGCAGGGAAGGATCGGTTGCTGGATCGCTCCTCGGACTCACTGAGTCAACTCGCCAGAGCAGAACACTGGCCGAGTTCTGTTCGTTCATAGGATATTCCGGCCACTTTCGGGCCTTTCTTTAGTGTCTTCTCCCGTTAAGAATCCTACACATACATCTAAAGACTCATTCATTCAAAACTTCCCCCGTACTGAGCTTCAATCGTTCTTCCATTCCTCCTCGCAACCATCTCGAACTCATACACAAACCCTGCATCCATTTCAATCATTCCCTGTAACACCGCACTTCAAATCCATGACTGTGTTATCATCATCACTGCTCCTCAATCTCGAACCAACCAACAGCACCAACAACACTCCATCTATCCAATCGCGAATCTGCTCAAACCCGCCGCAGACCCATCAATTTCTTCTCAACAATGACCATATCCATCTCTCGTCTTCATCCTCTCCGAGCTCCTCTTCAAATCGAAACCTAACCCAATTACCATCAATCCCCGAGACCCAACAAAAAACCCACCTACGATTCCATCATTGAGATCTCTACGGAATTCCTTCATCTCTCGAGCTTTCATTCTTCTCGTCGCTCATCGATTCGCTTTCTCAAACTTCGGTTTAGCGGCGACATCAAATCTCGACATCAATCTCTCGGTTCTCAACAACAGCCGCCTTTAACAACACCAAAACCCATCTCTATGTTCTTCAGTTCATGGCCATCTCCCTGTAAATCTCGATATCTTCACAAACCCATCTTACCGAGCTTCATCATCTTCAAATTCTACTCGATTTCATCTCGGTTTTTAACAACAGAAGCCATCGATCCCCTCTCGATTAACAGCAAAAACTAATTCGAACTCGATAACGTTGACCATGACTATCTTTTCCTCACTCGTGTATCGATTTCACCTTCTCTTCTCTCCTTGCCCTGAGTTCGATCTCAAATAATACTCAGCCTCTTTTTTTCTCTTCTCAGATGCATAACAATGATTGAAATGAAATGATTGAGAATATCGAGCTAGGGTTATAGAAATAGGTTATTCAGTGTCTGGTCCCTTTGATAAGGGCTAACCTGATGGCAGCCCTTAACCTCCGGGTCAGGCTGCGTCTAGTAATCCTCCCAAAAGAGTTTCCCCTTAACCTTAATCGGGATCCATATATCAATCGCCTTTGTAAAATGACCTTTTTGCCCTTTTGGCTCAAATTGGGTGATTTCTTCCTCTTTTCCTCCGTGTGACTCCAAAGTAGCTACAAAACTCAAAACAAGCGTAAAATACATAATTTACAAGAAAAATAGCAAAGAAAGTATAAACAATAGATAGTAAATAGGATGTATTCTACACCCTATCAGTATATCTCTTGTAAGCCCTCAAGATACTATAACTCGTCCACTAGGGATACCTAGGGGTTTAAATGCATGTTGTATTAGCTAAGTGCATCTGTATCCTCGACGACATGGAGTTGTTGTATTTTAGGTAGTTTGCTCGAGGACTAGCAAAAGCTAAGTGTAGGGGAATTTGATAAGTGCTTAATTTACATGTTTAGAGTGTCAATTCCATGCTTGTTTTAACTATAATTCTTGCATATTACTTGTTATTATGATTATTTTCTAGTTTATGTGTCATATCAGGTGAATCATCCAAAAAGGAGCTACAAAGTGCTTAAATGAACAAGGAAGTGGAGTCTATCAATGAAGGAAGTCCAAATTCAACTCATTCAAATCTAGGAGTTCTTAACATCATCTTTAATAGAACGAGAATACGAAAAGAATGCAAAAAGAATGAGGTCATTCCGAGTTCGGACGAAGAAGTTGTATGCAAAACAAGATTGATACTTGAAGTTACAGAGAGAGGTTCGGCTGATAACTTCATCAGCTCGAGTCAGCCGAACCTGGAGCTTAAAAATCAATATTTTCGAAGAGTATATAGGAGGATGTTCGGCTCAAAACCAATCTAATCAAGTGAGCCGAACCTGGTGATCGCCGATAGGTGTAGAATGCACCGTATTTACTATATAGAGTTTATGCTTTCTTTGCTATTTTTCGTGTGAATTATGTACTTTACGCGTGTTTTTGAGTTATTAGGTACTTTGGAGTCGCACGGAGGTAAAGCGAAATCATCCCAATTGGAGCAAAAGGCGAAGCCATGGCGAAAGAACGAGGCCATTCCCGGTCCGTATGAGAAGGTTGAAAGCAAAGTCAACAATTGCTTATCGGTTCCCCAGATGACAATACAAAGGGATTTATTGGTGGCCCATATCCACTATCCGGGGTGCCTTAATAATGCCGTACAGGCAACCTTATCATTTGGT
Organism: Papaver armeniacum; assembly: GCA_023531295.1. NCBI lineage: Eukaryota > Viridiplantae > Streptophyta > Magnoliopsida > Ranunculales > Papaveraceae > Papaver > Papaver armeniacum. Next base: position 134,521 of record JAJJWW010007579.1, read on the forward strand.
CGAATTGTTCTCAGCCTCAGAATTTAATTTGTCGTTGTTTCTGTGAAAGATAGAAGTGAGAGATGTTTCTTTCAATCATTTTTTCAACCTGAAGATCGAGAGAAAGAGGGTTTAATGAAGACGGCCAGATCGAGAGAAAGAACTTCAGGGAGAGATTGAGAAGAGAAAGTGACACTGTTGTTACAGGTTGAGATTTTGAATTTGAGAAGCAAAGTGAAGATGGGTTCGATCCGTTGTCGATGAATCCGTGAGATGTGAGCAATTGGTTTATATGGGTTCGTGGTTGTTCTTGAGAATCAAGAAGAATTGAAGACTGGGTATTGTTAATTGAAGATGAAAAGAAGACGGAATTGACTCTGGATATGGAAACTAGGGTTTGATTTGATCTTCATGGTTCTTACGGATCCCAGAGATGGAGCTGGAGAGATTGAAGTTGAACTCGAGTGGTAATGTGTTGGTTGATGCTGGTGTTGGATGTGTGGCTGCTGGTGGTTCTGTCAGGGAAGCGGCAATTTGAAGCACCGGATTGGAGTAGTGATTTGCAATAATGGTGAAGCTCAGGGAAAATGGGCTTGGATGCAATTGCAGCAAAAGGAAAGGAGATGGTGGAATGGATATGGCCTGGAAAAGGTTGATGGTGATTTCTGTTGAAGGGGTTTGAAGACTCAAATGGAGTTGGAATTGCAGAGATTACAGGCTGGATGGAATTGTGGTAGATTGCAGGTGGAATAGGGTCTGGTGGCATTGAGCTGGCAATACTGTAACTGAGCCAGGGGACTGTGATGAGATGAATCTGTTGCCTTAGATGTATGCTAGGAATGGTGGAGTTGTGTATGCTGGCAGGTTATAGAGATGGCTCAACTGAAGCCTTGAGCTGGTGATTGTGATGGTTTGTGAATTGCAGAAAGGTGGAAGTTGAGCTGACTCTTCAGGTGGAACTGGTCTGCTAAGATGGTGGTGATTTGTTTATGACATGGAAATGTACAGGCAGATTGCAGGTTCTAGCCTGAGCTAGTGGCTCTTGAGTTGCGGGGGTCGGTGGAGCTACAATGTTGGCTGGTTTGGGAGGTTGAGGATGGCTAGTTTATCTGAGCTACAGATGCAGTGGTGACTTGCAATACAGGCGGGTTACATTGTAGCTGGTGATTGAAATGAAGCCCTGTAATGGACTAAAAGGCCTAGATGGGGAGCTGCGGGTGTTGAGGAACTCAGGGAGAGCTGTTGTTCTCAGCTACAAGTCAGAGGAACTGAAGCTGTGGTGGTGAAGTTGGTTCAGATGAATATCTAGGCTGTGTGTAGATGATTTGCAGGTGGAGCTGCTTAGTTGAGTACAAGGTGCAGCTGGGTGAAGCTGCAGCTACTGGCATTGTTGCAGTGGTTGATTGCTGGGAGTGAAGTGGTCATGGAAGTGAAGAGAAGGAGTTGATATATTGTGCTGCAACTGGTATAGGCTGAGCTGGTTTTGCTGTGAAGGCTTAAGGTCAAGCTTGAACTGAACTGTGTTGGTGGTGGTATTGTGTTTGCCTGACAGGGATTTTAGTGCAATGAGGCAATGTTTGGGTGTGGAGTTGGAACTGAGCTGTTGATAAAGTTTAGTAAAGGTGATGTGCAATGAAGTTAGTGGCAGTGGCAGTGGCTCGACTCGATGCGCCTAGTGGTATGCCTAGGACTGAAGCAACTGAGCTGAAGGTTACAGGGCAGGATAGATGGAGCCAACGGTGTTGCAGTTGGGGTTTTGGCGAAAGTTTGAAGTGTCGAAAGTCAGGTGCTAGAGCTATTGCAGGTGTTGGGATTGAGCAATTTCTGGTCTGAGCTTCAGTCAAGACATGGCAATGATGTGAGCACTCGCAGGAAAATAGGAATTGTGATATTGAAGTATGGCACGAGTATTAGAAGGTGTGCTAATGAAGTCGGGAAGAAGAAACCGAGAAAAATAAGGTGTTACTAAAAGGTCATTGCGGTAAAGGCCATCATGGCTGGGTATGCACCATCTTTGTGCATTACAACTTAGGCATATGCAACAACCTGGCCTGTCCAAGTTAAGTCAGCCAGAACAGCTGACTCACATCTGAGTCATGACCTGACTCCCCCCCTGACTCGGTGCTTAACCGAGTTGACTCGCCGATCCGACCCTCTGACCTGTCGACCGATTTGACTCAGTTGACCCGGTGACCGGGCGGACTTTGCCGGTCACCGGAGCCGATTTCAGGCGACTTTCCGGCCGATTTCCGGCCACAATCCCAGTTTTCCGGCGACGCCTTTTTGGACATATTTTCTACATGGGTTTCTCTCTCTCGTGGGCTTGGTGGATTTACATCTAATGGACTTTGAAGACAAAACCTAGTTTTGGAAGGAGAGAAAGGCTATAAAAAGAGGAATTCTACAATTTTTGGAAATCATCTTACCTCATATCTTTTTCCTTGGAACTTTGCAGAGCCGTTTTGGGTTACACAACTAGGGTTTGCTTTTGTTCATCTTCTTCTTTATTCCTTTGATATTTTTGTGATGAACTCCATAGCTATGAGTAGCTAAATTCTCTATTATTGGTTAAGGATGTAGTCCGATTTCTAAAACTTGTGTTTGCTTTATGTATTAGTTTTCTCTCTTGTTTATCGTTCAATTCTCTGCGGTTTCTATGATCACATGATTGAAGTATTGTGATAAGATTATGGTGTTTGATTAGTTAAGTGGCCAATTAATTGAACTCGCATCTTAGTCCATAGCTATTTTAGGGTTTTTCATCAAGCGATAACCTTGAATACAAGTAGCATGATATGTTTACGGTTTGTAGTGATACACTCTCGTAATCATATGTAGAGTTTGACCATTGTCCGAATTGTTTTTGCGCAACGCATGACAATTGCATTGATTAGCCTATTTCGAAACTTAATGCTCCTAGGAATTGAACTTGATTAGCGCAAGGCGTTAGGTTATTCTTTAGGTAGAATTCACATACGCAGCCCTAATGTGTGTGTTGATGAACTTGAGAAATTAATAGATTATCTTGCTCTCTTGATTCTCTAGGCTTTTGATAACACAAGAGATTAAATCGTAATTCTATTCATATATGCAAACACATGTCTAAGATTGAAGATGAATTCCTTGACCAATATCTCTCTCCATTGATTACTTTCTACAATTTACTTTGTTTTTAATTTGTTTTTATTACTTAAATAGAAATAAGAAATCCCCCCAATTGGTTACTTTAAGAAATTGATTACGAAATAACTACAATCGCCTCTCTGTGGATACGAACTCTCTCTTACCATATACTTCATTCATATATTAGTGAGTAGGAAAGTGAATTATTTTTGTGTCGGCTGACAACCGATCAATCGCCTGAAGTAAATTTCACTTGTCCGGTTCGTCCGGGAAAGGTTGGAAAGTTATGAGCCGAACCTGACAACTTCCTGGGACATATTTGGACGCGAAATTAACTTCTAACTCAAAGAAACACGGTCCCAGAAGGATTCTAAAGCCTAACTTTGAGAGTTCTATATAAGAAGACATCCAGAGCCTTAAGAATATATCTCTTTTACTCATATTACATCTTCTACATCAAAATCTAGGGTTTACCCCTTTAGGGGGAACCCATTCTTCTTGTAATTATGAGTAGCTAAACCTTTGATTGATTAAGGATGAATTCAATGTTCTAGCGTGAAGCTTTATTATTATAAATTTGTTCGGAGTTTTAATCACATCATCGTTTGTTTTCACTATTTCTAGGGTTTATGATTAATTAATTAATTAGATTGTTTGGAGTGCACGCTAGATTAATATTTTGATCACTCTTTGCTATTATTGAGTTAGGAGATAAGTAATCGTCGAATAATTCATACACAAGTAAAAATCGCGAGACCTTGCAGAGGGATTCTGTGGAGCTATTGCAAGTGAAGATAACATCATCAAATGGACCTTGAGCTAAGAGTTCAACTACTGGGATACACCTAATTCACAAAGCCTAAAGCGTTCGATTGGATTACACCTTGAGTGAGCTACTACTTGGTGGTTCGTTGAATAGAATCTGATATTGGAGAGCTTCCGTATCCGTGGTAAAATGAGTTTTTGGGGATAGCACTGAGCTAGCTGCTTTCCTACGGTTGGTGATGAATGGTTCTAACAAAAGATAGATAAGTATATATTGAGTCAACGCTTGGTAACGACGAAGGATTCCTTGATCATATCTTTCTTTTATTTGTATCTTTACTTTAGTTCAACAATCCCCCTTTTGTTTTATCTTATTTTTCTATCTAAATAACCTATCAATTACACATAGCTCTCTGTGGGAACCATCCTTACTACCGCTATATTACTAGTTAATTAGTGGGAAATATCTCGATTAATTTGTTGTGGTCATGACACGCATCACAAAACCTCAATTTTTTTCTGAAAAGATGGGACAGTGAGGTATTTGGGAGTCAAAAATGGACGTGCAACCAGCTTGAAGAGAAGATTAAGAGGCTTAATGCTAGTGAAGAAGTCGACCCACTATCTGAAGATCAATATGTCGACAGGCTTCAAGCTGAAATATATGTCAAACATATCAAGCTAGTGGAGACGAGAAAGATGATGCAGAGAGCAAAAGTTCAAAATTTCTTAGACGGGGACAAGAACACAAAATACTTTCACAAGATCTCTTGTGCAAGAAGGAAGGCCAATACAGTAGTGAAACTAGTTATTGATAGGGAAGATTGTTTCAACCAAGAAAGAATTCAACAAGAAATTCTAAGCTACTACTCCAACCTCTTTGAAGAAAAACACCAATATATTCAAGACTTTTCTGTTTTTGATTTTGAGCAAGTTTCAGCTAAGGATAATGAATTGTTAGAGAATTCTTTTAGAGAGGATGAAGTGCACAGAGTTATTAAACATTTTGGCCATAATAAAACTCCGGGACCTGATGGTTTCATAATGGAGTTTTACGATAAATGTTGGCATATTCTCAAGAAAGATTTGCTAGCTATTTTGTAGGAATTCCATGCGACTGAAGTTGTCAACTGGAGGATTAACTGCTCATTCGTTTACCTGATCCCCAAATAGGAAGACACGTTAACTCCGAAGGACTTAAGACCTCTTGGCCTCATCAAAAGCATCTACAAGATCATCTCAAAGCTCCTAACAGAAAGATCAAAAAAGGTGATGCCTTCCCTAATTTCTGATTTTCAAGGTGCATTTATTAAGAGAAAACAAATTTTAGATGGGTGCTTATCGCTAGTGAATGTATTGATTCAAGACTAAAATAAAAGAAACCTGGCATCATATGCAAATTAGACATGGAAAAGGTTTTTGACAATGTCAGATGGTCTTCATTATTTAAAATATTAGCGATGCATGGTTTTGGATTGAAATGGAGAAAATGGATAAGTTGGTGCATGTCATCAGCAAGCCTCTCGGTATTAGTGAATGGAAACTCTTCATCCAAGTTCAAACCTTCCAAGGGTCTAAGATAAGGTGACCCCTTATCACCTTTTCTTTTCTTATTGTAGCAGAAATACTTACTAAACTGCTCCAGAAAGCCACAACTAGGAAGAGTATTGAAGGTTTTAGAGTTTCAGAAGAAGGAACACTCATTTCTCACCAACAGTTTGCGGATGACACTGTCATCTTTCTAAATGCAGAAACCAGAGAAGTAAGAGCGTTAATGGTAACTTTGATGGTCTTTGAAGCTTTAACTGGCCTCAAACTGAACTTAAACAGGAGTTCAATGATCAGCATAGGTGCAAATGGGATATTAAAGACTCTTGCTGATGAAATGGGTTGTAGGACTGAGACTCTACCCATCAAGTACTTGGGCCTGCCATTAAGAGCCCTTCTAATAGATGCATTTATGTGTCTATTTTGTTCTCAATAATTTATATTGTTAGTGCTCAATTTTATACATATTTGATTATTTTATGTTTTTGTAGGTGTTTTTGGAGAAATAAGCTTTTGCGGGAAAATTGGCTCGAAAAGTGGTATTTGCGCTCGTGGGAGAAAATTACTATTCGGACCCTCAGTTTGGATAAGGGTCACCTCACTTACTAAGGGGCACCCACTCGCTATTTACACCCCAGGACACCCAAGTGTTATTGGCGCCCCGGGAATGGTTAAGGGGAACCTTCTTTTCTAATTTGAATTTCTGGTTTTGGCGCGGGAATAATTTTGCAGTGAAGAACAGATTTTTGATTCGAGTTTTGGGCAGTTTGGAGGAGATTCGATCACGGGATTTGTTTGGGTTGGTCCTGTTAAGACTGAACATGGTGAGTAGGTCCAACATAATCTATTAAATGGAGCCAGTTCATCGAGTTTGGATAACACAAAATAACGAGGAAGACGGGATTTCGTTGTGTTAATTCTGGCAATTACGTGTGAATGAGAAGAGTTGAACGCGAGGATGAGTTTATTACTGGTCAGTGACGTGTCTCAAAACATAAAAAGGGAAGCAGATTTTCTTATATTCGGTAGTTGCCGTAAAACAGAGAAGGAGAAATATACTCGGGATTTGTGGAGTTGTTTGGGAAGTTATGTGAGGGTTGGAAGAACAATATTTCCTCTGTTATATTTTGGGAAGTTTTAAGCATCCAAAGACGCGTTAAACAGAAACAGCGGAGGAGAAATTGACGTAACTTGCCGCGGAAAGAAAGAAAAGATTTTCGAGATATTTTTGGGATTTGTTCGACAGGTGGGAGTATAAAAAGGTTGTTGGAGAGACACAGAGGGGGGAATCGTGAGTTGGGGGGACCGAACGGAGGTGATTGGGTAGCTGCAGAAGGAGTTGCAGAGTCAAGTTCTTCACCAGCGAAGAAGAAGAAGAAGAAAACCAGAGAATAGCAGGCAAAGACAGTCGCATAAAGTGTTACCTTATCTTTCGAATTCATCATCTTTGTAACAATTTTTGCAACAAGTATTTTGAGTTCGCAACAGTCCTGTTACGGTTTCTTTGTAACAGTGGGTGTTGTAACAATTATATCTGTTACAAAACCCGCTGCTTTGTACTTTTCCTCTCTTTTAATCAACTTTTGAGCTATGAACCGATATTTTGAGCAAGTGATTAATATGAGGAGCTAAACCCCCATACTGGGACGATGGAGGAAGCCATTCTTCACGCGTGTGGTAATTCTATTATTTCTTTTATGACTTATTGCATTGATTTTTAATCGATTTATGATTTTCATTGATTATTTGTGATTTCAATTGATGGGTCATGCTTTCTTAAGTGTTTTGATGTCTCATGCTTTAGATATACAATCACTACTTTCAAAATCTACTTTCGGCAATAAATTAGAGTCAATTACTTGAGCTATGAATATCTAGAATTATTAGTTGAACCACATGAATATAAGAATTGGTGAAATCCCGAGTCCTAGTACCTCTCGATATTTGTGACAACATTGTGTATATATTTTAGTTTTAAGTCTGAAATCAAAATCTTTACAAGTCTGAGTTGAACGAACTTTTTACTACCACTTTACAAACAACTTAAAAATCATATCAATTTTTGGCGCCACCGACGCGGACTTGTTTTTAGGGTTTTAGATTTATTTTTTAGGTTTTTTTTATTATTTTTGTTTTTTTTTACGTTTTTGGGTATTTATCTTTTGTCTACAGGTTCTGGATCATACAGAAAATTGAGCCAAGGAGTTTGGTGATTTCGTAAAGACTTGGAGCTAAAGATTAAAGCGAAAAGAACGGAAAAGAAGACAATTTTATTTTAGTTATTTTGTTTTTAGGGTTTGTTTATTTTTAGAAAAAAAAAATAAAAAAATTGTATTAGGTTTTATTATTTTTGTAATTTTTCTTTTCTTTTTGGACTTTGGACTTTTGGACTTTGGACATTATTTTTATTTTTACCCTATGGAAGGGTACTTTAAATATAAACTGTTTGCAGAGAAGGAGGACAATTACGATATTTTCTCTGCACCTTGGGTTCGTACACTGACATAGGAGTCAGTGGCCCGAGTCGACTACAACCGATTCATCCCCCGTCTGGAACGGGAGGTAAGATTCTGAACACTCGTGAATCCCCTGTCAGCGAGTTACTGTCTTCCTTCGTTTGCATATATGCTGAGGACTTGAATACGGCTGCTTTAATTTTCTAGTAAAGGGCAAGGCCTGGCCATACAAGATAAGGGTTCGGATTTCATCACCGTTCTCTTCTTGCCCGCCATAGGAACACGTAACCTACGCGAACCTAAGCCTTAAAATACTGACTAGAACAAGACTGATAGGGTAATGAGCTTAATAGGAAAGTCATTAGAAAAATATTGGTTACTCTTTTAAGCATACTTCGAAGTTCATGATGGTTTCTGTAAGTTGAATGCTTGACTGCGCCGCCTTATAATTCCGGTGTATCAAAGCTCCACTGAGCTTCCCTCACCTCTATTCAACTTACTTTGACTCGGATTGATTCCAGAGGGGTTTGCTTAAATTGTAACGAATTCCCTTTCGAAGGATTAGAAGCTGGTATAGAAACAATCTAAGTGGAGCCATCATGCTTTTTGTTTGCTAGAAATCAATAGGTTTGATTTGGTTGAGTCAGCCTTGTTTTGTGATTGCATAGAATCCCCTTCCTTATTATTTTGCATGCCGGAACGTAAAAGAGACGCCCTAGGTAGATTTGTTAAAGAGAAACCTAGTAGTTCCAAGCGTCTCGATTACCTCAATTTAGAAAGTCCGATTTTTGAAGAGTCAGTTTTTGAACGTCCGTTTAAGGAGACAATCCCTGATATTCCGATAGTGCCAGAAATGGCAACTTTGAAAGCTTTGTTGAACCCGACTAGGACTACTCGTCCCTCGTGTATCAAAGTTAATGAAACGGAAGCAACTTATGAACTTAAACCTGGGACCTTACAAAATTGCTCCCAATCTTCTTAGGGAAAGAAAATGAAAACCCCTATTTTCATGTTAGGGACTTTGAGGAAATTTGTAGTACCCTAAAGATTAGAAACCTTGATGATGATGCTTTGAAACTTAGGTTATTCCCTTTTTCCTTGAAAGATAAAGCTAAATCGTGGCTATATAGTTTGGCTTCTGGTTCAATTGAAACATATGAACAACTTACATCTGCCTTTTTGAACAAGTTTTTCCCTAGGCACAAAACATCGTCTATTAGGACGCAAATTTGCACGTTTTCTCAACAAGAGGGAGAATATTTGTGTAGGTATTTGGAAAGCTTCAATGATTTATTAGCCCAATGTCCTCATCATGGTCTAGAAAAGGTTAGGTTAGTTCAGATCCTTTATGAGGGTTTAGATTATTCCACTACAACCACAGTAGAATCTATGTGTACAGGTGGGTTTGAAAACCAAACAGTTGATGAGGCGATGACATATTTGCATGAAATCTCCGAAAAGACCCAGCAATGGGAAAATGGTAGGGAACCCAAGAAAATAATTCTTCTAGGAAGAGGAAACGTTAATAGGCTAGAAGGAGGCTTTGAATCGGATGCCAAAATTGCAGCAATATCTAAAAGGTTAGAAGCTTTAGAATTGGGTCACACTAGCGGTAGAATGGAGCCTTTTTGGGAAGGCCAGACTATTGAAGAGCAAGCCAATGCTCTTTATAATAATAACACTAGATTTGATAACCGTCAAAAGTTTGACCCATATTCAGAAACCTATAATCCTGGTTGGAGAAACTATCCGAACCTCTCATGGTCTAAGGACCATAATCAAGGTCAGTTTAGTAATTCGAATGCTCCCCCAGGTTTTAGCTATACTAAGAATCCTTCAGGAGTAGCTCAGTTTCAAAATCAGTCCGATAAGAAAATTTTAAGTCTAGAAGAAACTCTTGCCTCATTTATTCGAAACACTGAAAAGATGCACCAATCACTTTCACAAAGCGTAGAAGCTAGTAACAGGATAGGGCAAGAAAATAGTCAAGCTATTGCCGAGTTAAAAACGCAGGTTAGTCTGATAAATGAGTCCTTGAGAGAAAAAGGTAGGTTCCCTAGTCAAACACAACCAAACCCTATAGGAATTCATGAAGTAGGCGCAAAACCATCACATCAGTTAAATTCAGTTAGAACCCTTAGGAGTGGCAGAGTAGTAGACAATCGGGTAACCATGCCCGATAGTGAGCATACTGTAGTTCACCCCTCAGGACCATCCACAACTGAGGGGACTGATAAAATCTCTGATGATGCCGATTCGGTTCCTGAGAGGCCCTATTTTATGCCTAGAGCCCCATTTCCCCAGCTATTAGTACCAACAAAGAATGAATCCAACTTTAATGACATAATGGAGGTTTTTAAGAAAGTTACCATAAACCTTCCGTTACTAGAAGCAATTAGGCAACTTCCTGTTTATGCCAAATTCCTTAAGGATATGTGTACGCGAAAGCGCAAGCTTAGTGTCCCTAAAAAAAGCCTTTTTAGCTAGTCATGTAAGTTTGATCATTCAGAACAACACAACTCCTAAATATAAAGACCCAGGTGCCCCTACTATTGCTTGCACGATAGGAAAACATCGGGTAGATAAAGCTTTACTTGACTTAGGAGCTAGTGTGAACTTACTGCCGTACCATGTGTACTTACAGCTAGGACTTGGTGAATTGAAACCTACCAAGATAACACTGCAGTTAGCTGATAGGTCTGTTAAAATTCCTCGTGGTGTGATTGAAGATGTTCTTATTGAGGTCGACAAGTTTATTTATCCTGTGGATTTCGTGGTCTTAGATACCCAACCTGTCCCTGACCCAGAGAACCAGATACCTGTGATTTTAGGTCGCCCATTTTTAGCTACGTCTAATGCGATCATAAACCGTCGAAATGGTATTATGAATCTATCTTTTGGTAATATGACTATTGAGTTGAATATTTTTAATGTCAATAAGCTGCATTCTGAGCTAGATGACACGTGCATTGAAGAGGTGAACATGATAGGAACCTTAGTTCAGGAGTCATTACCAAACATCATATCGGAAGATCCATTAGAGAGTTGTCTAGCCCATTTTAGCATGGATTTCGACGATGATAGCAACATTGAACAAGTAAATGCTCTGTTGGGTTCTATTCCTATGTTAGATACCGATACATGGAAAGCTAGGTTTGAACCATTATTAGCTTTCGAGTCTACCTTAATCCCTTGTTTAGAAGAGCCTCCTAAGTTGGACCCTAACTATGCATTTTTAGGCCCATTTGAGACTTTTCCTGTTATTATAGCTTCCAATTTGGATAGTGATCGGGAGAGTAGGCCAGTGACCGTGCTTCAAGACAATAAGGAAGCTTTAGGGTGGACTATAGAGGATATTAAGGACATAAGTCCTACTTTGTGTATGCATCAGATGCATTTAGAGGATGAACCGCCTGATTATAACTTAGATAAAGCAATTGACCTTTTTCAGGAACCCGATGGTCTAGAAATTAGGAATATTGTGACTAGTCTATTTAGAGACACCCAAAATTCTAAGTTTGGGGGTGGACTTGGAATATATGCCTCTACCATTTCACAAGAGTATCTTCATAGAGCAGTTCAGTTGTTAGAAACCCATCCTCTGGTTGATGTGTTTATCCAGGCTATGATACCCAGATTGACTTTGTTTTCCCACCAAATATTTTTCAACCAATTGTGGGAACGTATGAGTTTCAAATGTGTCAGTTATTAAATATTGAGACTGAGCCTAAGTACTTTAGGAGATTAGTCTCGACACATTTTCTTATGATTGACCGCCAGTTTCATCGTGGTCAATTGTGTGAGTCAAAACTGATTGACTTTAAGGATCCGCAATTATTCAGGTTATTATTATGTGCTTCTAAGTTTTTATTTGAGTTTTTCCAGACTCTAATACCTGAATCGGATCTTAGCTTTGAGGAATTCCAGCACATGAAAATATTTTATCTCGACCCAGTTATAGAGCCTGAACCTGAACCATAGCTAGATGTAGTTGTCTTAAACAGGAAACTAGACAAGGGTGTGCTTTATTTGTTAATTTTCTTGGCATATTGCAAATTCCTTTTACTTGTGATAGCTCTATTTGGTTTTGATGACCCACAGTTATTTCGGCTATTACTTTATGATTTTATAAGGTGACTAATCCTTTCTTAGTCTGGCTGAAGACTTTAAACTTAGCACTTCTTGGGAGGTAACCCAATATTCATGCGACACGGTAATATCTTTTCTTAACTCTTTTACTTCAAATGGTAACAGTTTCTCCTTGTTCATGCTTTTAATTTTATCTTTAGAACATTGAGGACAATGTTAGATTTAAGTTTGGGGGTATGGGAGAAACATTTTAGTTGCATTATTAAACTCCAGAGCCTAGAAATTTATGCTTATTAAGGATGGCACTAACCAATCTAAGTGGATGGAAGCATTTTGGTTGTAGGAGTTGAGGAACCAATCTGATTAGATGGAAACATCTAAAGAGTCTATTCATAAAATCACAGAGCTCAGGTGTTAGAATTAAAGAAAAAAACATGGTAGTTTCGCCATATCTCGTTGAATCCTTTTCACTTCTATTTTTATTTTGTTTTCTTTAAAATATGTTTCTCTAAGTGATTAGGTGGGGCTCACGATTCAAGTTGTTACCACTGCTAGGGTGAAATAGAGTGATTGAGATACAAAAAAAAAAAGTTGAAAAAAAAAAAAAAAAGTTGAAAAAAAAAATAAAAGTTGAAAAAAAAAATAAAAAAAATTTGAGACCAGACCATCAGACCAACCGGAATAAATTCAATAAAGTCGACCACTGGAACCCTTGTATATGCCAGTTGTGTTGACCTAGAGTTAGGATTATCGACCACTGGTTCCCTTGTATATGCCAGTGTGTTGATATTAGTCCAGACCAATATCTCAGTCCATTAGATAGGTTCGTTTTGGCAGTGGCCTTCAGACAGATATGAGAAACACTGTTCACCTTAGTCAACATCAAAACCATCTACGTTTTTCTACATCCATCTTCTTAATCTATCCATGTGATTGGTTGACTCCGGTTATGATGTCCAGAAACTATCTGAGTAGAGCTCTGTCACTTATATATGAATTTTAGTATGCTTGAGTGCAAACTCGTGTACAACAATTGGAATTTTGCATCAGGGTACTTCCTCCTGTAATCAATAAGTATGCCAACCAAGGAGACTTTTTAGTGCCTTCCAAGGCTCTGCGTAGATAGTTAGTTAGGGTCTGGAGTAAAGGTTTTGTGGGTATATCTCTTGTAAGCCCTCCCGAGACTATAACTCGGCCACTAGGGCCACCTAGGGGTTTAAAGGCTTATTGCATACGCTAAATGCAATCGACGATGCCTGCGACAGTGAGTTAGGATTTTTATTTTATTTTAGATTTGCTTGAGGACTAGCAAATAATAAGTTTTGGGGGTATTTGATAGCATTTATGTGTCTATTTTGTTCTCAATAATGTATATTGTTAGTGCTCGATTTTATACTTATTTGATTATTTTATGTTTTTGTAGGTATTTTTGGAGAAATAAGATTTTGCGGGAAAATTGGCTCGAAAAGTGGTATTTGCGCTCGTGGGAGAAAATTACTATTGGGACCCTCAGTTTAGATAAGGGGCACCCACTCGCTATTTACATCCCAGGACACCCAAGTGTTATTGGCACCCCGGGAATGGTTAAGGGGAACCTTCTTTTCTAATTTGAATTTCTGGTTTTGGCGCGGGAATAATTTTGCAGTGAAGAACATATTTTTGATTCGAGTTTTGGGCAGTTTGGAGGAGATTCGATCACGGGATTTATTTGGGTTGGTCCTGTTAAGACTGAACAGGGTGAGTAGGTCCAACAGAATCGATTAAATGGAGCCAGTTCATCGAGTTTGGATAACACAGAGTAACGAGGAAGACGGGATTTCGTTGTGTTAATTCTGGCAATTACGTGTAAATGAGAAGAGTTGAACGCGAGGATGAGTTTATTACTGGTCAGTGACGTGTCTCAGAACATAAAAAGGGAAGCAGATTTTCTTATATTCGGTAGTTGCCGTAAAATAGAGAAGGAGAAATATACTCGGGATTTGTGGAGTTGTTTGGGAAGTTATGTGAGGGTTGGAAGAACAATATTTCCTCTGTTATATTTTGGGAAGTTTTAAGCATCCAAAGACGCGTTAAACAGAAACAGAGGAGGAGAAATTGACGTAACTTGCCGCGGAAAGAAAGAAAAGATTTTCGAGATATTTTGGGATTTGTTCGACGGTGGGAGTATAAAAAGGTTGTTGGAGAGCCACGAGAGGGGGAATCGTGAGTTGGGGGGACCGAACGGAGGTGATTGGGTAGATGCAGAAGGAGTTGCAGAGTCGAGTTCTTCACCAGCGAAGAAGAAGAAGAAAACCAGAGAACAACAGGCAAAGACAGTCGCATAAAGTGTTACCTTATCTTTCGAATTCATTATCTTTGTAACAATTTTTGCAACAAGTATTTTGAGTTCGCAACAGTCCTGTTACGGTTTCTTTGTAACAGTGGGTGTTGTAACAATTATATCTGTTACAAAACCCGCTGCTTTGTACTTTTCCTCTCTTTTAATCAACTTTTGAGCTATGAACCGATATTTTGAGCAAGTGATTAATATCAGGAGCTAAACCCCCATAATGGGACAATGGAGGAATCCATTCTTCACGCGTGTGGTAATTCTATTATTTCTTTTATGACTTATTGCATTGATTTTTAATCGATTTATGATTTTCATTGATTATTTGTGATTTCAATTGATGGGTCATGCTTTCTTAAGTGTTTTGATGTCTCATGCTTTAGATATACAATCACTACTTTCAAAATCTACTTTCGGAAATAAATTAGAGTCTATTACTTGAGCTATGAATGTCTAGAATTATTAGTTGAACCACATGAATATAAGAATTGGTGAAATCCTGAGTCCTAGTACCTCTCGATATTTGTGACAACCTTGTGTATATATTTTAGTTTTAAGTCTGAAATCAAAATCTTTACAAGTCTGAGTTGAACAAACTTTTTACTACCACTTTACAAACAACTTCAAAATCATATCACACTCCGAGAACCTTTTCTGTTTGGGAAATAGTTATAGAAAGAATGGAGAAAAAGCTTGCACAATGGAAGGCAAAATATTTGAATAAGGCAGGAAGAATAACTTTAATCAAGAGCACTCTAGCAAGCTTACCAATCTACTGTATGTCATTGCTTACCATTCCTGCCCAATTTGAGAGAAAATGAACAACATAATGAGAAGATTTCTTTGGGGCACTAAAAGGAACAAATTGAAAATGTTTTGGGTAACTTGGCCTAAAGCTTGTAAGCCGAATAAGTTAGGAGGACTTGGCATACGAAACTTGAAGAACTCAAATGATGCTCTTTTATCAAAATGGGTTTGGAGATTTTCAAAGGAGAAGAAAGCATTGTGGAGGAAAATAATTCAGGAAAAAACAAGTGTGGAACCCGAAGCATTATTACCAGTAGAAATTAATATACCACAAGGAAAAGGTCTTTGGAAAGGTATATTGAAGAGTAAGAACTTAATGTTACCGTATTTAGACATCAAATTGGGCAATGGAAAAACTATCTTATTCTGGCATGACAGATGGAAATGCCCTAAGACTCTAAAAGATTTATTTCCAAAGGTGTACAAGAAAGCAAATTCTAAATGGAATTCAATTGCTAGATGCATTGATTTTGCAGGTAATTGGCACCTGGAGATTAATAATCTGGATAGTCAAGTGATAAGAGAAGAATACATAAAACTGATGAGGCTGATTACGCAACCTCCTGCTTTAACTTTGGAAGAAAACTTAGTGATATACTTTGGCAGCTCGGATGACAAGTTCCCGAACTAGCTAATGCTATGACACCTACAACCAGTCTACTGACACCCACAACCATCCTACTGACACCTCAAACGACTTCGCTCATCTACTCTGGAAGAAGAATACCTCCCAAAGTCAAGGTACTTCTATGGTCTGCCTTTCATAACTCATTACCTATTATTCCCAACCTTCGACATAGAAATTTTCAGATCCCAGATACAACTTGCAAGATGTGCGGACTTGCAGATGAAGATGCAGATCATTTATTCTTCCATTGCGAGTATGCAGATGAGTTTTGGTTCCATTTTATTAAAGCATTTATAATTTCTTGTTGTTGGAATGAAACTCTCCTCCGAAACTTCGATGCTTGGAAATCTGGCGGACTTTCGCCTAGAAACAAACAATTATGGAAACTCATTCCATATGCCATCAGATGGCTGCTGTGGAAGGAGAGAAATGCAAGAACCTTTGGAGGGAAAATGAAGAAAAGTGAAGAAATAATTTTAGAGGTTAAGTCACTGATTGTACTATGGTCTTCTACTGAGGAAACTTTTCATTTAGTGCCCTTGAGTTCTATCCTTTTCAACTGGGACGCAGTTGTATCTTAAGTGTGGTGCACAAGTGATCGTTTGTAATTCGTTTTTATTTTATTAATATACGGAAATGCTATTCTGCACTCCATTCACAGCACTACTCACCACTCAAATCCCAGTGTCCAATAATCAATCTTGGTATAGGGGCGGCAAGAAATGGTAGAGGGGCGGCAAGTGTGATAGCAATGTCCCTCTTATTGGTTAGGGGGTGTCCTATAGGGGGTGTAGATTGACTAGATTACCCTTTTCACCTTAAATCAACCAAAATCAAATCAATTTTTTTAAACCTATTGAATCAGAAAAAATCAAATCAGTTTTTTTTATTCATCTTCTTCTTTATCTTCTCTTCTCCTCCATCAACCGTAATCTCCATTAAAACCGAAAATTTCATCGTCTTCGATTAATCGGAGAAAAATGTTTGGAAAAGCCCAGTTAGGGTTTAGTTTATCGTGTTGGATTTAAGTTAATTTTGTATCAAAAATTAGGGTTTTGTATGAAAATTGAAATTGAAATTTCTGGTTGCATGTGAGTTACGGTTGGTAATAACTCAAATACGAACCGTAACTGTGTGATGTTACGGTTGGTTTAAACTCAAATACCAACCGTAAGTTCTTAGTTTTGAGAATATGTTCAGTTACGGTTTTTATTTGCATCATATTTATCAACCGTAATTGAGTTACGGTTTGTTACTCAAACAACCATACCAACCGTAAATAATCCCGTGTCTTAAGAATTTATCAAATAATGATTTACGGTTCAAAAGTTAAGTTGACACACCAACCGTAGGGTAATTACGGTTGGTCTCGATTCATTAGTTACCAACCGTAATTTAGTTACGTTGTTGTCCAAATTTAATTACCAACCGTAACTGGTTTTACGATTGGATCTTCCCCAAATTTAACCAGATTCACGGTTGGTATTCGATAACTTACGAACCAGTAACTAAGAGTTACTGATTGGTCACGAGCAAAATTGCAACCGTAAGTTCTTCTCAAAATTCAAAAGTTTTGATTTTGTTATGTACTTTAGATAATTTTGAGCGAGAAAAAGCTAATGGGAACTAATTTAGAAGTATACCTGGTCATTGGAATCTTGGAATCACTCATTTTGGTTGAGTGAATCAAAATCTAGGGTTTCACAAATATCACATAAGTTTTCTTTTTCTTCTCCTCTAAACTTTTTTTTTATATAACTCTAAAAATCTGATTTTAGAGTTATAATAAGTGAAAATTAATTATCAACACTAATCTTGATTATCATTACTAATCTTGATTATTAACAATAAGGGCTAATTAGTCATTTTCAAATTTTCTTTGATAAGGGGCATTTGAATTACCTTGTAGTGACCTTTTTTGTCTTATTAGGTTGCCGTCCCTCTACCATTTCTTGCCGCCCTGTACCAAGATTCCCAATAATACTGGTCATAGCTTTTTTGTCCAACTGAATCCCTTGCTTTGTTCAAGGAGACTCCTAACTCAGAAGAGAGAGAGAGAAAGATGGCGACATGGAATTCAATCCCTCTAGAAATAACTTACGAAGTATTAGGTTGGATTGCTTTCTTCTCATGGTCGTTTAGTTTCTACCCACAAGTTATTCTTAATTTCAGAAGAAAGAGGTACGATTTTTTCAAAAAAAAAAATTCTTAAAAATTCTTAATTCGAAGTATGGGTTTTTATGGCTTAAGATTTGATAATTCGTAGTAAATTATTCGACTTGACGTAATGGTTTGTTCGGATTTGTGTGTTTGTGAAGTGTTGTGGGGTTGAATTTCGATTTTGTGGTGCTGAATTTGACAAAGCATTCCTCATATCTTATCTACAACGCTTCTCTCTACTTTAGTCCTGTTGTTCAGAGACAATACCGGGAGAAATATGGACTCGGAGAGGTCTGTCTTGTTTTTCCAATTTGGGTTTTGTTCTTCTTTAAATTTGGTGTCTGGCTCCGGTCAGCTGTGGTTAGCAGTGCTCACTGCTCAGCCTGATTTAGTATTATGGTCAAATACTGTGTGCAAGTACAAACAACATTTACATTAGTGCTTTCAAATTGCAAGTATCACCCCACGAGTTTTTGGTGTATAATGGAAATTGTAATATAAGTTGAATAGGTGCTATAGTAGTATTAAAGTTACATTTATCATTTAAACTTGGTAGAGGGGAAGTTGTGACTGGAATTTGGTGTATGTGCAGATGATTCCGGTTGCTGCTAATGATGTAGCGTTCTCGACTCATGCTGTTATATTGACAGCATTCACATTGTACCAAGTTTATATCTATGATGTAAGTAATTTTATGATCCATTGGTGTAAGCAGAACAGCTTCATGTCAAGCTTGCTTATGCTTTGTTTTTCTGGACAGCGTGGAACTCAAAAGATTTCGAGGACTTGTCTGGCAATTAGTTCTGTTGTGTGGGTTTCTGCTGCAGTTTGTGTGTTTATGGCTTGGCCAAGCCAATCTTGGCTATGGCTAGTAACAGTTTTCAAGTTAGTCTTCTCTTGCTACAAATACTATTTGTTAAGCTTTCATTTGAATATTGCTGATGAAATAACATTTTGGTGTTGTATAGGAAGTCACAAGATAGCCGAATTTCCCAGTAGTTCATAGATAAACCAGTTCACTTGAACCGAGTAAGATATGGATAGATTAGTCTAATATCAATGGCAACAAAAAATTCGTTTATGATCAGAAGAATATGTTTTTCACTTTTTCTGATTTTCTCCCTTTATAGCCTTTTGGTGCAACCAGAGCACATAAGTTTAATGTATAGTAGTTGTCCCAGTCCGTTGAAATAGCTTTATTCATTAAGTATGAAGCTGTTAGAACCTTGAAGTCTTCTTCTTCTTTGGCAATTTTTACCTTTTGGTTCTGTAATCTCTCTACTGACTTTATCTGCAGCTAGATTGACTCAAACTTATTATGATCTTACTCCTTTTGCAGCTCCATACAAGTCTTCATGACGGCCATTAAATATATACCCCAGGTTAGAGTTACCTCTCATTTCCTTCTGCAAGAATGGTGTATTTATTGGATATCTATTGTTCTATTACTATCTGCAAGTCATAATCTTCTCTGTGCCAGTTTTATATTACCCTAAAAGTATATATTTGTATTGCCATTTGCTAGAAACTCATATCCAGATATTTCTCTATACTGATAATTTTGATTCTTAGTTACACATGTTTGCAATTTGTTTCATACACTGATCCAAGATGTAAAACGTGCAAGTATGTTTTATTATATTTTTATTTTAAGGTAAAATGTGCGACAAAGTATCATCTAATTTATGTTCTATAAGAGCTTTTGTTGGGTAAGTGATGACACGCCCAATCACTTCAGAAAAATGAAAAGAAAACAGGCAGTAACATCATTTGCCAAAGGTTTTACCACTTTTTTCTCCATCTTATTTGCTAATTATGGCTGGAACAAGACGTGTGATATTCACAAAACTATGTTATGAAATCTAGGCCATCCTGAACTTCACAAGAAAGAGCACTGTGGGATGGAGTATCGGCAACATTTTACTGGATTTACTTGGCGGAGTGACAAACTATGCACAAATGGCCACACAGTCTATAGACCAGGGTTAGATATTCTATTGTCAGCCAATTGTGCCATTTTAAAATAGTGCTCTATTTCACACCCAATTTTTTGTTTTAAATTGTGAATTATTATCATATGCAGGTTCTTGGGTGAATTTTGACGGGAACATAGGGAAGACCCTGCTTTCTTTGGTATGTTATTGGGTTTCCCTTTCTTCTCTACATTTAACTTGCTCGTCAAGTTTATTTCTTTCTTTAAAAGTATATCTCCAAATTTTGCTGGGTAAGGTATATGGGGTTGTTTTAGATATAGGTAACGGTCCGCGAGTTATAATCCCAAAGGTGTCACTATCCATCCACAAAAAACCCATCAAAACAAAAGTAACACAAAAACCCAAAAAAAACAAAAGTAACACAAAAACCCCAAAGAATTTTTTGAAACCAATTTTGGTTTCATCATAAAATTTGATGAAACCAATTTTGAAATTTGGGGGTTTTGGTATCAAATTTTAAAAATTTGGGGTTTTGGTATCAAATTTTAAAAATTTGGGGTTTTTGTATCAATTTTGTTTAAGATGGAGTTTTAATGGATCCCAACATTTGAACTGGGTTTTTGTACCACGGGTTTGGTCACCTTGGGTTTTTATGACTAGTTCTGTAGTAATGTGTATTTCTGATGAAATTTGGAACATCTTGTTAGACTTTATGTTGGTTTAGCAACAAATCAGGCTTAACTAAG
Organism: Papaver armeniacum; assembly: GCA_023531295.1. Taxonomy (NCBI): domain Eukaryota; kingdom Viridiplantae; phylum Streptophyta; class Magnoliopsida; order Ranunculales; family Papaveraceae; genus Papaver; species Papaver armeniacum. Next base: position 155,085 of record JAJJWW010007579.1, read on the forward strand.
TTAATCTATGATTAGTTCTAATCTAAACTGGATTAAGTATATGCCAGATTAAGGGAAGATTAGAGTTAAATATAGGAATTAGATTAACTTAATGTTAGCTGAGGTGCCATGTTGACTAAGCATGATTCACCTAGTGAGGTGTCATCCAACTAATGATGGACAGGTTGGATGACACATAGCTATCAAGTGATGACTAAGCCCTCTTCTAACCTCTTGTATATATCCAGAATTCTGTGATTTGCCATTAATCAAGCAAGAGGAAATAGAAGTAGAAGCTAAGTCGTCGAACCCTTAATTACTGAATTTTGTATCATGCTTCTATTCTGCTCTTACTGATGTTAATCTATTCAGAAACAACCATGTGTTGGGTGTGCTATTATTAGTGATCATGTTTAGCTAATGACGGGAAATATTAATTGATTTCATACCTATTTCAGTTGTTGTAGAGCATGTAGATACTAGGGTTAATTATTGATTTCAGCATATGAGTTCTATATAATAATCATGTTTAAGAATAAAATATATTGATTATGAAGCTGAAATTCCAACATTCTACTTCTGTTTCCCCTAGTTATTTCATGTTCTACGACTAGTGTATATACAGAATTGTGTTTCTGGTTTAGTTACATATGAGCTTATTCTTATTAGCCGTGTAATACTTCCTCTATGTACGACATTGGGTAGTTCAATATACAAGCTGTAAAGGTGACCAAGCAACAGAATAACGACTGCAAGTGTTTCTAGAACTCATGGGCTTACCAGTAGTTCAGGTTGTATCTGAAGCTGAGGTAGAGTGTGTTGCACTGTGAAAAGGTGGTCTCGTACATGGTATATGGAATATATTCACAGAACTAATCCTCTTGATGGACCATTTTGTTGATTTGTGGATCCATGTTGGTTGTGATTATTGTCCTACTATACAAGGTGTTGAGGAAAAAGACTGCCCTAAAGTTTATTTGTCAGCATAGTTCTATAGTAAGAATATAGGACAATATAAACAAACAGAGGTATCATATACCTGAGAACTGGATATATGATGAAATTCACTAAGTGGATATGAAATCGAAGAATTGTGACCATTCTCCAAAAGTTTCTGCCTCAGTATACGAAGCTCATTAAAGCGGGGAATTCATGATTCAGTATCCTATTTGAAACAACAGTCTTGTTTGCCCTTAGGTGGACACATACTACCACCGGTTGATGTTTTTTCTTCTCAAAGGCCGAAATCCATAGTACTGGCAATGAGATTAATGGACGCTACATCTATTTTGGGTGATAAAATTCCTGGCTTAGACTTATAGCGTGTTTGGTTCAAGGAATTGGATTCTTGGTAATCCAATTCCGGGGAATGTGACCAATTCCTTGAACCAAACAACCCAAATCAGCTCTATGTAATTAGAAAATTTGATTCCTAGGAATCCAATTCTCTCCAAAATAATAGATTTGCATTGCATTGGTCTATTAGTGCAATGGAATTGGATTCCAGGGTAAAAACAAAAGTAATTGGATTACCTCAACCAAACGCAATTTTTTTGGATTTTAATTCAATTCCTTGGAATCCAATAATTGGATTCCTTGGATTACCCTAGGAATCCAATTCTTCCAACCAAACGAGCCCTTATTTCACCTGGAATGATTTTGTTGGTAGCCGCAGTTGATGCTCTTTTTTCATCTTGATGATTTGGATGAGCTTAACAGTCTTTACTGTAGACTTGAACATACAGGGCAGTGTTAAAAGGGTGCTTCGCAGAAGAAGCATGTTCTCTCAACGAAATGTGAGGGGCTCAACTTACTTCTTCGTGGTAGATTACGCGAGGATCAGTTGACAGAACTTGTTGGTCCATCAAGCTCGGGTAATATATAAGTGTCTCCTGGTCTCCTTACAAGCTGCTTCATATGTCGTATACAAGTCAAGCATGAAAGCCATGAAAGACCAGTGAAGCAACATGCTCTGATTAGGAGTTTGCAATTGGATCTACTGCAACCGTATGGGCATACCTTGGAAAGCTGTACAAGTCAGTGGGAGCAAAAGTTCCTACTCCGCTCAGGACTACATGGGTTTATGGCAGTCATCAGAATCAGGATTATAAGTGAGGCTGCAACATTCGAGATGACCAGGAAAAATAAGGTGTTGATCTGATCTACTAACAGACTAAGGTACTGCACCGCTTGAGATAGCAAACATATCTAGTGATACTGCTCTTCTGTCAGAGCAGTATCACTATGGAGCTTGTGGATGGTTCAAATCATGGGTTCTCATTAAAACCTGCCAGAACAAGGGCATATATAGGAAAGGTTAAGCACCTATTGAAGTGTCGATGCAATGCTCAAAGAGCTGAGAATTGGTTAAAGACTAGTGCTGTGATGGAGGTGAACTTTATGGTGCACTCTACTAAAGAGCAAGTACTTTGGATTGGCAGTGGAAGAGTTGGTTTGAGTTTACCAACCTCCATCCTTGTATAAGTTCTGGTGGTACCTCTGCTGAAAATATTTTTCAGATCATTGAGACATAACAACTCAGAATGTTCCCGAGTTCGAGAGTTTGCTGATTGTTAGTCATACCGGTGCCTGATTCCTGAATGTATTTGACGTGAATGGGAGCATAAGTTTTTCCTCTGCTCAGGAGTTTCATGGGTTTACGACAATCATCAGAATCGGGATTATTATGAAGGTATGTTCAGCATCAAGCTCCAGGTATGTTCTCCTTTACGGTGCAGATTTGAACTTCATAATACACTAGTTTGTTGTATCTATGTCGTTTGTTTTTCAGTTTTCTGAAAATCGTAATTGTATGTAATCTGTACCTTTTCATTACTCGACTAATCGTTACAAAGTGATGCTTTGAGAGTGATGAAATAAATTTAATGAGAACAAGTGATGATTGTAGTAGTCTTGATGTAATTTTTATCGTTTCCATGTGTCGCCAAAGTGATACTTAGGGGGCTGATAAAAGCTACATATTTCGTTACGAAAGGACTATGTAAAATTGCGTTTCAGATGTTTTTCGTATGACGATACCCAAAGGTTAATCATGCTTGCAACGTCTGTAATGGAGCAAGGTGATCTATTTATACATCATAAATGATAGGTTTTTTCTTAAAAGGTCCGTTGAGTAATATGTATAGGCTGATTAGTCTTGTTTTTTGTTGGGACTTTAGTATATCACAAGTTCACCCAAAGGTGAAGTCGTGGTATATTGAGTCTGAAATCAGAATTTTATTATCATGAAGTTTCAGTGGCAATTGTTAGTTCTGATTTATAGTTCTATGAAGTTTCGTATGAGTTGTTGCTGTTGTAAGCACTTCATACTATCTGAACATAAAAATGATGAAGTATAGATAGCGGCAGAATACCGCAGAACAATGGGAGTATGATAATTTTGTTTCATTATCACTTACATGTATTCTTGCTATTTATATTATTGAGAACAATACAGAAAATTCTCTTCGGAGATGTACGTCATTATGACAACAGAGCGTTCTTCAGAGACAGCTCATGTTGAGTACAAAAAATCTCTTCGGAGATTGTAAAGAAGTCTCATATTTAGTAAAGAAAGTCGACATAGCTCATACTGAGCACAGAAAGTCTATGCGGAGACAGCTCATATAGAGTTAAGAAAGTCTCTTCGGAGACATCTCATAAGGAATTTGAGCTTTGCTAGTCTCTTAAACGAGATATTGGTTTAGATCATTTGCCGTAGTCTCTTAACAGAGACATTGGCAGATCTCAGATGAGATCATAAAGAACTTGCGGTTGTCTTTTAACAGAGACGTTGGCAGATCTCAGTTAAGATCGAGACATTTACTGTAATCTCGTAATTGAGATATTGGTGTAGATTTTCTTTGGAGATCATTAAGATTTTATTTTTATTGTAGTGTCTCTTAATTAAGACATTGGTGTAAATCTTAAGTTTAGATTATAAAGAAATCTCATGGAAGAGATATAAACAACTATTTCGAGACTAAAGAAGTCTTTTGAATATGACCTTAAGAAGTCTCTCGAATGAGATACAATCTCAGTTGTAATAATAAAGATAAAGAAGTATCTTAAATGAGACATTGGCAGATCTTTTGAGGTCATGGGACTCTAGCATCGGATATAAAGATCTCAGTTATGATTATAAAGAAGTTCCTTAATTGAGACGAACGATCTCTTCAGAGATCATCTAGAATACTCAATTTTGAAGTATACAAATCTTCATTGTAAAGATCAGTTGAATGCATAAAGTTTAGCTTAGAGTTGTTGTATGTCTTAGTCTTCTGATTATGGAAATGGCTTATGCATCTTCTAAATGGTGTGTAGGTCCTCATAGTCGAATGCTAACGTGCTTTTATCTTGAGCTTGCAGTTTTCAGTAAAGAATTTGTCGCTAACCAAAGTGGGAGATGTTAGACTTTATGTTGGTTTAGCAACAAATTAGGCTTAGCTAGGTTAATCTATGATTAGTTCTAATCTAAACTGGATTAAGTATATGCCATATTAAGGAAAGATTAGAGTTAAATATAGGAATTAGATTAGCTTAATATTAGCTGAGGTGCCATGTTGTCTAAGCATGATTCACCTAGTGAGGTGTCATCCAACTAATGATGGACAGGTTGGATGACACATAGCTATCAAGTGATGACTAAGCCCTCTTTTAACCTCTTGGATATATCCAGAATTATGTGATTTGCCATTAATCAAGCAAGAGGATTACTTGATGATTTATGTTTTCTTCTTCTTATACTTATAGAATTTTGTATCATGCTTCTATTCTGCTCTTACTGATGTTAATCAATTCAGAAACAACCATGTGTTGGATGTGCTATTATTAGTGATCATGTTCAGCTAATGACAGGAAATATTAATTGATTTCATACCTATTTCAGTTGTTGTAGAGCATGTAGATGCTAGGGTTAATTCTTGATTTCAGCATATGAGTTCTATATAATCATGTTTAAGAATAAAATATATTGATTATGAAGCTGAAATTCCAACACATCTTACTATCCTGATTTCAAACATGGCACTACAAATGCATCATGTGGAATATAAACGATTTCATCACACTGGTGATATTGTTTTTTTGGCGCAGGTATCCATATTCTTCGACCTTCTTTTCATGGTCCAACATTACCTGCTGTATCCTTACAAAAATGAGAAGTTATGTTTAGACGCAGATGCGGCTCAAGATGACAACAAAGCACCGCTGATCAGATCTTCCGACCCCTCCCAATCCGAAAACGTGTAAGTGAGAGTGTTGTCGATTTAGCTTTCAAGCCTTGTATCTGTATCTTTTCCTTGGCCGTGAAATCCCATTATTTTCCAGAAGTGTGGACAAAAGAGGGACTGTAAAACTGTAAAGCCAAGTCCATTTCTTTTCTCACATACTGTAGTCTGTGTAATTAGAAATGTGTTGAGTGAAAAATTACACTTTTGTGTAAAGCTAAGTTTGATGTACTTTTGAATCTGTAAATAGTCATTTGTTTTATTTAATGTAATGTAATAATATAGTGATGTCTTGTGATAGGTCTTTCATTTTTTTTTATTTTTTTTTTATCATAATTTGTGTTTAACCAGTGCTCCGCACCAGGTATGATGGGAATTGCTTCCCCTCACCCGTCCCGGAAGGGGTCTCGAAAAACGACTGGTAAGGATAGATTTGAGGTGTGCTACTCAAAGTAGCACTACAATTGCACTTAGTCTTGCTGTATTTTAGAATACATATGGAACATCTATTAGTTAATCAATTTTTGTAACTTAAAAGTAAAGAAAAAAATTATAATAGTATCCTGCCTCAAAACCGCAGTAATAGCTCCCAGTTTGACCAAATAATGTTTGTACTTTCCCGTTTGTACAATGAACGACCAAAATGGTTGTATATCACGTTTGTTGTTGAACTGTGTTTTTTAGCCACTGAATTATGACATTCTTCATTTTTCTGATCTTATCAAACCGCATTGGATTCCTATTTGTATTACTAGGAATTACTGTTTGATCCAAAAAAAAATCCAGGACCGGTTACTGTGTAGTCAGCGCCAGAACAAAATTATCCGCTGGTCCAAAAACATGTTTTTGGACCAGAATTTTTATTCTCTAGTCCAGACACGTGCGGTTGACACAAATCGTACTTTCCAATATACCAAACATACCCTTCTGCATCTGTATATAGTGAAGGAATCAAAATTCGGCTTTGTTTCTTTCCTTTTTTTCTTCATCTCAGATCCAGTCGATCGCTTCTCTGCTGCTGCATTTTGTGTTTCTTCGCTTCTGGTAGTGTCTTTCAATTAGGTCAATCTCAGCTTCGAATTAGGTTCATCTCAGCTTCGAATTAGGTTCATCTCAGATTCGAACAAGGTATTTACTTTTAATCATCTTCCTCTGCTGCTGTTCTTGAAATCATGATCAATAATTAGGTTTATTCTGATCCGATTTCTATCAGAAATAATTCTCTCTGATGTACGTTGTTATCTTTCTTTTACGATTTCATTTTTTGTGATGATTTACACTGTACTCCTAATCCGTGAGTCTTTTTCTTTTGTGATTTTTGTGTGTTTCAATTAGGTATCTCAGATTTGAATTAGGTATATCTCAGATTCGAACAAGGTATGTTATTGTAATCACCCTTTCTCTGCTGCTGTTCTGTTTTAGTTTCTTTGTAATCTGATTTTTGTATTTTTTTGATATAGGTTTGTTTCATTAGATAGATCGTGTAGTAATTTTGTTTTCTCTTTTGATATAGCTGCAGTTCATTAGCATGTTTTTTGTTGATATGATCATGTGTCTCAAAATATATGGAACATATTTATTCATAGGCACGGTACATATTGATATGTAGTAAAATGTATGTTACTTATCCTACATTTTACATACCAATACGTACTGAAAATAGCATGCTCTTTTTCATCCTACAGTAGATGTCAATACATACCAAAATGTATAACGCATATCCATTCAGAGACTCAGTACATGTCAATACGTAATGCATAGAACATGTCAATACATATCGAAATGATACAACATATATCCATTCGGAGACTCTTTTTTATACTCAATACATATCAATACGTGTATTATCAATACGTATCATATCAAAATGTAATTTTTGGATCATTTTTTACAGGTTTAACATGTCTGACGTTGCTCACGATTCATATATTGCTTGCTACTGTCATGTATACCATAAGCAACACCACTTTGCATATTTGGGTACATCGTCTTCCACATTAGAGGATTTGAAATTTTCCATCTGTACTATGTGGAGCTGGTTGACTCCATCTACTATTGCCATTAACTATGTCCAGAATCAAGTGATAGTTCCTATTCTTGCCGACGTAACGCTCCAGAGCATCGATGCATTACATTCTGCAAAGAAATCGGCTTTCTTTGATTTGCAGGTAGATGTAATTTCAGCTGGCGCATCTAGTTCTTATAGGCGTATGGAAGTTGACAGTAATGCAGAGTTAGTTGTCAGTGCAAAAAACAGTTATTTGAAAGATGGTAAAGAGGTTCCAAATGTGCTTTTTTCAGATGGTTGGGAGAACATCTTTGAGGATACAGAACAATTATTCTATGGTGGTGTTGATTCTGTATGTATAGCTGGCCAAAAATACTGCATGAGAACTGGATATGAGGTAAGAAAGTTGAAGAATGACCTAGAGAGATTCACCGCCGTATGCAGTGTGCAAGGTTGTTCATGGAGGTTTCATGCAACTGCCATTGGTAGTTCTATTGTTGTTTTACGATAAAGGAATATGTGGGGAGGCACATCTGTGGTGGTGGTTATATGTTGAAGAATCCAAAAGTTTCGAGAAAGCTGATGAACAATTTAATTCATGAGCGTGTCAGGCACAACTCTCTCATAAAGCCAGGAGAGATTGTAGATTATGTTAAAGGTTGTGGCGGGATCGACATCAAGTATTACCACGCATATCATGCACTTGAGTTGTCGCATAAACAGATTTTTGGTGATGATGTCAAGCCTTACACTGATCTTGCTTGGTGGGTGAATGCTGTTAGGGAAACAAACCCCGGGTCATTTATTGATTTCGACTTCAATGATGCTACGAAGAGATTCAATAGACTTTTTATTTGCTTTGGAGCTTGTAGAGAGGGGTATAAACTATGTCGTCCGATGATTTTCTGTGATTGTACATTTCTTACTGGGACTTTTAGAGGAGGTCTCATGGCGGCAACATGTCTTAATGGCAATCAAGGTAACTTGTTTTTATTTATTTTTCATATAACTAGTACAACTAGTACTGTCTATACAAAGACATATAACTAGTACAACATGTTTTTGCAAAAGCTAATAATTCCTACAATACTAGTATAGAACAAGGACTACATGTTGATAAGTACTGTCTGGTAGTTATATTATTACTCATTTACTACAATACTGACAATGAGTATACTTCTACATATTGACCTTGATGAGTATGAGGCAAACCATACTGCATGTTAATATGTAGTGTTAGTACATGTTGTTTTCCTTTTAGTAGTTGCTTAACATAAGTAATAATTCCTTTTGCAGGTTTTTATCCCCTCGCATATGCATTAGTTTCTGGTGAAACTAATGACAATTGGGAATGGTTTTTCAAGAACCTGAAGGATGCTTTGGATGATGATCGCCCAATCACTTTTATGAGTGACCGAGGTGAAGGTTTGGTTAAATATATTCCCAAAGTGTTCCCTAATTCTCATCAAAGCTATTGCTACTTCCACTTGGACAAAAACTTACCTATCGCAAAGTCTGACGAAAAGTATAAAGAAGTGACTGATGCTTTCTGAAAGGCAACATGTGCGCTTTCTCCTGCAATATACGAGGAAGCTCTTCTGGAAATGGTAAATTTGGGAAGGCCTTGGGTTGCTGACTACTGCCGCAACATTCCAAGGGAAAAGTGGTCCAATGCGTTCTTCAAGGGCTGTAGGTATGGTCAGACTTTTTCAAGCATTGCCGAATCTTTCAATAATTGGATTAACCGTGAGAATAAGTTACATGCGTGTGCGTTCGTTGACAAGATCATGTTTGCATCAGTTCCCTTAGTCACATTACAAGCTTATATGTAGTGTTAAGATTTTTTATTAGTTTCTTTTGTAACAATACAAGCATGTATGTTCTGTTAATCTACGTATAATGTAGTATAATATACTTGTTGTGTTCCTTGTCGTGTAGGCTACGTATTATGGAGTTGATGTCCGAACGTCGCGAAGAGAGTGTCTTGATGAACCCGGAACTGCTAACCCATGTGTATCAAACCTTGCTTGAACTACACATTCCTATTGGACGTCCCTGGAAAGTTAGCCAGTCAGATGCTAACCACTTTGAGGTACATTGTCCAAGGTTAGCATTTATCCCTAATCTCTAACATCTGAATTTTAGTTATTTTTTTTTAAGCAGCACGCTCTGTGATGTGATATCTAACAAACTAGTATCTTAGGTGTACTGCAGATAACATATGAATATGTACAGTGTAGATATTCGATAGATAATATGTACTAGTATCTTAGGTGTGTTTTTTGTGTGTACAAGTCTCATATGGTGAATCTAGAGAAAAGAACTCGTACTTGCCAACGATGGCGCGTGTATGGTTTTCCATGCTCGCACTCTACTGCTGCAGCTATTACTAGATCTGGAGGAAGGATACTTGATTACGTCGAAGATTACTTCAAAGTTATCTGTTATCGTGAGCTATATTCAAAATCTATTAGACCTGTTCCTAACCACGACAGGTATGTGCCTTTAAACATTTTTTATATTGTTTTTAAGGAACAATATATTTGTGTACATATTATTGTTGTAGTTACAATTCTGTTTTTTTCTCACAGGCTTGATGAGTATCACTAGACGATACCGTTCCCCCACCAGCTGTAATTAGGGCTCCACCAGGCAGGAAAAAAGGGAAGCGTATTAAAAGTACATGAGATAATAGTAGAAAATCTGTTAAGTGTTCAAACTTTAATTTGAAAACTCATCACAACGAGGCAACAAGCACTCTTATCCGTCAGTATGAACTTGCAGAAAAATGATTTGTGACAGGTATGTGTTTTGAATCAGCACATATTAAAAATATGTCTTGGGGTAGGATAATACAGTACAATGTATTTTTTAAGTAAGTAGTGTTTTGATTTCTCTTTTCTTGTATCACAGGCTTGAACGTGCACCAGAATGTGATACCGATGACGTTGCCATTCTTTTCCGCCAGTTATTATTTGAAAAGCTCACCACCAGTTATCAACATGTAGTCCTTGTTCTATTCTACTGTTTTCTTTTGATTCGTCAGTACCAACTGAATTTGGTTAATAATTGTTTCTTTACAGTACAAACATTATACGTGTATTGAAATTAGAACATCTTTGGGTTTTCAAACATTATAAGTCTATCAAAATGTAGTTATATTGATCTTTCGTATAATGAAATATGTCGTTAAGTGTCGAATAATGAAATATGTTGTTAGTTTATCATTAACCATATAATGAAATAGTGATATTGATCTTACATGTCAGTATCTATCACCAGTAGTGTAGTATTACAATGCTTCAAAAAAGAAAGTGTAGTATTACATATTGATATTACATGTCAGTATTGTAGCGTAAGCATCTTCCACTACATACTAATATGTACTGATTGTAGTGTAACCATACTGATATTGTAACAAGGATGCAAGCAGTACATATGGATATGTACTAATTGTGGTGTAACCATCTTCCACTACATAATGACATTTCCATCACTTAAAGGAAATTTAAACCATTCCATAAGATTAGTTTAAACTTTGTGGTTTCCCAGCTGATTCACCATCTACGGGGGTCGAGGAGGTAGCGCCCCCTCGTATCAACAACACAAAATTACTAATAAGTTAGACTACAAAACAAAGTAACACAATTGAAATATCACTACATTAAACTTAACCCAAGTGCAAATTAAAAATCACTAATAAAAGGAAAAGCAATATTTAAGATATGTTTTTGAACATTCTTGAACTCATGAAATGTAACCAAGAATAAAAGGAAAATAGGTAAATATTAATATGTACTGTCAGACTACTTTTAGCAATTAGGACTCTATTGTGTCAGTTTTCCAACTGATTTCTGGTGGAGATGCTGTCAGCAATTTGCATGCTAACGCGACCCTTTTGTTACGAATCTAATTGCACTTCATCATCATCTCCCGAAGGTACTCCTACAAATTTGCTTTTCGACTTCATCTTCATAAAATGCATCACAAATAGTAGGCAGTCTGGGGATTTTCGTTGTTGAGGTGCTTCACATTCATGGACTATTACATTCTTCAATGTTTATTTATTGTTCTCCATCAAGTACAGGTTGATAGGTTTGAACATGTAATCTGCCATTTTTTGTGGCGTTTGGATAACATATTCCTCCCCATTCTTTCTTAGAAGAATTATAGTGGTTGAACACCATTTTTTCGCAGTCGTACTCAAGTAGCTTCCAATGAAGATTGTGATGGCACATTGGTACAAGAATCTTCTTGATACTTTGATCCATCTCCAATATTGGTTTGTAAACAGAATCTTCTCCTCCTCCTTTGAGCTTATCCAGGAACTGGACATTGTACTGAAAACATGGATGTACTTGAATAGTTATATCTAATTATGTTTATGCAATATAGATATGTAGTGTACCTATTCATACATACTTTTAATATGAATATGTGTTGTAGTAAATATGCATTGTAAGATAACAACTTACCCAAGCGGACGGATCCAGATGCAAGACAGGTAAGTATTTTCTGTCTATTTCGTGCATCGGCTGGTCTTTCTGAAACTTGTTGTTAAGCTTGTATTGTGCGTAGTTGAGAAAATATTGCTCTAAAGACTTGTTATGTACCAAGTCCTCAACTGTAGATGCACTAACACAAAGACCACCTTCTCCCGTTCTCCAAACAATTGAGCTGGAAAATAACGACGTAAAGGTTAGTATTCTTGTGTAAAAGAACATATTGATATGTTCCCAAGCATAATATATCAATATGTATGGATATCAATATCAAAAGTACATATCAATATGTAGTAGGTATGGATATCAATTATTTTTTTGATGTCAATATGTATTACTTACTACGAATATAACACTACACGAAAATTACTACTATATGGATCAATTTTTGTCTATGCAGATGTTCAAAATAATAGTGCCAATTAAGAACTCACCTAATCAATTTTGCATTATCGAAGAATGTGGAAAGGGTAGTCTTTTGTTCATCCTTCAAGTCATTATAGAATGGTGATTTATTCAGTTTCAGGAAAACTTTGCGGCGCAATTTAAGCTTTTTGTCTTTCTTTAGTGGTATTGCTTCTGTTGCTCCAGCTTTCGGCTTCCTAGGTTCTTTATATGATGCAGAGAACTTACTTCCACTTTCGTAAATATCATCTTTCTTTTTTGCAGGATGGGCACGAGTAACGGGTCTGGTAGGTGTGATCTGCTCCTTTGCGGGCCTTGTGACGGTATTTTTGTACACTGCTACCCTTTTTTGTTTCCGGCTTGGAGTAATTGGTTCCTGCATTTTTTATCAACATAAAAAAATAGCAATATGTAAAAACACAACATAGTTGCTGATTAACATTCACTTTTTTCTGAAACTAAGTATGCAAAAATTAACATCCAGTATATATCATTCACCTGTGATGGAACATCCAAAGTATCTTGTGATGGAACCTCCAAAGTATCTTGAGAACCTTTCGATGGGATGTTTTCTTGTTGCTTAGCTGTAACTTCACCTGCATCGTTCGATTCACTGGGTTCTTGTTGCTCAGTTTTATCTTGTGGAAATTCTACAGGTTGCAAATCTCTTCCAAATAAATTTTCAAATCGTTGACGTATATCAATACCAAAAAGACCACGGTTTTGATCAGTACCACTATCTGGAATGAGGCCTGCATACTCTTCGACGTAAATTCCGAAGCTTGAGTTTGCCATGTCTAAATAATCTCTGATAGAGAGTTGGTCGATGTGTTCCAAACTAGACATCTCACTAAACAAAGGTACATCCATGAGAAAAAAACTTTGTGCCGCTGATGCAACGTTATAGTCTTCAGATTTCTGGGACATAAATTAATTTAACTGTATCATTTGTTTGTTGTACAGTAGTAAGCAACTCCTTTTGCTGCTACCTGCTTAACTTCAAGTGGATCAGTCTGCAAAAAGTAATTGAAACTGTCAACATAAATCTACTTACATATGTATTGCTATGTAGCAGTACATAACAATATGTAATGGCAGATACCACTACAAGAATGTAAGTATCTACCACTACATATTGATATGTAACAATACATGGCAATATGTAATGGTAGATACCACTACAAGAATGTAAGTATCTACCACTACATATTGATATGTAACAGTACATAGCAATATATAATGATGGATACCACTACAACAATGTAAGTGAACATTGAATATAGTAAAAAGTGAACATTAAACAACACTTAGGCTGCATACTACTTACTTGTGTGTTTTCTCTGCTATTTTTTGCTTGTATCTCTTTGACTTTTTGCTCCAAATCAGATTTAGCCCAGCTTCTAACCTCAGAACGCTCAACTTCAACATCACGGAACTTCAATATTGCAGGCGTTGTTGACAATTCAACTTCAGAGGTGGCATTAACATTTGTTTGATCTTTCGGTGTTAACAAAACAACTTTAGAGGTGACATTAACATCTGTTTGATCTTTTGGAGAAACTTGCATTTCGACGTCAATTGTTGTGTCCACATTCATATCTTCATTGGGTTTGCTTTGAGTAGGTGTACATCCTAAGCTAACATAATCTTCATGACTGCCTTCTCTCTGCAAAGGGAAAGATTTCAAGTAAATTTCTTCCATCATCATCACAAGCTTTGAAGCGTCAACCGTTGCACCCTCTTGCTGCATTATGTTCACTTCGCTCCATTTGGCAGATACTGTACTCCTCAAATCATCGTATTTTATCTTCCAATCCTCCCCCCCCTAATACTGAGTCATCTTCTTCCTTCTCTTCTTCCGTTGGACTTCCATGTTATTCTTCTTTCTCTTCTTCCGATTCAGAAATGTCATCTTCTTCACTGGAAGTTTCAGTATTTTCTTCCTCTTGAATCCTTCTTGAGATATGATTAAGAATTTGTTTTTCATGGTTTGTGATCTCGTCTTTGAATTCAACATGGAATTGGTACAAAATGAAAAATGTAAAAAGCAACTACATATTAGATATTACCAACAGAAATATCTTTCTTCTCTATCACAACTACATATTAGATACCCATTGATATGTATCACCACATATTCAATGCTAATAACTACATATTGGCACAACATATTGATATGCTAATAACTACATATTGATATGTATCACCACATATTCAATGCAAATAACTACATACTGGCACAACAAAGTAACACGATGCAAATACCACTACATATGAATATATAAAACTACATGTAATTATTAATATGTACTGCAATTTTACCTCATACTCGGAAAGATCAATATCCTTTAGGAACTCAGTACATATCTTTGTATGATTCCATCTAGCCACTCTTGGCACATACATTCCTTCAGGTTCTGTCACTATAGGCTCGGGCTGCACCAAATGGGTATGCTCCGCAAACCATGGCTGTAAGTATTGATATGGAGTGTTAGATATACTATCAAAATGTAGAAAAAACACAAAACAAAAGAGTTTTAAAGTAGAGAAAATCTTACCAACAAATAAACAACACAACCATTAGTGTGTTCTACGGTTTCCTCGTTTTCATTCAGCTCTCGCTCTAAATGAGAATGAATAAGGTCAGGCCATGAAATATTCTTGGCCTTCTCAAGATCAAGAACGAAACCAATATATTTTTCAGTCAAAGCGTTTGCATCCTTTGTTGTGAAAAATAATGAAGTGCACATAAATAGGCAGATAAGCCTAACAAGATCTTCGACATCTTCCTCGTCCTCCTCAGATTCTTGAGAATCTTCATGTGATTGATCACCCACGCTTTGCAGAGAATCTTTATCAGACTTCTTCTTTTTTACATTGATTGGTGTTCTTTTTAGAATTTTCAAGATTGCCTTCACAATCATTGGCCTGGTCACTTTATCACCAGGTTTCATCTCAGCAGGAAAAGTCCTTTTGAAGAATTCAGTTTCATGCCATCCACTTTTTTTTATTAACAAATGTAATCCTTAAATCATGATATTCTCTATTTGGAATTCTTGGCATCCCATAAACGAGTGCTATATCTTCTGGTGTGGATACCAGCTCATGCGGTGTGCCATGCATTACAAACAAAATGTAAGCTTGTTTGGATCTTGACCTCTCACGTAACAGCGTAACATTTTGGTGAGTGCTTCTTCAAGCTTCAACCAATGTTCTAACTCAAATTTTGTGTACCAGCACATTAGGAACATGTTCCCATATGATGCTTCAGAAATCAACTGCAGCTGCAACTTACTCAACACAAGTTT
This sequence comes from Papaver armeniacum, assembly GCA_023531295.1. Classification (NCBI taxonomy): domain Eukaryota; kingdom Viridiplantae; phylum Streptophyta; class Magnoliopsida; order Ranunculales; family Papaveraceae; genus Papaver; species Papaver armeniacum. The sequence goes on from JAJJWW010007579.1 coordinate 170,515, forward strand.
TTCTGTGGTCTTAATAGTCTTCACAAGCCCAAACAAGCCCCTGAAACCGGCTGTAATATGTAGTTGTACTACATACCTTCTTTCAAGGGTAGATTTGCTTTCCCCCGCTTTGCTTTCCCCTTTGCTTTTGGTGAAGGAGTAGCAACTCTCAGGACAAGTGCTTTCTTCCCCTTTTCTTTTGGTGAAGGAGTAGTAGCCCTTGTCGCCTTTTTTGCTTTTGCTTTAGTAGTAGCCGCTGCTATTTTTTTTTTTTTTTTATTTTTTTTTTGCTGTTGTAAACCAAAAACAGTATCAAAACAAATATCCAAAAACAATATCACTACACATTCATAAACAAAACACAACAATACCATATGTATCACCATATACGGGGGTCGAGGGGGCAGCGCCCCCTCGTTATTAATAATTACTAATTGTTGTTGAAGTAGGAATAGCTTTCAATTTTGGTTTTAACACTACATATTATTATTGGTTATTCAATCTCAAAGCAGGTTTCACACACTGCATGTCAATATGTTGGGACAAATTACACACACTAGACAATATATTTCTCAAGTCAAATATTTGCACACCAACATGTAATATCATTCTCAAAGAAGTATCAGACAAAATATTCATATGTAGACAACATATTGAGCATAAAACATATGAATCACACACTGCATGTCAATAAGTAGTGTCAAATTACATACACAACAGGTGAAAACATGTAAACCATAGACTACATACAGAGATGTAGTGATTATATTGAGCATAAAACATATGAATCACACACTGCATGTCAATAAGTAGTGTCAAGTTACATACACAACATGTGAAAACATGTAGTGATTCTATTGAGCATAGAAATCGAAAAGAAAATCGACAACAACTTACCTTTTTTCTGATTCACATTTGCTTTCTTCCTCTTTGTTGGTGAAGGAGTAACAACTTTACTCTTACTTCTTGTTATTGGTGAAGTTGCAGCAGGGGGGGTTTCTTTTGGGGTTGCTGTTGGTGAATCATCATCGTTTTTTCTTCTTCTTTTTGCTGGAGAAGGGTTTTCTTCTACGATTTCTTCTCTAATTATCCTCTTAATTGTTCTATTCAATCCCATTTTCTCTCTTCAATTGAACGTAATGAAAATTAGGTCTGAAACTTAGGTTTTTTATTTTTTATTTTCTGTAACTGTTGTTGATGAGTTTTTGATCTCGATTTTCTATAATGAGTTTTTCGATTTCGATTTTCTGTAACTGATGAATTTATTTCGATTTTCTGTAACTGAAAGAAGAAGAGAGAAGAAAACCGACGAGAAGAGAGAAGAAAACTGAAAAGTAACTGTTGAACCTGCGTATTTTGTCTTTGGTTATGGGTATAGAGGTAATTTCACCGGATTTAAACCTTTTTGGACCACCGGATAAAAACTTTATCCCGCTGGACTAGCCATTAAACCGGGTCGGGTTTACTGGACTAAACAACAAATTTCTCTTTGTATTAAGCCATATGGTGCCTATTCTTCCCCACAATCTCCGAATGTAGCTTAACCGTCCCATAACCAATTTGTAAAGCCAAAAGTCTCCATTGATAATGTATTTCATTGGATATCGGAATGTCAAGATTCCCTTTCTGTTTGGACCTCAGAGAAAGAATGGAGGTAAAAACATATTCAAAGCAACCCGGTTTATCAGAAAAGAGAAAATAATAACTATTTTTTTTTATTTTAAGAAGGTTCCATTTATATTCACGTGCGAAAATACAACTAAATCAATTTATATCGACACTTATATTAGCATTGAATAATTCTGGACGGGCCGCCAAAAAAACCGCCCTAAGAAACCTACTCATAGGCAGGTGATCCACACCCTTGGAAAATAACAGGGGTCCCGTTTTGGGAAAGATTTTGAGAGTGGGAGATTTTTCTATCGGTTTTTTAGACGGATCATTAATAATCGATTAACATTAGACAATGTGAGTAAAGGCATCTTTAGGTATTTTAGGCGTTTTACCAATATTTTGTTTACCTTTTACTGTGTAAGTATATGGTTTGAACCAAATAAAAATGAGTACAATGATTACTCCCCATGGATTGTCAGTTTATTGTCAAGGCATTATTTGCGTGAACCTCTTTAGTTCTTAATAAAATTTCTTCTTATCCAAAAAAAAAAAAAAAACCAAATAAAAATGAGCAAAAATGAAAAATCTTGCCACTTGTCTTCTTTTAACAGTCCATCGATTATCATATACATCTAGTATACTCCCATCCCATTTAATATGTCAGCCCACAAACAAACTCGGTTGTAAATCGATATGAACCTCTCGGCATTCTCGTAGGAGATCACAATTATTTTATTTTATTTTGCTCGGTTGATCACAAAATAAAGCATAACAAAAAAGCATACTGCACAAATTAAAAGCTAGATGTAACTTTCTTTCATTAGAGTTAATTAGATTTGACTTCTCCAGATATAACATTCCTTGATGGTTCATATTAGAAGTTAAAAAGAGAAATGTGATTTAATACATATAACTTCACTTGCTATACCATGTCACAATCTTTTAGTGGTGTTCCAATTTCTGTAACTATCATTTTTAGAAAGAAAGGCAGATAGCATCTTACAAAAAGTTTTAACTATCAATAACATGTGCATGCACTATCCCTGAATATATTTTTGAACAAATAAGAGTGAGCCAAGAAATTGCAGTCTTGTAGCAATAGTTTTTGACATTTGATCCAAGAATAATACTCTTACAATCAGCGCATCCTTTGATGGCAAGAATGATACAACATCTGTTTTTCTATAAGATGTAGAGGTACTTCAAACACGTAAAAGAAAAAAAAAAACTTTCGAAACCAAGAAACATTGTGTTTAAATTCCTAATAATAATTTAAACATGTTAAGTTAAAATGTGTAGAGATTCCATTTATGGATGGAACAATAGTTTGAGGGAGGATAAACTATTGAGGGAGGATGAACCATTGACTGGAACCACACATCCAATTTTGGGGGATAAAGAGCTGTACTTTCATCCTGCAATTACACATATACAGATACACGCATCAGTTGTTCTGTTGAATCCTAATATTTAGGCGATAACTGAATACCATATGAATGTAGATGAAATCTTTCCAGCTCTTCTTGATCTATAAGGGAGTCCCAACTCACCCAAGATCATACTCATTCAAAACCATGATCAATCCAAGCAAAATAAAAATCAAAGAAGGGATCAATTTTATATGAAAATTGAATCATACAGAACATCATTGGTCCAATTGATTATAAAAAGTTAAGCAGATACGTATGCAGAGATCTTTAATAAAACACTAATATCAGCGTCCTTGTACAAAAAATAATTTCAATTCTGGACCAATATTGTTAAATTCCACCGACAATGGCAAGAAATAAGTAAACAAAATCCAACAATCATTACAAGAAAGAGGAGACTCAATAATCTATTTCAAAGAGAGTTCCGTATAGTTCTAGGTTCCTTGCAAGTACAACACTAATTTAAATCATACTCAAAATTTCGAAACCAATTATAACTAGATAACTGCTGCAGCAATGTAGGCCGACGAAGACCTAGCCGAACATTCATCCACCTCTCTTACGGGGGATGAAGATCAATTGTATAACTGTATAAGGGATCAAAGAATGTGGTAGTTAGCAGGGGTAGTAGGTAGGACCAGGCAGTGGGGCCATCCGGATTCCGATTAGCTGGGTTCAGGTTAGTGTTCGGGCTCGGCTATCGCTTCATCGGAAAATAAAGTAAAACAAAAACATTCGTATTATCAGAATTACTCAGTTGTTGACCGATAGATGAGCCTTCGGTATCATAAGTGTGCTAGTGATTCGATATGCCCGCTGCAATAAGGAATCTCATTTATCAGAAGTGTATAGCAACGAAGCTGCCAAATTGCTGCATAACTGGGAAGCAGTGGTTGGATTGCCTTAGTTTCCTTTTGATTTTTTATGTCTTGAGTTTTTATCCTAATTTGATTGGGGGCCAAAACTTTTAATTGGGGGCCAACAAATTTTATTTGCACCCCAAAATTATCAGGGGCCTATTAATCCGACTATGAAAATACTATTTTACCCTTACATAAAACTAAACATTAAAAATCAGTTAACCTTAATTAGAAACCTTAATTAGGCTTCTCTTCTTCATCTTCCTCTCCTCCCCATTCTCTTCTCCACCACCACCATTAACGACTATTTTGAAGATTTTTTTTTTCTTCAACCGATTCATCGCGTAATCGTCGCCAAAAATCAAAACCCAAGAAAGCTATGACTCCAATTAGAAGGTATATGAACTTAAACCTTGTATTCGTTAGTATCGAAATTTCAGTGTAAGAGTCGTTAGTATCGAAATGAAAACCCCTAACGACTTTTCATTTGCATGCAGATTCTATGAAAAATCGTTAGTGTATTAGGATGAAGATGACGACCCTAAAACTGCTACTTCAACATTTTTTGCCCTAGAATAGAGTCGTTACCGTATTAGGTTGAAAATGACGACCCTGTTTTGACGACCCTTTGTTATTGGTTAACGACTCTAGGTGAACATTATAAATGGTTGGTTAGGGTCGTCAGTATATTAGAATATCCCTATGACGACTCAAACACACAAAAACTTGCCTTTTTATACAGAGAGTTTGGATTTGAGAGTCGCCTGGGTATTAAACGAATCAACTAACGACTCTAGGTGAACAATATAAAAAGTCGTCATGGTTTAACACACCACCTTGACGATTTTTCATAACCATTAAAAGTTGCAGGTTAGAGTCGTCGCCATGTGTGTCAACAGTATGACGACTCTTTAGGGTCGTTGGCGTATACAACACCCGACTATAACGACCCTCACTCTGAGTAGTTCCATAGTGACCATGAATCGACCACTTGGAGCACCATTCAGACAATTTGAAGAGTATATGAAGTTTATCTTATTGTTTTGAGCTCCGGGTTCTTCATTTTGAGGATTGGTTCCTTCATTTTGAGCAGTAGGATCTTCATTTCCACCATTTTTCATGGCTTCCTCCATTAACATCTCTTCATCAAACATCCAATCCATAGGATTAGTTGATACATCGAAAACCTCTTTCCCTCCACTTGAATCACTCATTTTTAAAAACCCTAGTTTTTCCTCTCAAAACTCCTCTTCTTCTTCTCAAAACATAAAAACCCAAAAAAAAAAATCCCAAAAATTTAATCCCAAAATCTGATTTTTATGTAAACACAATTATCACACTAATCAACTTTATTAATTCTTAATACTAATCACTTAGGGCATTTTAGCCATTTAGAAAATATTTTTTTAAGGGGTGACCCAAATTAGGATTGAGTGACCTTTTTTGTCCACTAGTGCAAGGCCCCCAATTAAAAGTTTTGGCCCCCAATCAAATTAGGGTTTTTATTGATCTGTTTCTTTAGCTACAATGTAGCATCAGTCTTCGACTCTGTACTTCTTTCCAAGAAAGCCGCAGCTAGTGGTGATCTTGTTTTTCTTTTAATACATTTTGCCCTTTTTGAGAAAAAAAAAAAAAAAACTGCTGCTCAAGAAATAACCGGCAAAACAAAGCCCCAGCCACAAATTTCAATATTTCCCCTGAAAATTATTTGTCGACCGGAAAATGAACCGTGATTTTTCTCGTGTCTCACACAACAACTGAGCCCCTTGAATTATATCCCATGTGGTGGCCCCCTGGAGCTCTCTATTTTATGGGAGACACGAGAGATTCCCTGTACGTTCTCTTGGTCACTGTAGAATCATTTAGTTTTGGCCATCTGTCCCTACCCGCCCCCGCATGAATGACAGGTGTTATAAACCATTATCATCGAGAAAAGTGAAAAATAAGAACCAAAAAAGTTCTTTATACTCGTTCTAATTTATCTACTGGGGTTGTATGTAATTGTACGGGATAAGTGGTCATGATAAGCTAGGCTTAAATCTTAACTTAATGCTCCCTTGATCTGGTTTTGGTGGAGAACCTGTGTGAGTGGGAGATCTATTCTCTTCGCTTTTTTATCTGTCATTTTGATCAACTTGGCAAACTTCTTGGACGGAGTTTCTGTTTCTCCAATAGTTCTAAACATGAATACGTTTATGGTTTGTATGATTTCATGTTCTGTATCCCTTATTTACTAACATTAATTGATTTAAAAATTGGGTTTAGTTCTTTTCAATCCATTTTTTTCTTAAAATTAATGGGCTTAAATCTATGAATAAACTTGATTAATTTTCGTTCATGGTGGTAAAATGCAGGGGTTTAAGATGTTGATGATTTTCAGTGAAGTGCAATGATATTTGTAGGATCAAATATCGCACAACACATTTTATTAGTGTGCGAGATTTAATTATTTTCTTAGCTTGAGAGAATGTAGCAGAGCTTGCGAAATTATAGAGAGAGCTTGCGAAATTATAAAGAGAGCCTGAGAGAACGTAGCAGGGGATCCTAAAATAGGGGAAATATGAGCTGTATGTGAGCTGTCATCTACTATGTAAACACCTATATAAAGAGGAGAGCAGGAGAGAGAAAAGGGGATACAATTTTGTAAAAGAGAGACTTTGTTTTATCATCTTCTTTCCATAAATCTAGATCTAGAGCTATATCAAATATCCATTAATGGAGATTCTAAATATAATATTAATGTAACCTCAACAATCATAGTGAAGAACCATGGATGTAGATCGCATTGATCGAACCATGTAAAAAATCCTTGTGTCCATTTTATAGTTTTAGCACTTTAATCTTTATTTTGGTTATGAAATAGATGTAGATCTAGAAAATATTATAAGGGGTGTGTTGTGGGAAATCCCGCAACTACATTTTGGCGCTAGAAACACTACCTACTTGTTGGTCCAAGAAAATTCCGAGAAATTGGTTACTGATAATGAGGTATTCTACGGGATCTATGAGCTTTAAAGGCACCAATGGAAGTTAAGCATCTTCAAACAACAAACACATCTTAGTAGTTCAGGAAGAGAGATGTAGATATGTGGAAATCGTCAAACAAAGTGAAATACACACAGACTGCACCAGCAACTCATCCAAAAGGACAAATCTATTCTCAAACTTATATATTTTTGCTTTATCTTCCAGATCTGTGGATTTCAAAACAAAAAATAAGGGATAGTCTCACCTTAAAATCAAAACTGGTTCTTCATAAAATTTGATTTTCATACTGAAATTTTGAATCAAAACAAGTTTTTCTTAAGGATTTATAACAACCAAATCATGTTTTACAAACCCTTTCAGCTGATTTCAAAATAAACTAAAACCGAAAATTTTGATTAATTTGATTTATAAGCTATATTTGTGTATTGCTAACTGAATTGATCTGTAATTTGCATCAAAATCATCGTTAAACAAAGGCAAAAAAGATTTTGGTCATTTACGCGAAGAATAGAAAGACCGATGGAATAGAAAGATAGTGAAGCGGGGTTATGACTTGCGAACAGGAGCAACTAGACTTGCGAAGAAGAACAGGAAAGGAAAGTGAAAGAATCGAGAAGAAAGTTTAGGGGAAGAAATAGTTCCACAAATTCACAACGCGAAGAAATGTCATTCCAGCGAAGAAAAGTACCAACACTAGTCCAATCAAAGCCAATACCAAGAGCAGAAAAGCAAAGTTAGAGAAGCAACTAAGAGCTGCTAGCGAAGAACTGAAATGGAAGACGTACATATTGGCGAAATAATCAACTAGGAGAAGACCAAAGTTTGTCAAGCGAAGATAACAACAGGGTGATGTGCCAGCAAAGCAAGGTGGAACATTTTCCAGACGTGAGGGAAAGAGAAAGGCGAACAAATGAAAGAAATGAACAAAGACTTATAGATGTAGACGAAGGAGTTATCATTACAATGCCAAGAAGTTCGCAACAATTAAGTTCAACGCAATCAGCTAAATCTCAGTTAGAGTTAATATCAGTTTGAAAAGATTCAATGCCTCATGAAGCTAATAGCTCACGCGAAGAGAACAGATTTACGCGAAGTAAAAGTGCAGTAGTCAAAACTTCATCGTCATTTATCAGTGCGAAGTTATCATCATACATCAATAGCGGGAAGAGATCATTGTCGACCAACAACAAAAAGAGTTCTCAACGAACCCATAAGCTATAAAATCACTTCAAGTTCGAGAAACAAACGACACAACCAAAGGAAGAGGACAAAGCGATATTTTCGAAAAAACGAAAGGGAATACGCGAAGAAAACGCACAGATGTAAAGAAACAGGGGCGAAGTTAATTCAGCAAATAAACAGGAGCACAGATTTGGATCGAAACCAAGAATCAAGGAGTTCAAATATTCTCTCAAGAACGTTGTCCAGTTGGAGAAGGATAGGTGGAGCAAATATTTAATCCACCAGCAATAACAACGCCATCAGTAAGGAAGTCTATACAAAAGTCAAGAAGGAGGTTAACCTAACAAGCAGACATGAGGGATTTTAAACAAAATCTGTAGGTGTGAATAATCCACAGATCCAGGTGGAGCAATCCTAGGTAGTGAGGCATCGACAGCAGATGAAGTGTGAAGCACCAAATCATTTTACCCGGCCTTGGCGCGAGAAAAGAGACTCCAAGGGAACCCGTGAAGACAATACGTGTAAAGGTCGGAGGTGACGGAAGAGATAGCCATCGAGTACAAGAACAATAAATGCACTGACGAAGTAGTTGAGAAGATAAAGAGAATCTAGTCAAAGTAAGACTCGGCTAAGAATACCAAGGGCGATATCGGCTATACTCACTAAGAAAACAACACCGGACGAGAGGACGTCGGGAGAAGGTATCACTAGGCTCGGCCCAGTATCTCGGAAGATACATCATCCCTGGCCCGAGAAGGATATCAAGGAAGATGTGCCACGACTTACACTGTAACTTGGATGTATCATCATGTGTAACTATAAATGGAGAGCCATGTAGAGAGCTAGGGACCAAGTAATCAGTAAGAGGGAGAGAGAACATCAAGAGCTAGAGAGTGAGAAGAGAGTACTTGTTAGTGAGATACAGACTTTGTAACCTTGAATCAAGTAATAAGATCATCCCTTTACTCCCGTGGACGTAGGTAATCATACCGAACCACGTATATCTTGTGTTCTTGTGCATATTTTGTTTGTTTACTTCATGGTGTGTGTGTGTTTATGATTCTTTGGATGTAGTTGTAGGATTTTCCACAACTACAATCTGGCGCCGACGAAGGTGAACGTGTAACATCTTCGAATACCTTGAAATCGGTTGCCAAAAGAGAGAAATCCAAGCTCCTAAGTCACCTTGCGTGTTAGTTGAAGCTAAGGGAGAAACTATTTTGGTTAAATGTGTTGGTAGACAAAGCTTGCAAGGTGTTTTTGTTTTATAAAAACGATTTTCTTAGTTGAACCTTGTTATGTTTTGGTGTATGACTGCTTTTAATAGCTTCAATTCTTTTTACTTTCGGTTAAGTCGAGTTGTCAATATTAAATCATTAAACTAGGCTGTTTGCTTGAGTTGTCCAAGCGAGTTGTTAGAAGATCCGCAAGCTCCCAAAATAACATCTTCGGATGTTGGTAGAAGCTAGAGTGAAATTCCACCTCGCTGGCCACCTTTTCGTCTCAAGACTCTAAGGTTGTTTAACTGTCAAAAATAACATCAACATCGTTAAAAGAGAGATTCAACAGCTCATATAAACATCTATTGATGATAGTCGATGCTAAGTGAAAGACTCTAATGGTTGAAATGCATGGGTTGCTAGATTTATCGTTTAAAGTTTACCTTCGTGATTAAAAGCTCGATTTCGTTACATTTGTTTTCACTTACTTAATCCTTGAAAAGCTCACGGAATTTTAGTTTAAAAGGAAAAACTTGTTTAGTTATCTTCACCGTCTTGATTTCTTCGAGTAAGTACCATAAGGTTTCTTACCTTATGAGTGAGTGATTTCGGTCGGAAAAGTTTGATTAATCTTCTTACGTTGAGTTAAGTGTTTTCTGTTGAGTTGAGCCTCTTGATTAAAGATCGTCTCGTCTTCGATATAAGTTAACCGTTATAACACCTCAAAGCTCCCGAATGGATCATCTTTGATGATCGGTAGAAGCTAAATTGAAACGTTATTTCGCCGTTTAAACCTTCTTAGCGAGTTAGATAAAGTACAATGGCGGTGGAGGCAAGACTAACTCGAAGTCATCGAGTTTAGTTTTCCGGAAACTACGGCTAGAAGGAGTATAGTGAGTGCTTGTTAATAAGTCTCATCTAGATCCTACACTAAAAGCCTCACAGCATCAGTAGAAAACCAAAGAAATCCTACGATACAACTATCTTCGGGGATTTCCGGCAATCTGTATAGGTAGACCGTCAGCGCAACATCTGGTGAAGGTTGTCGTTATTATCAACCACATCCAAGAAAGAAGTCTTCCGATCTAACGTACGGATGATTAATGACTTCTGGCATTAGGAATGTTAGGACAAATAATGATTAATGCATAGAGAAAGTACCGAAAGCGATGTGTCGAGACAGCTTTTCAAAGATTGTCCTTTACGGTCAAAACCACTTGATTGCTGAGATCAACACGCTAGCATAAATGGAATTGTACTGCAAAAACTTTTTTCCACCCTACACAGCAGAACTGCTGTACTTCATCCTTAACCTTTTCGAAAACAGTTCGAAGTAAGTGCTGTGTACTTTGCAGACGTAGGTAGGGACGGACGGACGGGCGAGCCGAGGCACAAGAGCAACACTGAAGGTGATGGCGAGCACCTCCAGGACGAGTAGGATTCTCAAGAACCGGGCCATAGCGGGATCTAGTGCACAAGAAGGACTGACGGATTCCCGATAAGAGGAAATCCGACAAAACCATCAAGGCGAGACTCAGGCTCCAGGTAGAGGCATGGCAACTGTCGACGAGGAAGTCGATCTAGGCCGAGACGACGATCTCCCACCCATAATACTGAGGATCAACCCGAGCCAGATGATGCAGGGGGACATGGAAGACGGAAGAACTGCATATGATTCCGAGGAAGAGGAGGAAGTGCAAATGATGCAGGAGGAATGGAGGCGAGAAAGGCAACCGATAGAGTACCTGCGTGCACTAGAACAAGAAGGAGAAAGGCTTAGGCGAGTGCGCTTAGGAATGGGCGACCTCAACCGAGACATCCCACCAGCAGCAGCTGATCCTCCCGTAGCTCCAACCGTTCCCACCGTTATCCCCCCGTCAGGACCTCCAACTGCACCCCCCCAATGTAGCAGGAAACCAAGTGAACGGCCACTCTAGCCATGAGAGCACCGACCCAATGTTACTTGCTATCTTTGCGAGCCAAAGAAGGCAGGAAGACCTTATGAGAGAACTGCAGAGAAGGAACCTAGCCTTGGAGCATGAAAACTACCAACTCCGCAACCGGAGAGCCGGGTCAAGAGGGTCGTCAAGTCGAGGCGCTTCTAGCAGTCACACCCATCCGAGAAACACTCCAACCCCATCCCGAACCGAGAGCGCATGCCCGACCCTAATCGCTCAAGGGGAGGGTATGGTCCACCCGAGGATTCTTCGAGCGAGGAAGAGGCGACAAATGAGGGTACGGATGCGACAACCAAGCAAAAGATCGAGCAACTTGAGCAGATGGTCAAGAAGCTGACAGGAAATGGCGAGGACGATAAGTTGGCAGAAGTAATCAGCGAAGCACAAAAGACACCATTTACTAAGGAATTGGATCGGACTCCATTCCCGCCAAAGTGTACGTTGCCGATCTTCCCATCTAGGTTTGACAGCACGGGCGACGCTGGAGAACATATCAAAATGTACTGCATATCCTTGTTACAATGGAAGAACTACGATGTGGTCATGTGCAAATTCTTTCCAGCGAGTTTGGAAGGTGAGGCAAAGAACTGGTTTTACACCCTGCCCGATGAATCCATTAGCAATTATGCTGTCTTGGTGGAAACCTTCCTAGAAACTTACATGCACAACAGTATAGCTCGGCCCAGAGTTAATAAGCTCTTTACGCTTGCACGAAGATTTAGGGAACCATTGCGGTCTCTAACAGACAGATGGAGGAAGTTGTGTACTGACATCGGGAATGTACCGGTCGATCAACAGATCTTCGGGTTCGAAAATTCATTGGGGAAGTCGGATCCTATTTGGATAGCAATGTACACCGAGAAACCTAAAACGTTAAGGGAAATCAGGAAGATGCAAGAACACTACATCGCCCTAGAAGAAATACAGGAAGGAGCACAGGATAGGGGAATACAAGAAGCAAGCACTACAATGGAGGCAATCCCACGAGAAGACCCTAAGCGACTAGAGAAAAGGCCGAGCACACAACATCATGGGTCGAACAAGAAAATTTGGGTCGAGAAAGGAAAGAAGCCTCGCCACGAACCCAGATCTTACACCCCACTAAATGCACCATTGGAAGAAATATTCAAGGAAGTAGAAAAGAGGAATGACATCAGATACCCGAAAATGAGGGGGATTCAGTTTGATGAAACAAGGAACCATCCCGAGTTTTGTCATTACCACCAGTTTCGTGGCCATTAGACTAATGATTGTCGGAAGGTAAAAGATATCGTCCAGCATCTGATCCGAGATGGATGCTTGCGACACTTCGTTAAGACATCGCCGACACCAGTTCAGCCCGACGCACAAGCATCAAATAAGAATCAATCGTGGTACCTAGTTCGCCTGTAACACTATCTCGCACTCGGAAACTCAAGGGTTTGACTTGGGTACCGGTATCACCTCAAGGATTCATAAAAGAGATCGAGCGGGAAAGGAAATATTCAGTGTGGCTAAAACTCTACCCATGGAACCTTGGATGATGCAGCCAATCACTTTCTCAGCAAAAGACGTCCCGTCAAATGGTCAAGCACATGGGGATCCCCTAGTGATAACCTTACTTATCGAAGAATGGGGTGTCCGAAGGATACTGATGGACATCGGCAGTTCAGTCGAGGTCTTTTTTTACGACACCTTCAAAAGAATGGAGTTATCTGATGACATCTTAATCCCATCGACCTATCGAATCTACGGCTTCAACGGTACAGTGACAGTACCAAATGGAGAAGTCACCCTCAGAGTCTCGGACGGCGAGGGGTTCCTAGACACACTCACCACCTTCTGCGTGGTCGACGTTGTGTCACCTTACGAAGAAATCCTTGGAAGACCCTGGCTTGCAGGAATCAAAGGAGTAGCCTCGGCATACCACTAAAGACTGCGGTTTCCATCCTATCGAGGGGTAGTAGAGGTGTTGGGCGATCCCCAGGCGGCGCGACAATGCGTACAGATAAATATCCAGCAGAATGAAGAAAGACGGTCGAGGAAGCGCCAAGAAAAAAACAAAGCTAAGGAGATAAGGGCAGGAGAAGAATTAGAAAAGGGGATATCACAAGCCATCACCACCTATGAAGCTGGCGAGAAGGAGATCTTATAGAAATCAAAGGAGCCGACAATGGTCGATGAACCAAAGCCCAATTTATCGGCCTTATAATCTACTCGACAAGTTAATTTAGGCACTGAGGAAGAGCCTAAAATGGTGAGAATAGGGACTCTATTGACGGACGAACAAACACAGCAGTTGATAACTCTTTTGAAAGAACACATGGACGTATTCGCCTGGCAAATGCACGATATGGAGGGAATTGACCCAAAAGTCTGCTCACATCATTTGAGAATAGATCCCAAGTTCAAACCGATCCGGCAAAAGATGAGGAGAATTGCAACCGAGCTACAAGTAGCGATGGAGGTCGAACTAAAGAAGTTGCAAGTAGCAGGAATTATTCGAAAGGCTCAATATCCACAATGGATATCTAACATGGTGATAGTCCCTAAAAGGAATGGAGGTGTTCGAGTCTGCATCGACTTTATCGACTTGAACAAAGCATGCCCGAAAGATAGCTTCCCCCTCCCCAACATCGATCATCTAGTAGAATCCATAGTTGGATATAAGGCAATCACGCTCATGGACGGGTACTCGGGGTACAACCAAATTCCCCTGGCCCCTGAGGACCAAGAGCACACATCTTTCTTCACACCCAGGGGGTTATATTGTTACACCAAAATGCCGTTTGGTCTGAGAAACGCAGGCGCCACCTACCAAAGATTAGTAGAAGACATGTTCGAAGATAACATACACAACACCATTGAGGTATATGTGGACGGCATGCTGGTCAAGAGCAAGGTGGCCACCAACCACATCGACGACCTCCAAGACATATTTCAAACCATGAGAAGATACAAGATGAGGGTGAATCCTGCTAAGTGCACTTTCTGGGTTACCTCGAGCAAGTTTCTAGGGTACATAATTACCGACAAAGGTATCGAAGCCGACCCGGATAAGATCAGAGCAGTCGTAGAGATGCCATCACCCGTGACGGTTAAAGACGTACAACGGTTAAACGGGAACTTGGCAGCCTTGGGGCGATTCATCTCTCGATCATCTGACAAGTGCAAGGACTTCTTCGGGACATTAAGGAAAGGAGAGAAGTTCAAATGGACCGAGGAATGCGAAGAAGCTTTCTAGAATATTAAGCAGCATCTCGCGAGCCTGCCGATATTACAAAGGCCCGAGCCCGAGGAGGTACTGACCCTATATCTTGGGGCGACCAGTTATGCCATTAGTGTTGTCCTAGTCAAGAACGTAGGAGGAGAGGAAAAGCCGGTGTATTTCATAAGCAAAACCACGAACCCAGCGGAGAAGAACTACACCAGAATCGAGCAACTGATATTAGCATTGGTGTTTGCAACACAAAAATTTCGGACGTATTTCCAAACTCACAAAATTCGGGTGCTCACAAAATCCCCCATAGAATCAGTACTCGACAATGCAGCCAGGTCGGGGCGGATCTCCAAGTGGAGCGCACAGATCAAGCAGTTCGATATTTTCTACGAGATGAGAACAGCAGTAAAAGCACAGGCAGTGGCCGACTTTCTGGCAGACTTCCCCCTGAGCGACGAAGATGAAGTAGAAGACATCCCCGGAATGGAGGAGGACCAAGAGGATCCGTCCGACCTACTCGAGACCTGTAACCCGACACGATGGGAAGTTATTGTGGATGGATCATCCAATAAAGACGGGTCAGGCCTTGGATTGGTATTCACGACGCCAAAGGGAAAAAAGATATAGTCCACTCGTTTAGACTCGAATTTAAGGCAACCAATAACATCACGGAATACAAAGCTGTGATACATGCTCTGCGCCTGATAGTGGAGATGGGAATTCAAGATGTAAGATTAAAAAGTGACTCTCAGCTAGTCGTCCGACAAATCAGCTGGCAGTACGCTATACATGACCCCTTGTTACAGAAATATTGGGAACTCGCCCAATTTTACATCGGCCAGATACCAAACATCAAGTTTCGGCATATCTGTAGGAAAGATAACCGCCACTCGGACGCTCTAGCATACATCGCTTCCATGCTAACGGATGCAAGTGTTGAAGGCATCAGAATTATGAGAATCTTAATGCCATCGGTACCTGAGACAGTGGACATCGGCGCGCACGTAGCAACAACTACGACCGATCAGTAGAAGGCCGATGATTGGCGAAAACCAATCCACGAATATCTAGAGACATGAAAACTGCCCAAGGGGCGATGATGAGTGCCAAATATTGCATATTTCTACACCTTTTTATTGGCATTTAACTCATCTTTTGTGCTCAGAAATCAGATATTATCCCAGATTCTGTATTTTGTTTGTTTTCAAGAATAAGTATTTGTACTAATTAATTTTGTGTTTTTAGGTAGTAAATAAAGTTCGGAGAAATTGAGGAGCCAAAAGAGCAGAGAATTGGAGGCAAGCGTCTATGGAGCAGAAAGCCAAAGCCCGCGCGCGCATCAGTTGCAACCCAACAAGAGGCAACCCAACTTACAAAACATGGGCTTGAGCAGTCCAAGACCCGACCCACGACCCGGATCCAAGCCCGTCTCTTCTGAGCCGTTAGATTTGATCCATTTTCATCCTACGGCCTCATCATCCCACGCATCGGTTTCCCTATATCCAACGGTCGCTCCACCCATCTCATCACCTCTCACTGCTCCCGTTCCACAGCAAAATCACCTATACCTTACCCATCGAACCAAACACCCATTTCTCATTTCCCTTTCTCTTTCTCCCCCGACAGTTTCAGAGAAAACCATTCTCTTCCCCCCCGACCATGGCAGAGCCACCATCACCTTCACCATCTTCGCCCAACACCACAGCCACCAACAACAACAGCGCCAGTAGCCGCCTGCTCCGCCACCCCTAATTCTACCCATCTCACCTTTAGCTTCTTCCATAACCTAGAAGCTAGGGTTGAGATAGCTGGAATTCTAGGGTTTTCTCCAACAGCTCTTGCATGGCTACCATAGCCGAATTAGCAGAGGAAAGAGGTTTGGGTCTCTCTTGAATTGTCTGTTCGAGTGATTGTGAGGTATAAAAAGAGTTGGTCTTCATGTGAGAAAAAAAAGTCTGTTTTTAGGGTTTGAATTTTGTAATTTATTTTCAAGTCTGTTTTAAGCTTGCATGATGTTCTAAGTTAATTAACTAGGGTGTAGAATAAACCCTTAATCTTGTGATGAGTTAATTCATGTTCAATTTATGTTCTTACTGTGTGTATTGTATTAGGATTATTAGTTAATTGATGAGCAAATTATCCTGTGATTGGTTGTACTGTAAGAAGACAACCAATACTAGGGGAGAATTAGTGAATTCAATTGACATAATATCCAACTGAGACCTTCAAGGGAAGGACAAGAGCATAAATAGAGTTTGTTTACCTTAGTATAGGATTAAGTGGTTAGTTCAATCACCCTAGTGCCACTCAACCAACAGTTTACAACACCTTTTGCTCAATTGCTACTTTAGATTAGAGTCACAACAACTTCTAGTCGTATCGACACTCAAAGCAAATCATATTTATGTTACTCCTTTAGAAATCAGTTTAGTGAAGCCTTAGAATCAACCTTACACACTCCATTTCTCTGTGGATCGACCTGTACTTGCCCTGCCTCCAATAGGCACTGTGCACTTGCAGTATAAGTTGTAGGCAAACACCTTTCCCAGCCTACCAAGTTTTTGGCGCCGCTGCCGGGGAATTGGTAGTAGTTTTGTTGCTCCATTGTTAGCTTTACTGATTTTCAGTTTACCCGTGTATATATGCATTTAGATTTTTTTCTTGTTTTCGTGTTGTTAATGTAGTCTGTCTTCTGATTGAATTTATCTTTGATGTTATTGTGAAGCTTAGTAGTTATAACCATCTGTAACTCTCCATACTCTTAGCTGTATCTTTAACTCTTTTTCATTCCCCTGCATCTGTAACTTAGCTGCATCTTAGCTCTATCTGTCCATAAATATCACTTCATATTGTTGCATCATTGTTTGGTTTCACCATAAGGTTCACTTACACTTGCCACTTTAATGTTGTTTTGTAATCTGTCCACATCTCAGCTGCATCTCTTGTGTAGTGGAAGGTGTTACTTAGGTCTTCATTATTTCAGTTCTTTAGGTTAAGCTTTAACATCATCTAGTTTTTCATAGCCCGTAATGTATCTTGCATGCCATTGTTGATAAGTGCATCATAGCTAAAGCATATTCTGTAGCATAGCTCAGACCCTGCTAAGGATTGTCAATAACCTGTGCTGAAAGTCTCAGCAAGTAGTGTTGTTAGCTCATTGCTCTCAGCATCTTACCACCCTGCAAAATTCCAGTTCCATCATCTCTGCATATCATATCTCCCATTTTGCAGACTTTTGAGATTTGTAATACTAGTGTTTTCTCGTTTCTTCACCTGCATCATTTTGGGAACTGAGGTTGTTTTGTTGAGCTAGCAGGTACCTGCAAAGCTATTGTAAAAGCCAAGACAAGGAAGGATAAATGCGCAGAACGATTGTGGAATTGCCTAAACCCGATTTATATCGGCGGTATCATTCTCTAACCCTGCTGTGTTTGATGAATGTGTGTGTGATATTCCATGAATGCATGCTAAATTTATTTGCTAGCTGAAATAGCTATGTCTTTGAGCCGAATCGTATCGGTTTGTGCATATGTGTGAATTTGTCACCACATCCATGAGTCTGTGCCTTACTCGATTTGCGCAATGTTGCTTTTCTTTGATTAGCATATCACCCCGAATCTATATACACAATTCCAAGAACTAGTTTTTGACTTCCCCTAGGCGTAATCCTGCGGAAATTGAGCTACAGCTTCACTGTAACTGAACAAGCCATCCCTGTATGTGCCTCTGTGAACCATGCTTGCATGACAAAATAGTTACCCTGCTGAGCAACCATCCCAAATTGTCTGTGAGACTAGTTGCTTGAATATCTCTGTGACACTTGAGAAAACTTTGTAAATCTGAAACCTGTGCTTGTGTGTAACCTGAGCATAGCCTGTGAAAATTGAAATTGGCTGAACTAGTGCATTTTTCATTGTGAATCCTTGGCCTCTACAAGGCCTGTGCTTAACTCCAGCCCCTGTAGCTGTGAGTCTGAGCTGCAACTTGGATAGCCAAGTTAGCTGCTAACCCAAGTTGACATCAACTGAGATAGTTGATGTATCATCCCTGTAATCACTTGTGCAAACTCGTTGATGACCCGTGTCAACCGAGCTTGTTGAGCCACCCGCTCCGCACCTTTATGCATGCTCGGGCGAGGGTAGCCAAATATGTGTGTTAACACGTCTTTGAATGCTAGCTTTGTCACATGCCAATCTCTAGTCTGTGCATATAACTCTCAGCTCTTCCGTGCTCTGTGCAATACTACCTGTCTAGGCAATATAACAATTTGGTTGTTACCCTGCTGAAACTTTGTATCTAAACTGCTGCTGATTTGCTTTACTCCATCAACCAACCCAGATGACATTCTGTGTGTTGTCAATTGTCTTTGTAAAATATTCAATTGTTGCATCTGTTGATACCCTGTGAGCAACAAACCCTTGCAATATCTGTAAATTGTGTGTAATCCTGTGCCATTGGAGCGAATGTTGAGTGTCTGATTTTGTATTAACATCTCACTTTGTGTATGCCACGCACAAACCCAACACATGCTTCACCCTGAGTGAGCACATCCCATTACCCTGTGCACCATACACAGTCTTTTCTTTCCTAGTGCACCTGCCAACAACTGGGCTGTGCATAAGCTGTGTTGTGCTGCACATTCCCAGCATTGTGCACTGCCAGTGCTGTGTCATTTTTGAGAGTTTGTGTGTCTCAGTGTTGTACAAACTGTGCTGTGCCTATAGCTTTCTGTGCACATAACCAGTGCATAAGCTGAGCTGCACTTTAACCTGTGCTGTACCTTACAGCAACAAAAAGCACTCCTGTGTGCTTGAGTCCTAAATTCTGGTGTTTTATTGGTGTGTCATTTGTGCTTCTCTGTGTTGAAAATTGATTGGATGTATGCATGATAACATACTCGATGTGCTAGCTAGGCTATGATTGTGTCTTTTAGAGACCAAACGAATCGACTAGTTAGAATCCGACCGGACGAAATTGTCAGTGTACCCAGTTCTTCAACAGAAATCCCAAGCCCATCAGAAACTATGGGTGATGAACCAAACCCACCCCGTAGTCTCAAGGACTACATGTACCCAACTAGGGCAAGCCAGCCCTCTTGCATCATTCTTCCAGCTGATGCTTGTCAGTTTGAACTGAAAGCAAGCACCATTCACATGCTACCCGTGTTTAGAGGGGTTGATGCTGAAAACCCCTACCATCACGTGAGAGATTTTGAGGATATTTGTGGGACTCTGCGTTTTAACCAAATGCCAGAAGAGTCCCTCAAACTGAGATTGTTTCCTTTTTCTCCGAAAGACAAAGCCAAGTCATGCCTTCATGCCCTACAACCACAGTCCATTAGAACATGGGATGACCTCACAAAAGAGTTTTTCAAAAAGTTTTTCCCAAACCATAAGACGGCGACAATTCGCCAAAGTTTAAATGGTTTTGTGCAATTAGAAGACGAAACTCTAGCAAAATACTTGGAGAGATTCAATGAATTATTGCTCCAAAGTCCCCACCATGGCTTTGAAAAATGGAGACTCGTGCAAATTTTGTATGAGGGTCTAGATGTTAGGACCCGCACCACAGTTGAGTCAATGTGCAATGGTGCATTTATTGACAAAAGTGCTGATGAGGCGTGTACTTTCTTAATCGAAGTCGCTGAAAAGACTCAACAGTGGGAGTCCATCCGTGAACCAAAAAGGACTACCCCTGTAGGTAATGTTCATAGAATCGAGTCTGACTTTGAGGGAAATGCAAAAATGGCATCTTTGGCCCGGAGAATAGAAGTGCTTGAGTTGCAGAAGAATGTAAAATCTAATGCCCCTACTCTCCGTGACCAAATTGAAATGGCCACTTGTGCCGCATGCCATAGCTCTGACCACCTAGTGGACAGCTGTCTAGACCTACATGCATTTCAAGAGTCTAAAACCGAGCAAGCCAATGCATTATACCATAGGCAAGAGAACAACCCGTATTCTCAGACCTACAACCCAGGGTGGAGGAATCACCCTAACTTCTCATGGTCCAAAGGGCCTGTACAAGGGGGAACAACAAATAACAACCAAGGATACTCATATCCTAGAAACCCCCAAGTACAACCACACACTCAGTACCCTGTAGAGAAAAAGCCTAGCTTTGAAGACAGTGTCGGTCTGTTGACCCAAATCTTTTACAACTTCAGAAAACCACCGACCAACGTTTCACAAGTCTAGAACTTATAATGGGTCAAATCTGTGATGCATTGAATGAGAGAGAAAAAGGCAAACTTCCTAGTCAACCCCAACAAAATCCAAAGAATGTGTTTCAAGCAGGAACTTCAACCTGCAATGAAACTTCACATAGTCATGCGAATGTTGTCACCACTCTCCGTAGTGGTAGAGTTTTTGAGAACAATGTAGGTGTACCACAGTCAAGCGAGTCTAAATCAGACTCACCAGTACACACAACACCGCAGAAAACATCTAACGTAGAGAAAGAAATCGAGCATGTTGATAAATCTAAGAGTCCTACTCATATAGATGTTTCTTTGCCAAGTCATGCACCTGTTGCTCCATTCCCACAAAGGTTGGTGCAACAGAAAGGGGGTAACCAATACAACGAGATTTTGGAAATGTTCAAACGAGTTAACATAAACATTCCATTTCTCGAAGCCATCAGGCAAATACCCACCTATGCTAAGTTTTTGAAGGACTTGTGCACACAAAAGCGAAAGCTTCACGTGCATAAGCGTGCCTTTCTCACTGAGCAAGTGAGCTCAATAATCCAAAACAAGATTCCAACTAAGTTTAGAGACCCAGGTAGTCCAACAATTACATGCACCATAGGCGACCATATGGTCGAAAAGGCGTTGCTAGACTTAGGAGCAAGTGTGAATCTATTGCCATACTCTGTGTATGTGCAACTGGGCCTTGGGGAGCTGAAGCCCACACCTGTTACGCTACAATTAACGGACAGATCTGTGAAAATCCCCCCGTGGTATTGTTGAAGATGTGTTAATCAAGGTTGATAAATTTTTCTTCCCTGTGGACTTCATCGTCTTAGATACTCAACTCGTGCAAAACCCAAGTAATCACATTCCTGTGATTTTAGGACGTCCTTTCCTGGCGACATCCAATGCCATCATCAACTGTCGTAATGGAGTGTTGAAATTGTCTTTTGGTAACATGACCGTAGAGCTGAATGTTTTTAACACTAGTCAACAACCCATTGAATTTGATGATACTGATTTGCATGAGATTAACATGATTGAGAGTCTGATCCAAGACTCATTGCCCGACATTTTGTCAGTGGACCCTTTGCAAGCATGTTTAGATAACTTTGACTTAGATCTCTTTGAGTCTAAGTACATTGGGGAAATTCACTCTTTGCTTGAATATGTTCCACCCATGGATATTGCTAAATGGCAGAATGCAGTGGAACCCCTTCCACTCTCTGATTCCAAATCTGCCCCACCTCTTGATGTACCACCTAAGCTTGATTTGAAACCATTACCTGATACTTTGAAGTATGTTTTCTTAGGTCCTTCTGATACTTTACCTGTGATTATTGCATCATGTTTAGACACAGAACAGGAAAGTCGACTTTTAGAAGTACTTAAAGAACATAAAGGAGCCTTAGGTTGGACCATCTCAGATCTTAAGGGTATAAGTCCCACAATTTGCATGCATCACATAAATCTTGAAGAAAACACTAAACCATCTAGGGAAATGCAAAGGAGACTCAACCCCAATATGAGAGATGTTGTCAAAGGTGAGATTTTGAAATTGCTTGATGCGGGTGTCATTTACCCAGTTCCAGATAGCCAGTGGGTAAGTCCTATTCAAGTGGTACCCAAAAAGTCTGGCATTACTGTAGTTCAAAATGAGATGAAAGAGCTTGTCCCCACCCGTGTGACCACAGGGTGGCGAGTCTGTATTGATTATAGAAAACTGAACACAGTAACAAAGAAAGACCATTTTCCCCTTCCCTTCATTGACCAAATGCTGGAAAGGTTGGCGAAGCATAGTCACTATTGTTTCTTAGATGGCTATTCGGGCTACAACCAAATTCACATAGCACTTGAAGACCAACAAAAGACCACATTTACATGTCCTTATGGAACATTTGCTTATCGTCGTATGCCTTTTGGGTTGTGTAATGCACCCGCTACTTTTCAACGTTGCATGATGAGCATATTTTCTGACATGGTAGATAAGTTTCTTGAAATTTTCATGGATGATTTTTCTGTGTTTGGGTCTTCTTTTGATGAGTGTTTGCATCATCTTACTTGTGTGCTGATTAGGTATAAGGAAAAGAATTTGGTTTTGAATTGGGAAAAATGTCATTTCATGGTTAACTCAGGCATTGTTTTAAGGCATATCATCTCGGAAAAAGGCATAGAAGTAGACAAAGCCAAGGTTGATCTCATTCAACACTTGCCTCAACCTCGTTCTGTGAGGGACATAAGATCATTCTTAGGCCATGCGGGTTTTTACCGCCGATTCATCAAAGGCTTTAGTAAAATTTCAAGACCTTTGTGTAATCTTCTTTCCAAAGATGTTGCATTTGTCTTTGATGATGCTTGTAAGGAAGCATGGGAGCAACTGAAAGCTCTCCTTACATATGCCCCTATAGTCGGACCACCTGAATGGACATTACCATTTGAGATTATGTGTGATGCGTCTGACTATACTGTAGGAGCTGTTTTGGGCCAGCGAGTAGACAAACTCCCTTATGTGATCTACTATGCTAGTAAAACACTTAATGATGCTCAACTGAATTATTCCACAACTGAGAAAGAGTTGCTAGCTGTTGTGTTTGCATTAGATAAGTTTAGATCTTATTTGATAGGGTCTAAAGTCATCATATATTCTGACCATCTTTGCATTGAGATATCTTTTGTCTAAAAAAGATGCTAAGGCTCGTCTAATTCGATGGATACTCTTGTTACAAGAGTTTAACCTCGAAATTCGAGATAAGAAAGGGTCGAGAAAATGTTGTTGCCGATCACTTGTCTAGGTTGAATGTTGAATCTGCTGATGAATCCGTCTTTGATTAGAGAGTCATTCCCCGATGAACAATTGATGCTTGTGTCTCGAAATGCCGTGGTTTCTTCGATATTGTGAACTACCTTGTTACAGGTAGAATGCCTTTGCATTGGTCTAAACAAGACCGTTCTAAATTCTTGGCTGAAGTTAAACATTTCCTTTGGGATGACCCATATCTGTTTAAGTACTGCCAAGACCAAATCATTAGGAGGTGTGCTCCCAATTCTGAACAAAGGGACGTCATCTCTTTCTGTCATGACCATGCATGTGGAGGCCACTTTAGTGCCAAGAAAACTGCTGCAAATATCTTGCAGAGCGGTTTCTATTGGCCAACACTGTTTAAGGATAGCCATGCTTTTGTGTTGCTTGTGACCGATGCCGAGAAATTAGGAAGTATCTCTAAGAGAAACATGATGCCCTTACAACCCATTTTGATTGTTGAGCTGTTTGATGTGTGGGGTATTGATTTCATGGGTCCATTTCCTAACTCGAAGGTAAGTTGTACATTCTTGTTCTTTGTTGATTATGTCTCTAAGTGGGTAGAGGCCATTGCATCCAAAACAAATGATCATAAAGTTGTTCTTTCTTTTCTTAAAGAAAACATTTTCTCCCGTTTTGGAACACCTAGAGCAATAATCAGTGATGGAGGTAGTCATTTTTGCAATAGACCCTTTGAATCACTTGTGCGCAAGTATGGAATCACTCATAAGGTAGCAACACCTTACCATCCTCAAACCAGTGGCCAATTAGAAGTTTCTAATAGGGAAATTAAGCATATTCTTGAGAAGACTGTTAATCCTTCTAGGAAAGATTGGTCTTTGCGTTTAAATGATGCTTTGTGGGCCTATAGAACTGCATACAAGACTCCCATTGGGATGTCTTCCTACAGACTTGTGTACGGTAAAGCTTGTCATCTGCCCGTAGAGTTAGAACACCGTGCATACCGGGGTCTGTAAAGAAGTTGAATTTTGATCTTGATAAAGCTGGTACCCAAAGAAAACTTCAACTCAATGAGTTAGAAGAATTGAGAAATGATGCATATGATAGTGCCAAAATGTACAAACAAAGAATGAAAGTGTTTCACGACAAGCGCATTCTGCGCAAGTCCTTCACACCAGGCCAAAAAGTTTTATTGTACAACACTCGTTTGCATTTGTTTCCGGGTGAGTTACGTTCTCGATGGTCAGGACCATTCTTGGTACGTACCGTTTTCCCCCATGGAGCTGTTGAAATCGAAAAACCAGCAACCAAGAACATCTTCAAGGTCAATGGTCAGAGATTGAAACCATTTCTGGAGCACCTTCCACAAGAAGTTGAGACCGTCGACCTGGAAGACCCCATCTATGTGGACTAGACTAGTTCACTTGTGTACATAAACATGGACTAAAAATCCATTCTCTTTCCCTTTTCTTTTTCTTTTTGCATAGTTTATGTGTGCTAACCAACCTTTTTGTCTTGCGCTCTGGTTGTTTGCTTTCAAAGCATTCATCCTCCTTTGGTTTAGCACCATCCTTGTACATCCGGTAATCTCTTCCCTTTTCTTTACTCAATATAGTTCTCTTGGTATGTGACTGTTTAAATTCTTATCATCTGTTGACACATTGAGGACAATGTTTGATTTAGGTTTGGGGGTGCATTTGCATATAGAGTTTTTAGTCTTTTATTTTTAGTCTTTTATTTAAAAAAAAAAAAAAAAAAAAAAAAAAAAAAAATTCAAAAATTTCAAAATTTCAAAACTCTTTGTAAATACTTGCATAAAAACCTCCAACTTTTAGAGATCTTAGAGTCACTAGCATGCTTCTAGCTATGTTTACATAGAGAGTCTGACCGAAATAATTGAATTTGGAAGTACTGGAGAACACAATCGGGTTTCTTAGTTGATTAGAGCGTTAAAGTTGGATTTAACCATACCGGAGGGCGAATTAGGTGTTGTATAGATATTCGGTAGTAGAATTGTGATCACCATAGTGGAGACTACCCATTTTTACATCAAGCGAGGCACCAACCTTCAATTTTTGTGACTTTCTAAAAAATCTGTTAGAGTGTGTGTCACCGTACGTCAATTCCGGGTAGGAATGGTGAGCTACCCAACTTCGCACCACTTTCAAAGACTATTTTTGATCTCTTGAGTGCTAATTTTGTCAATCATGAGGGTGACGTTTAAAGATGAAAACTCCTTCTTGTAGTTCGATTTGCAGTTAGCATCACTCTCTCCCTCTCAACAACATCAACTGATTCATAGAAACACATCGTCGTCAGCAAGCGGAGCATCATCAGAATATTTGAAGAAAAGTTGAAATAGTCCAAGGTTTACATGCAACAAAGAAAAGAAAAGAAAATAAGATGAGAATTAATGAAGTTCGTGAAATCAAGACAACACAAGTGTGAAAAATTGAGTTTTATTGTTATTTTCATTTCATATTGTAAAAAAAATAAATAAAAAAATAAAAAAATTATTATTATTTATTTTCTGAGTCTAGTTACCACCACCCAGCTAAAACAAAAAAAAAAAAAAAAAAAAAAAAAAAAAGAAAGAAAAAATGTTTGTCAAGTTTTTGTGAAGTTCAGAAGTTCGTCATCAACAATTGAAGACCGAAGACCGAAGATTGAAGACGTTTCTATGGATACTGAGAGAGAGTGATATTAATTGCCGATCGGGTGAGAAGATAAGTGAGTACTCCCATCCTTGCTAATGGTTGATTTCCTTTCTTAGAGATCATCAGAAAAGATTCTTTTTGTCCACAACTCTATGGAGTCTCCAGAAATTATTTCGGAAGGTTATCCTTCTCACCTTCAACGTGTGCAGGATTTCTCTCTTTATTCCTGCCTGCACACATGAGAGACTAAAAAAGCGGTCTTTTTGAGTGCAATTATCATAAAACCCTATTGGTGAGGCAGAAGTCGAGGCTTGTGATCACTATCTAATCCGAATTCTTTCATATGGTATGGTTATTTCTCGCTCAACTCTTAAGGATGAGAATGCGTTCTTTGGTAGTTCTAACTTCGTGTTACTAGCATGAAGAAACTCTATGTCCTCATAGCTCCTTGGATGCTTGAGACTCTTTTACACACTGAAGTTGGAGAAGGTTTTGTGGGTACACCTCTGGTAAACCCTCACGAGACTACAACTCGTCCACTAGGGACACCTAGGGGTTTATGGGCTTAGTGCATACGCTAAATGCATTCGAGAGACCAGCGACGGTGGTATAGTTAGGATTTCTTAATTTCTGTTTCACTTGAGGACAAGTAAAATTCAGGTTTGGGGGTATTTGATGAGTGCCAAATATTGCATATTTCTACACCTTTTTATTGCCATTTAACTCATCTTTTGTGCTCAGAAATCAGATATTATCCCAGATTCTGTATTTTGTTTGTTTTCAAGAATAAGTATTTGTACTAATTAATTTTGTGTTTTTAGGTAGTAAATAAAGTTCGGAGAAATTGAGGAGCCAAAAGAGCAGAGAATTGGAGGCAAGCGTCTATGGAGCAGAAAGTCAAAGCCCGCGCGCGCATCAGTTGCAACCCAACAAGAGGCAACCCAACTTACAAAACATGGGCTTGAGCAGTCCAAGACCCGACCCACGACCCGGATCCAATCCCGTCTCTTCTGAGCCGTTAGATTTGATCCATTTTCATCCTACGGCCGCATCATCCCACGCATCGGTTTCCCTAGATCCAACGGTCGCTCCACCCATCTCATCACCTCTCGCTGCTCCCGTTCCACAGCAAAATCACCTATACCTTACCCATCGAACCAAACACCCATTTCTCATTTCCCTTTCTCTTTCTCCCCCGACAGTTTCAGAGAAAACCATTCTCTTCCCCCCCGACCATGGCAGAGCCACCATCACCTTCACCGTCTTCGCCCGACACCACAGCCACCAACAACAACGGCGCCGATGAGCCGCTGCTCCGCCACCCCTAATTCTACCCATCTCACCTTTAGCTTCTTCCATAACCTAGAAGCTAGGGTTGAGATAGCTGGAATTCTAGGGTTTTCTCCAACAGCTCTTGCATGGCTACCATAGCCGAATTAGCAGAGGAAAGAGGTTTGGGTCTCTCTTGAATTGTCTGTTCGAGTGATTGTGAGGTATAAAAAGAGTTGTTCTTCATGTGAGAAAAAAAAAGTCTGTTTTTAGGGTTTGAATTTTGTAATTTATTTTCAAGTCTGTTTTAAGCTTGCATGATGTTCTAAGTTAATTAACTAGGGTGTAGAATAAACCCTTAATCTTGTGATGAGTTAATTCATGTTCAATTTATGTTCTTCTTGTGTGTATTGTATTAGGATTATTAGCTAATTGATGAGCAAATTATCATGTGATTGGTTGTACTGTAAGAAGACAACCAATACTAGGGGAGAATTAGTGAATTCAATTGACATAATATCCACCTGAGACCTTCAAGGGAAGGACAAGAGCATAAATAGAGTTTGTTTACCTTAGTATAGGATTAAGTGGTGAGTTCAATCACCCTAGTGCCACTCAACCAACAGTTTACAACACCTTTTGCTCAATTGCTACTTTAGATTAGAGTCACAACAACTTCTAGTCGTATCGACACTCAAAGCAAATCATATTTATGTTACTCCTTTAGAAATCAGTTTAGTGAAGCCTTAGAATCAACCTTACACACTCCATTTCTCTGTGGATCGACCAGTACTTGCCCTGCCTCCAATAGGCACTGTGCACTTGCAGTATAAGTTGTAGGCAAACACCTTTCCCAGCCTACCAGGCGACCCAAGATCAAAAAAATCAAAAGCAAAGCAGCTGCATATGAACTCCGAGATGGCATTCTGTACAGAAAATCATACCTAGGACCATTATTAAGGTGCCTGAGTAAAGAAGAGGGGCACACAATCCTGAACGAATTGCATTATGGGGCCGCGGGAAACCACATCTCGGGCCGTAGCCTAGCAGCGCGAGCCAAGACTATAGGATATTTCTGGCCTTACGTGAACGAGGATGCAAAGCATATGACCCTCATCTGTGACGAATGTCAGAAATTCAGAAAGAAGATACATGCACCAGCAGTGACGTTAAACTCGGTAATCAGCCCTTGGCCTTTCGCCAAATGGGGGATCGACATCGTGGGACCATTGCATGTCGGATCGGGGCAGAGAAAATACTTAATTGTGGCTACCGACTACTTTACTAAATGGGTAGAGGCCGCTCCGTTAAAGAATATTCGGGATAGAGATGTTTTTCGATTCATTTGGGAGCACATCATCTGTCGCTTTGGAGTGCCAGCGGCAATCGTCTCGGACAATGGAAAACAGCTACAGGGAAAGAATATCGACTTGTTATTCAATATCTACAAAGGACAAGCTACAGAGCAAGCCCACACCCCTTTACCCTCAGAGTAATGGACAAGCTGAGATCACAAACAAAACCATCGCCGACAACATGAAGAAGAAGCTTGATGGAGAATACGGAGAATGGTGCGAAGAGCTTTACAACGTTTTGTGGGCATATAGGACAACTCGCAGAGAGGCAACCGGATTATCGCCTTTCATGTTAACATATGGGACCGAAGCCATCCTTCCAACAGAGGCGATGATACCTACAACAAGGACCGAGGCGTGGAGGCGAAAAATCTCGGCAGATCTTATCCTGGCCAAGCTCGACGACCTAGAAGAAACAAGAGAGATGGCTCTGCAAAAGATGGAAAATTACCAACGAAGAATACAACGAGAGTATAACAAGCGGGTCCGACCAAGAGAGTTCCAGCCGGACAAGTTGGTGCTAAAGGACCTACCCAGTTATGAACGTGATAAAAAAGGCGGAAAACTAGCAGCACGATGGGGAGGACCCAATACCATTGTCGAGAAGGTCGGTGAAGGAGCATACAAGATACTAAAACCGGACGGAACACCCGAGCCACGACCGTGGAATGCTAAGCGATTAAAGATATATCACCCATGAGAGCAGGTATGATATATTGTCATATATTTCCTTGAAAGGCCACGTGGGGTTAGAAATGTGACAATTGCGTCTAAATGGCCGTTTCGAACCCGAGGCGATGGCATTGTGCAAGTGTCGGGGCGGCTTACACTCGAATGGTCGTTTCGAACCCGGGGCGATGGCATTGTGCAAGTGTCGGGGCGACTTACACTAAGATGGGCTATTCGAACTCGGGGCGATGGCAGTGTGCAAGTGCCGAGGTAGCCCTAGGGCCCTGGTGGTTGGAAACCAGTGGCTGATTGTCGAGGCATGAGTATTCGACAGTCGAGCAGGGAACATTGCTCCCCTCGCAAGTGGCCGAAATCACTTGCCCAAGAAAGTTAATTGATAACTTCTTGGGATATCGATCCCATAGAAATTAGGGAGGACCAAATACCCTAGCACTAGATCTTGAAAAACGGTGATGAGATACCTCAATCGGGACATGGCAATGGGCCCGGTGACCCTCCCTGTTGAGTGTGTTCGACAGAAAAGGAATTTACGCTAACTAATCTACTCATTTTTATGCAGGTACACACAAATTAGTCGTAAAAATAAACCACATATCATCGGCACAACATAAGTAAGAACGTTAACGTGAACAGCAATGTCAGAAAGCAAGAAAAACAACCGAATTGGCGACGCAGCACCCCATTAAAAGAAAATGTATGAGAAAATAAAGGTGTTCGAGCGGATTACAACCCAATGCAAAGGGCGAAATAACGACGCACGCTACAAAAGATGAGCCTACTCCTTGGGAGGAGCCGACCCCGGAACCGCCCTCTTGGCAGCAGCATCGGCTCGCTTCTTATCAAGAACCGTCTTTACACCGGCTTTGACCTTCGCAACGAGCTCATCATTGAACTTCGCCTTTTCAGCAGCAAGGTCATATGTCAGCTGCATCGACGCCTCCTCAGCAGTAGCCACCTGCCCAAGTAATTGAGCTTCCCTCGCCAGTAGCTGCACCTCTTTTCCCTTTAATCGGGCATTCTCCTCTTACAACGATGTTACTTTCCTTTGCTCGGCTGTCAAAACAAGGGAGAAGTCAGTAACATAACAACAACATCAGGACAACAACAATGAAAACACAATACAAGGGACACCACCTTCAAGTAAAGGGGTGACAGGGGTGACTACTCTAACGGTCTCTTCGGACTCAGATAAGCTACACTCAAGGGAAGATATCTTAGAGGAATGTTCTAGATAGCGTTGCTCGTTAAACTCATTGGAGGGGCAGTATTTCTTATGATCATTCCATTCAGCTCTCTGCCGAGAGTGTGCTATCTGCATACCTGATAGCTGAGCTCGAACCCACTCCAACTCCTCAGAGACTTTCTTAGACTCTCTAAGCTTCTCAAGAGATTCTTGGCTACACTTTTCGGCAGCACTCTTCTCCCCCAGAATCCGAAGGCGATCTGTGTGCAAATCTCGGACTTGAAGCCTTAACCGTCCACACTGACTTTCTAAGTTATCGACCAACAACGTCTTGTCAGCAGTGATACCCTGGAACCGAGACAAGCTCGCCCTAAGATTATCGATCTCCTCGGGGACATACTCAAAAGTCACATAGCGATGCAGCCGGGTTTGAAGACCTTCAATCTCGGTTTCCAGACGATCAATTTTGTCATCCTTAATGACAATCCTTTGTTGTAAATTCGAAACATGACCCCGCTCTATGTCAATTTCCCTCTTCAACAGGCGATACCTCGTGGCAGCATCAACCTCCACACTAGAAATTTCGGCTAGGAAGGTAGTACTAAACTCAGGATATTGGCACTACAGAATCAATCATAAACACTTGAGAGCTAAGTAAATATCTTGGGTCTCGGCTAGTTGCTTCTCCAACCCCCGGGATCGCTCGCGCTTTTGCTGTAATAAGAGACGAATGCCCTCTCTCTCAGCGATCTCCTTGCGCTGAATGACGGCGTTTAACAACGAGAGATTGATATCCTACAAACACCAAAAGCATTAGCACTTACCCCATGGCGTGAATGCATAACCTGATCAACACAAATCACCAGCAGATCGAAAGTGCTCTTTAGACCAGCATCATACAACGAGACGGCATTGATCTTATCTTCATCCGAAAGAGAGGCAAATTCAGGAGAAATAAGAGCTCCAAGGGAATTACACATAGGGCCCGAGACACTAAAAGAGGTGGTACTGCCTGAGTTAGGAACCACAGGAGAAAGGGGCTCCAGCAACTCGCTCCCAGAAGTGACGTTCTCTTCATCACGAGTAACCACATCATTTCCACCACCATCAGACTTCTCCGTTTGCTTCGGCTCCTCTTCACCACCATCGACCTCGTCCTCCCCATCAAAAAGATCCTCATCATCATCACCATCAGATTCAAGATACACAACACTTTCAGCAAGAACAATCCCTCTACCAGCTGGCTGCTGGGGCACAATTTTTTCTGGGGCAGATAAGTCGCCCTTGGTCTCCTTTCCCTTCCCACTGGGCTTCCCACCTACAAGGGTAGACGAAACATCAGAAGTTTTCTGAGGCGACTTCCCCAGGAAATGCGATAAAGGCAGCCGATCCTTACCATCTCTCGCCGAAGCACCTCCAACTTTATCAACTCTCAGCTTCTGCACATGAGACGATGTCAGAACCATTCAAGGCAACAAATAGGGGCAAGTACATGTACTGCAAAGAGGGAGCAGTATATTTGTTACCTTCCCTGTCTCCTCCTCGGCTCCTGCGCTAGAACCCCTATCCCTCTTCCGAAGAATGAGAGACTCAGAAGGAACACTCTGGGACTTAGGTTGTAAAATACAAAAATCAAAACATCACCCTACTAGTCGCCCGAGCCGATCAGCTAAATCAAAAACCGGGAAACACACTCACCCGATCAACATTGACCACCTAGAAGGGATAAGACTCGACCGGAGAAGGAAACTTGCCGCTCAGAAGAGGACCAGAAATAGCTAAAGGAACTCGGTCCCAAGTCGCGTCACTAGTATGACGGGCATGTCTGTTGGAAATCTTCCCCTCAGGATCTTAGTCCAATAAAAGCTTCTTGATACCTTCAGGAAGAGTCTTATGGCGATGAGGGCTAGCAGCAAAACCTGCGAGATCACCATTGGTAGAAGTCCCGCTTCGATAATTATCAGAAAAACTAGCAGGAGTATAGTCGCCCGCCTGAGAAGGATCGTAAGTGGACCAAGTAGTAGGAGTACATTCGCCTCGCCTGCGTCTCTCCCACTCGGATAAGATTCGAAAGGTGTTGCCATTCCATTGAGCCAAAGCACGGGACTGGCGGATCTTAGAGAGAGCTTCATACCAAAATGAACGGCTAGGATCGTACAAAGGAAAACGCAACCCGAGCTCTAACTGGCCCCTGATGACGATGGTCGCCGTGGCCGAGCGGGAAAACTTCATGACGTCATCCTTCTTCAAAATGCCTTTTTGGCCCGACAAGAGCCTGACGTCATAGCCATGGAGGTTGAACTCATCCTTCAATCGTTGGATAAACCGCTCATCCGACAAATCTTTTAGCAGTTCTCTTGTCAGTCCTACATGAAAAGGAAGAAGGATTATCAGAAAAGATGGAATCCAAAGCACGGTAATCATGCTTAGAAGGGCTCTCAACAACAAACAAGGAATCAAGCGGTACATCGTCTTCGTCAGAGAAGACATAACTCACGCACCTCTTTTCCGTCATGGAAGGAGTTGAAGACGCCATGGAAGCTAGTTGAGGAAACAGCAGGAAAAGTGAAGTTACCACCGGAATCGGAAGTTACAGCGGCAACGGAAGCGAAGAACGGATGATAAAACTTGAGATAACGAAATAAGAAGGAAGGAAACCTGTTAGAAAGTACAACCGATGACGCCGAAGAAGAAGCGGAGAAAACAGAGAAGGAGAGAAAAGAAACTGCTAAGGAAAGAATAAAAGAAAAAACAAGGTTTAAGGGTCGGACTTATGAACCCCTTCTGCTGTAACCGTCGAAGAAGGTAAACAGGTTGCAATAACTGAAGAGAGTGGGGAACATCATGGCGTGAAACCCGGCATGATCGAGTACGTGGGAAGACGAGGCGGTTTCTTCCCCTCGGAAGAAGGGGCATAAATGTAGGTGTGAATAATCCACAGATCCAAGTGGAGCAATCCTAGGTAGTGAGGCATCGACAGCAGATGAAGTGTGAAGCACCAAATCATTTTACCCGGCCTTGGCGCGAGAAAAGAGACTCCAAGGGAACCCGTGAAGACAATACGTGTAAAGGTCGGAGGTGACGGAAGAGATAGCCATCGAGTACAAGAACAATAAATGCACTGACGAAGTAGTTGAGAAGATAAAGAGAATCTAGTCAAAGTAAGACTCGGCTAAGAATACCAAGGGCGATATCGGCTATACTCACTAAGAAAACAACACCGGACGAGAGGACGTCGGGAGAAGGTATCACTAGGCTCGTCCCAGTATCTCGGAAGATACATCATCCCTGGCCCGAGAAGGATATCAAGGAAGATGTGCCACGACTTACACTGTAACTTGGATGTATCATCATGTGTAACTATAAATGGAGAGCCATGTAGAGAGCTAGGGACCAAGTAATCAGTAAGAGAGGGAGAGAACATCAAGAGCTAGAGAGTGAGAAGAGAGTACTTGTTAGTGAGATACACACTTTGTAACCTTGAATCAAGTAATAAGATCATCCCTTTACTCCCGTGGACGTAGGTATTCATACCGAACCACGTATATCTTGTGTTCTTGTGCATATTTTGTTTGTTTACTTCATGGTGTGTGTGTGTTTATGATTCTTTGGATGTAGTTGTAGGATTTTCCACAACTACATTCTGGCGCCGACTAAGGGGAACGTGTAACATCTTCGGATACCTTGAAATCGGTTGCCAAAAGAGAGAAATCCAAGCTCCTAAGTCACCTTGCATGTTAGTTGAAGCTAAGGGAGAAACTCTTTTGGTTAAATGTGTTGGTAGACAAAGCTTGCAAGGTGTTTTTGTTTTATAAAAACGATTTTCTTAGTTGAACCTTGTTATGTTTTGGTGTAGGACTGCTTTTAATAGCTTAAATTCTTTTTACTTTCGGTTAAGTCGAGTTGTCAAGATTAAATCATTAAACTAGGCTGTTTGCTTGAGTTGTCCAAGCGAGTTGTTAGAAGATCCGCAAGCTCCCGAAATAACATCTTCGGATGTTGGTAGAAGCTAGAGTGAAATTCCACCTCGCTGGCCCTTTTCGTCTCAAGACTCTAAGGTTGTTTAACTGTCAAAAATAACATCAACATCGTTAAAAGAGAGATTCAACAACTTCTATAAACATCTATTGATGATAGTCGATGCTAAGTGAAAGACTCTAATGGTTGAAATGCATGGGTTGATAGATTTATCATTTAAAGTTTACCTTCGTGATTAAAAGCTCGATTTCGTTACATTTGTTTTCACTTACTTAATCCTTGAAAAGCTCACGGAATTTTAGTTTAAAAGGAAAAACTTGTTTAGTTATCTTCACCGTCTTGATTTCTTCGAGTAAGTACCATAAGGTTTCTTACCTTATGAGTGAGTGATTTCAGTCGGAAAAGTTTGATTAATCTTCTTACGTCGAGTTAAGTGTTTTCTGTTGAGTTGAGCCTCTTGATTAAAGATCGTCTCGTCTTCGATATAAGTTAACCGTTATAACACCTCAAAGCTCCCGAATGGATCATTTTTGATGATCGGTAGAAGCTAAATTGAAACGTTATTTCGCCGTTTAAACCTTCTTAGCGAGTTAGATAAAGTACAATGGCGGTGGAGGCAAGACTAACTCGAAGTCATCGAGTTTAGTTTTACGGAAACTACGGCTGGAAGGAGTATAGTGAGTGATTGTTAATAAGTCTCATCTAGATCCTACACTAAAAGCCTCACAGCATCAGTAGAAAACCAAAGAAATCCTACGATACAACTATCTTCGGGGATTTCCGACAATCTGTATAGGTAGACCATCAGCGCAACAGCTGGTGAAGGTTGTCGTTATTATCAACCACAGCCAAGAAAGAAATCTTCCGATCTAATGTACGGATGATTAATGACTTCTGGCATTAGGAATGTTAGGACAAATAATGATTAATGCATAGAGAAAGTACCGAAAGCGATGTGTCGAGACAGCTTTTCAAAGATTGTCCTTTACGGTCAAAACCACTTGATTGTGAGATCAACACGCTAGCATAAATGGAATTGTACTGCAAAAACTTTTTTCCACCCTACACAGCAGAACTGCTGTACTTCATCCTTAACCTTTTCGAAAACAGTTCGAAGTAAGTGCTGTGTACTTTGCTGACGTAGGTAGGGACGGACGGACGGGCGAGCCGAGGCACAAGATCAACACTGAAGGTGATGGCGAGCACCTCCAGGACGAGTAGGATTCTCAAGAACCGGTCCATAGCGGGATCTAGTGCACAAGAAGGACTGACGGATTCCCGACAAGAGGACATCCGACAAAACCATCAAGGCGAGACTCAAGCTCCAGGTAGAGGCATGGAAACTGTCGACGAGGAAGTCGATCTAGGCCGAGACGACGATCTCCCACCCATAATACTGAGGATCAACCCGATCCAGATGATGTAGGGGGACATGGAAGACAGAAGAACTGCATAGGATTCCGAGGAAGAGGAGGAAGTGCAAATGATGCAGGAGGAACGGAGGCGAGAAAGGCAACCGACGGAGTACCAGCGTGCACTAGAACAAGAAGGAGAAAGGCTTAGGCGAGTGCGCTTAGGAATGGGCGACCTCAACCGAGACATCCCACCAGCAGCAGCTGATCCTCCCGTAGCTCCAACCGTTCCCCCCGTTATCCCCCTGGCAGGACCTCCAACTGCGCCCCCCAATGTAGTAGGAAACCAAGTGAACGGCCACTCTACCCATGAGAGCACCGACCCAATGTTACTTGCTATCTTGGCGAGCCAAAGAAGGTAGGAAGACCTTATGAGAGAACTGCAGAGAAGGAACCTAGCCTTGGAGAATGAAAACTACCAACTCCGCAACCGGAGAGCCGGGTCAAGAGGGTCGTCAAGTCGAGGCGCTTCTAGCAGTCACACCCAGCCGAGAAACACTCCAACCCCATCCCCGAACCGAGAGCGCATGCCCGACCCTAATCGCTCAAGGGGAGGGTATGGTCCACCCGGGGATTCTTCAACCGAGGAAGAGGCGACAAATGAGGGTACGAATGCGACAACCAAGCAAAAGATCGAGCAACTTGAGCAGATGGTCAAGAAGCTGACAGGAAATGGCGAGGACGATAAGTTGGCAGAAGTAATCAGCGAAGCACAGAAGACACCATTTACTAAGGAATTGGATCGGACTCCATTCCCGCCAAAGTGTACGTTGCCGATCTTCCCATCTAGGTTTGACGGCACGGGCGACGCTGGAGAACATATCAAAATGTACTGCATGTCCTTGTTACAATGGAAGAATTACGATGTGGTCATGTGCAAATTCTTTCCAGCGAATTTGGAAGGTGAGGCAAAGAACTGGTTTTACACCCTGCCCGATGAATCCATTAGCAATTATGCTGTCTTGGTGGAAACCATCCTAGAAACTTACATACACAACAGTATAGCTCGGCCTAGAGTTAATAAGCTCTTTACGCTTGCACGAAGATTTAGGGAACCATTGCGGTCTCTAACAGACAGATGGAGGAAGTTGTGTACTGACATCGGGAATGTACCGGTCGATCAACAGATCTTCGGGTTCGAAAATTCATTGGGGAAGTCGGATCCTATTTGGATAGCAATGTACACCAAGAAACCTAAAACGTTAAGGGAAATCAGGAAGATGCAAGAAGGAGTCCATAAAAAACAAGTAACGGGCGATCAAATAAAATGTCAATGAAATAACGATAGTGGTGATAAGATGATTCATAAGAACTAAAAGAACAACAAAGCAAAGAAAATGAGATTTAGATGTAAACAGAGATTCTCTACATCGCAAACAGCAGCAGAGGCAATCTATTTGACTAAAGGAAGAAGAATAATGCTTAAAAATGTGATTGAATATACAGGCGAAGGAGGGAGAAACACATGATTAAATAAAATACCAGCGAAGAAAAGAAGTTACAGGGAGAAAAAAGAATTTCAAACTAGTAAGTTAAAGGGTAGAGTTAGTTGCGTACATTTTAAAATCTAGAAACTACAAAGGCAATAACAAGATGATAAGTGGTGCGAAGCTTACTGCATCAACACAAACAGGAATTTGCACAGTTAGTTTGGGCGGTAGAATACAAGTATAAGGTCGCGGGTTCGAGTCTTCCCCTTCGCACAGAATTTTTTTCCTTGCAAATGTTTACATTGCAGACGTTTACCTTGCGAACATTTGCAGCAAGAATGAACACTCCACAGATATTCGTGTACTTCGCAAAGATGTTTACTTCGCCTACGTCATTACCAGCGTAAATAAAAAATGAGTAGTAGGCAAGCCCAATTCGCCAAGCCCATTGACTCGATAATTTATGCGATATTTTCGCACAGCTAAGGTCCAATGATTAGTAAAGCAATTCATATTCTTCGCAAAAGGCGACAGCAACAGAAAATCACAAGAAATGACAGAAATGAAAGAATAAAGAAACGGGAAAATTTCGCAGAAACGCGAATAAAATTTCGCAGAGATTATTGACATATTAGGATGGGACAAACCTTTATGACGTACACCCTAGTTCGCGAATAAAATTTCGCAAGAGGCAAATGTAAGACCTAAAGTGCGTCATAGAAGGGGGTATCTGTTACATGGCTCAGGGAAAAGGTTACACCGCCCCTGGAACCTGGGTCATGGAGATTTGGGGTCAATAAAGCCCATCCAGGAGAGGTACCTTGGATTTTCAACCTAAGCTTATGACTTAGGTTGGACGACTGAGGGTTTCTTCTAAGGAGTCAGCATTTGATCAAGGCACCGATGTACACGGTTGAGCCAAGAGTGCCTGGGGCGTTTGAAGCGTCTCGGACATTCTTGGCAAGTCTTGGATTATGCTGCACTCGGCCCGAAGAAAACTCTACTTAGGGTGCAGCCTCGTAACCATAAACCCTATAGGTAAAAGGGATAAGAGGCTGCGAAAACAACTGGTTGTTGTTAAGACCGGATGGGAGGAGCCAACCTTATATGGTAGAGGTACGTCTCCTTGAAGGGGCAACCAGGGGGAAGATAAGGGCGGCACCCTCCATTAGGGAGCTGATAAGTGTCTTAAGACGCAAATGTCATGAGGCTTTATTTTTGCAAGAAAATTTAGGCTTGTCATATTTGTGCGACAATCCTGAAGAGGCAATAATACAAAAGACAAAGATAAGACGAGATCAATGGGTCAGTACATGAAAGTGTAAGGACGTCCTGCGATTTCGTCGCAAGACGACAATGTCATGGGGCTTTATTTTCGCGAGAATTTTTAGACCTGTCATATTGTCGCAACAAAATTGACAAAAGAGAAAGTTAAGGCAAGATCAATGGGTTTCTGCATGAAAGTGTATAGACGTCCTGCGATTTTGTCGCAATGACAAGAGGTGGCAAAATAAGACCTTTAACTAGGAAGGTAAAATAAGACCACATAAGAAAATAAGTAAGCAAATAAGCTTGCGAAAATGATTATATGTAAACAATAAGTTTGCGAATATATACATGGAAATGAGTCTGAGATAGCGAAAATAACAAATAAGTATTATTCAGAATCTCTCAGAAGTATTATTCAGAATCTCGCAGGAGTATTATTCAGAATCTCGGAGGAGTATTATTCAGAATCTCGCAGGAGTATTATTCATAATTTCGCAGAAGTATTCATAATTTCGCAGAATGTGTCAGAATTTCTCAGAATGTGATTATTTTGCAAAATGTGGTTATTTCGCTCAATTATTTCGCAAAATTAAAAGCAACTCGAAGAGATTATACTATCGCATGAGCACAAAACAAGAGACAGAGGCAAGATAAGAATGAATAAATAACTCGCTCATTCAACATTTTCTCAACGATTCTACCCTCATAGATAAAGAACAGAGGCAACTATGGATTACCAAGAAAAAATATTTTATATTCTTTATCTTCTCGGCAAGAATCATTTCCAAAGTGGACGTTCACTGATGAATAACAAGAATCCTCAACAAAAATGGAATTTCGCATGAATAGAGGCAATATTTCTTATTCTCATTCAAGGACAGATTCTTCTTATATTTCGAGGATTGAGTACTTCTTATACTTCTCAAAGGATACTTCATACTTCGCATACTTCAAGAGATGATACTTCTTATTTACTTCGCAAAGCTCCGGAACTTCACAAAAGAATAGAGGCGAGTACGTACTTTTCAAGTCCAATATTCTTTCGCTTGTTCCTCCAACAACTACAACAAAGAGGATTTTTCCTTAAAGATCGCTCTTCAAGCAATATTCAAGGAAAAAGAGGCAAGATGTAGGATCCAAATATCGCACAACACATTTTATTAGTGTGCGAGATTTAATTATTTTCTTAGCTTGAGAGAATATAGCAGAGCTTGCGAAATTATAGAGAGAGAGCTTGCGAAATTATAAAGGGAGCCTGAGAGAACGTAGCAGGGGATCCTAAAATAGGGGAAATATGAGCTGTCATCTACTATGTAAACACCTATATAAAGAGGAGAGCAGGAGAGAGAAAAGGGGGATACAATTTTGTAAGAGAGAGAGAGACTTTGTTTTATCAACTTCTTCCCCTAAATCTAGATCTAGAACTCTATCAAATATCCATTAATGGAGATTCTAAATGTAATATTAATGTAACCTCAACAATCATAGTGAAGAACCATGGATGTAGATCACATTGATCGAACCATGTAAAAAAATCCTTGTGTCCATTTTATAGTTTTAGCACTTTAATCTTTATTTTGGATATGAAATAGAGTAGATCTAGAAAATATTATAAGGGGTGTGTTGTGGGAAATCCTGCAACTACAATATTATTGTAATCAATGAGAATCAACTTTTGTTTGATCGACACTCAGTTAATTTGTGTGTTTATGGTCATTGGAGGATCGTGATTAATCAGTGAAAATGAACAAACAATGGTTAGTAGAAGATTATTTTTTATTTTATTTATTTCCTTGAGAAAAGGACATACGGAGTATGACTCGGCCGGATTAGTGACTATGGTTCGGGTTTGGGTCGATTCGGACCCGACCGTATATCGTCATCTTCTTCGTCCGTTTCGCTGCTGCTGCTATTATGTAGAGTCTGATTTAGTTGATCGATGTAATGATTTTTTTTAGTAATTTTGAACTGGAGATATATTTGTCTGATTGTATATGAAGGAGTTTTTTGATAAATTTTTTTGATTATTTAGATTTGATTGTCGATTTCATGAAATTGTAAATAAATTTTTTTTTTTCACAAAGTTTGTGACTGACATCTTTGGTTTGTTTTCATCACATAGGGACTCCTACCTCCATTTGTCTCCTCCCTCCATTTGTGCACAAAGTTTTTGCACAAATTAAAAGCTAGATGTAACTTTCTTTCATTAGAGTTAATTAGATTTGACTTCTCCAGAGTTCTTGATATCCTAGTATAACATTCCTTGATGGTTCATATTAGAAGTTAAAAAGAGAAATGTGATTTAATACATATAACAATAGTTTTTCTTAACCGGAAACAATTGAATCACAATCAAACATCCATAGGAATCAACATCAATTGTACAGAAATTTTGTTAAGCAAAAGCAATAAATATACGCAATAAAATCAATCTTTTCTTAAACAGGAAAACGATTAACTAACAAAGTCGTTACCTCAAATTTTGCATCCTCTTCTCCAATATGTTTGCATATTCTTTCTATGGAGAATTGATATCGAAATATCATTATGTTGTCATCCTTATGCAAAACAGAAGAATAACAACAACCAACCTTTACCAGAGAAAGGTTGAAAACCGGTTTTTAACTATTGCAAGGAAAAGGTGAAAATCCCGAAACAAAAATGCTTTTATGCTAAACCAAACGATTTAACATATTGTGACTTTTTCACATACTATTTCAATCAGAACCCCTCATGATCCTTTGATAAAGCCTACCAACATGGGCTAGAACTTAATCCTGCTAAACCAAAAAGTCACCCAAACCATAAGGGTTCACAACATATGAGATTGAATATTAAGGTCAATAAAACCAAAATCAAACATCCCATACACATACATAGCAATAAGATAAAGCATTCAAGTACAGGCTATGTAATCATAAACTATCACAAGAAAAATTATAAATCAAATAATTTTATTCATAATAATAAGATAGTTTTATTCATAAAATAGACCTAATACAATGATTGAAAGAAATCAAAAATTGATGTCTATTATTCTGGATTAAGTATTACAACATATAACTTAATCTCTAGTGATGCTCTTATTGTTCACCGAATATTCTTCAGTGATCTGAATTTTGAGTCTTCTCTTTCCTTTCTGATGATTGATTCTTTGTTTCAGCAGATTCAATTCCACAATCAACTTCAAGAGATTTGACTCGAGCATTTTTTCATTCAAGACTGCAGTTTCCAAAAGATCACGAGCAACTTCAAAATCTCCCATCAACATAAACATAAGCTCAAAAGAAATATGATTCTTTTTATGTTCGTTTGAGAAGTAGCACTTGAACTCAACTGGAAAGGTTTCAAGTTTTCGAAGTTGAGATTTATTGTCAATAGTATTTTCACCCATCTTTGACTGTAGACAGAACATAGAAGGACCGGTTCTATAGATGGTTTATAAAATGAATCAAACTTGGTTTCCAAGATTGAGATACCTAATCAAGGTATATTATTTGTGAAAATATACACTTTCGGAAATAACATAAGAGTTTTTCCGAACCAGTATGATCTAGATGATCTGAAAATATTTTTCCCAAATTTTCTCATGGACTTTCCAAAGATCGAAAGTATTTTTCTAAAAATAGAAAAGGTATTCCAGGTATAGAAAAAAAAACACTTTAGATATTCATGAGTATAATATTATGCTTTCTTCATATTCTCGTGCTCCTTTTAAGAACTTCCCTTTTTATTTGAATTGAGCACATCTAGGGAAATTCCGAACTCCAACATCAGTTGTTGGAGTGAGCTCGTGATAGCCCAAAATTTATGGAACATGATCCATCATGATATTTTTGAATATCTTTCCTTTTGGGATTCTTCCAAGAATAAACTTCTTTCACTGTGTCACAGCTAGAGTGATCTGATTTAACCGAATGATCAGTTCAATGAACATGATCGTAAGTGTGACTTGAAGTTTTTTGAGTTGTGAAATAACCAGAACTCTTATATCGACCCAGGAAATTCTTGGAATATTACAACATCATTTGATGAGATTGTTTCCTGGATTCTATTTTAGACAGTTGATCAACAACAAAACAACATGATCTGAAATCATTTGTTTTTTGTATACTTGAGTTGATCTTTTTCTCTGTTTAAGAGATAATCATTGTCAGATGATCTTGACCGGATACTAGTCAAAGGATTACCCCTTAAAACACATATATTTTGATTCTTGTAAGTGGTTAGACTATTAGAATCACGATGTTGTATACTAGTTAAGAAATTCTGGAGATTAGAATCACATATCCTTGTTTTAACTAACATACCACTTTTGGCTTGAACAAATTCAAGTCCTTTAGATTCAGCATTTTCATGAATCAAAGATTCTCTGATGATCTTTTCGGCAAATGGATAATATATATATTATCCTTTAGATTATATTTTTCAGCAAGCTTTATGAAAAAATTAATCTCATCACTATCATCTGAATCTGACTTGTTTGTCACAACAATTTGTTTTCTTATTAACTTATCATGGTTAATATTTCCTAAGTTGTGTTCCACTAGTAAACTAACAGTGCAGAGTTGTTTATCA
Organism: Papaver armeniacum; assembly: GCA_023531295.1. NCBI lineage: Eukaryota > Viridiplantae > Streptophyta > Magnoliopsida > Ranunculales > Papaveraceae > Papaver > Papaver armeniacum. Next base: position 213,717 of record JAJJWW010007579.1, read on the forward strand.
GGTTTTGAAAACAAACATCCTTTCTGAAGTATATCATCTTCTTGCTCTACGTTAAATGAATCAAACATAGATTCAATTTCTTACAGGTTGGATCGCACCAAACACAGATTGTTAGATCTTTTCGTGTTTGCCTACTCTGATACCAATTGAAAAGACGAGGGTACCCAAATATACCTCAATCTTAAACTTTTGATCACAACCTATACAAGACCCACTGTGTATAAACCTCTTGGAGTAACAATCACTCAAGGAATTTTTTAACACAATGTCTACTTGAAATAGGGTTAGTCCGGACTGGCCTAACACGTGAATAATTATATCAGACAAGTGGAGAAATCCAATACACTTTGTATGATCGTCTATGGATGTGGATCGAGACAATACAATAACAAAGTATTCACTTGATAAAGGTACGGTAATAACCGAAACCAATAGGATTTGATATCAAGTACCTGGTTAACGTACAAAGTGCAATTTACTTTAATTATAATAAAACAATTATAATGCGGAAATATAAAGTAAATGGCATAACAAGATTTCGTTAACGAGGAAACCGTAATGCAGAAAAACCCCGGGACCTTGTCCAGAATTGAATACTCTCAGAATTAAGTCGCTATACAAAATCAAACCAACTTCGTATAGTTGAGACCAAGTAACTAAACCTATAGTTCACCTAGTTCCCTCAGTATCCCTGCGCCTCCAACTTGTAAATAAGTCACGCACTTGGAACAATTCCTTTGGTTCGTACTCCAAACAGTAATGGAACAACAAATCTGTTCGGTAACAACTCTTTTCAAACAACGTGATATGAGTTTGACAAAGGCTCTTCCGTTTAACCAATAAACTCCTTTGTCGGGTCCTTAGATCAATCTCCCAACAACTACCGAAGTAATTGTTAGACTATGCAATCAATACTATTAATCACAAAGAAGTGTATTGATGCCGATCTACTCAACTAATCAATCCAATCTATCACAAAGATAAACCGATTATAGTTGGATCCCTTTCCATCCGAAACAAGTGTTGTGCACACCAAAGATTATGAAACCAAAAAGTCTTCTTGTCTTCAAATCTTTTTTAATCATCAATCATCACCTGCACACAATCAACTTGAATCTCTTGTGATCAATCACACACAGAACGGAGTCTGTTAACGTTGGATTATCATAAGACGTCTTTAGATCTACAAACAGTCTAAAGATCCCCATCGAAACTTTGATCTAGTTTGAGTGAATCTTATATCAGAAGAGAAGATTCTCAAGCATAAACAAACTAGGTGCAATCAAAGTTCAACAAACTTTAGTCAATCAAATCAATCGAAAACTAATAATAAACCGCAATTATCTAGTTTCCCACCAACGGTACTAATAGAGCTTCTCAATCCCAAAGAAGTCTTTAAATTGAGCATTCGTAAGAGATTTTGCCTAATTAGGTTACTTTTCCTCTCCGAATAGGCGGCTCCACCAGTAACAACACAACTAGGTTAGCTTTGCTGGCTCTGAGGATTAGTTTGCTAGAAATGAAAACTTCATTATTTATAGACAAGGAAGTTTGGATACCAAGGAATTTCTAAAACCGAATATTCTCAAACATATGCAATAAACACAAAATCGGTTTTCATAATTCCTGGAAATGCACTGTCCAAACATTGACCGGAATCCCAATAGAAAATCTATAATCAGTAAATGCACATTACTAATTATTATTTTATAAAGATATGCATTTAATTGCTGGAGATTAAATAGCATATAAAAACTAAGAAACCTTGATTAAAAGATTCTCAATTTATTTCGATCCTGGGATTCTCCTTTAGATATTAAGGAATATCTTTGAACAATTAATGATAAGAGTTACTACACATGTTCAAAGTATGTCGACATCTTTACTTTGCAAGTCCTTTTTCATACTTACAATCTTGGAAACGATTTGCCACACTTCCAAACAAGTTTAGAATTGGTTCGTCTGAATTCCAAGAACTATGTGATTGATTTGCCACACTTCCAAACCATGGGTTTCACGGTTCTACCAAAACAAGTTCGGTTCTACCTCCATGTGAGTATTGTGCATAGTCACACTAGTTACCAAAATTCGGTTGACTAGGTACTAGGATCGGTTCCCCACAACATATGGTAATTACATGTATTCGGCTGCACATGTCCATAGGATCGGTTCCCCCAAAACTACAAACTTGTTGCACATGTTCATAGGATCGGTTCCCCCATCTACTAAAAACGTGTTGCACCTCTTACAAGGATCGATTCCCTCTTGTAAATTTGTTGCACCTCTTACTAGGATCGGTTCCCCAATGACTAGATAAAAGTTGCAATTTACAAGGCATCCATCATACCATCTTGAGTGATTACTTAAGATCGGTTTCACTAATAAAAGTCATACCAATACATAAGTCAAGACTTGTGAATAGTTTTACCGAGATACATAAACAAGTTTATGAGCGGTTATACTAAACACACATATTGGTAATTCAAAATAGATTTGTAATGAATAACAATACCAATAAGCCTAGCGATTTCCCTTTCGATTCACAAAAAAAGTTTATGAACTTACTTCCTTTAAATGAATGTAAAACATTGTTTCCTAGGATGAAATCTTCACTCATACCCATACATAATCACAATAGCATTCATATGATCATGTCGATGTCTTATATACAAAGTTTAATGGTTAAGCAATAAACCTCCTATTGTATTCCTTAATACTATGTCTAATTAGAGTATCATACACAGCTTCGCAGTTATGTTTTCAATATGCACGACTTGAAAGATACGTTAGGGAATGAAACAGTTCAAGTCAAATATTACTAACCTCAAGAGGAAGGATGATGTTGTCGTTGTAGCTCCATACTTCTTCACATTCTTCAAGTCTTCATGTAATACTTGTAAGTCTCATATCCTAACACTTTCAAGCTAACCTATACGAAGTTGACTCTAGTATATAATCAAGCGACTCCTTAAATGAGTTTTGATTCACTAAAATATGACAACCAAACTTGACATACCAACGCTTGGTGAGTTCAACCGAGGAATACTCTAATAGACATAATTATGAAGAATTGTTGGATGGTTTTTCCATAAACATACCAAAAGATTTTACACCTTGATTCCCAATTTGGCAAGTGTTTCCAGTAACTGCTATCATCACTTCTTGTTCTTGTTTACTCCTTGGCTGAAGCCAACATACTAAGGTGGGCAAATCACCTTTCATATTTACCAAGATTAATAATTAATCCCTAAAACGTGCAAGACTAATCTAATTCCCTCTAAGAAAAAAGTTGACCAATTACTATGAAGTGGAACTGTGAATGACAAATCAAAACAAAAAAATACAACACTATGAAAACGTATTAGAAGAACATCATTACGATTTACTAACCCTCAAATTGTCAATACAGATGAGAGAGTGAAGAAAGAGACAAAGAGCTTATTGCCCTGGGAGTGGTAGTTCAATCCAGACGAAAAATGAAGATCTTTCAATGTTTTGGCAGTCTCTTCCACGGCGCTGGTTTCAAAGAAAGAAGGAATACTACTTGGTTAGAGGGACTTACAAAAATAAGAAGAAAAAGAACATGGATAAAAATATTTTAAGAAGTAAATCGAAGGAAGAAAAATTTAATACCTAGTTTATAATTATGTTGTGCTTTTCTACTCCTCTACTTATTCCCATGCTGATCTTCTAATCATAGCCCGCTGTCGCATAACACTGAATTAAGAAAATGTTGTTCTCTTTCTATAATGGTGACATTTCAGATTTCATTGATACACCGCGAAGGGAGTTACATTTCGAGAAATGTGAACATTACAAATAGAGAACTAACTGCCCATTTAGATGAGTTTATCAACTTCCATATCAGATTCTTCTGGATGGCGGCGTGTATCTCCTCTCCCTGTATAAGCGAATGTGTTAGCACATGAAAATTTTCCAAAAAAAAAAAAAAAGAGAGAGAATTGAACAACAATGGGAATGGGATTACAAAACTGATTAGTATCTGCTGGTCAACAATAATAGTTTCAAGACTGGCGACATCTTTGGTGGACACAAAGTCAAACTCTTCCCATTTCCTAATCACTCTAACTGTAACAATGCATGATTTTCCTTGGTCGAGGGTAAGATGTTGAAGCTGTCATGTGTGGCTGATGAACGTACCTTTTATAGCCTGCAAGTCATCTGGGATGCCATATCAATTGTTTCAGTGTAGAGTTACATTCAATTAACAATACACAAATAATTATCTAGAATTACTTAGATAGAAAGGGAAATGGGAAAATAAACATAACAAAGAAGATCACACTCCCTGGGTATACATCATGTGGAACATATGAGTGCATCCAATTTTAACTCGACACATGGTATATATAATGGAAGGATGTCTTATTGCTATGTGAAAAATCATATATAATCATCAACAACATATGGTCGATTTAATAAAACCAACGAACATAACTGAACCACTAAGTCAGATGAAAGAGTTATTAAGATACAATACTAAAGTTGCCGTAAAATCAAACTGCAATTTCCAGTTTTATGGCTCAACATGTATAATTCAATTATCAGTCCTATCATCAGTTATCAACATACTACTAAACCAATTATGTTGAACGCTGAAAATGACTGCTAAATATATCCTACAAAATCATTCACACAATAAAATCTCTTAATTTTTTCTACCAAATTTCAATTATCAAAACTCAAAATGAAAAAAAACACACTAAGGACTAAGCAGCAGAGCAAACCTAACAAAACACACCAAATTATAAACACAATTACACCAACGGGAAATTAAACCTAACCAATATAGATGGAGCTTAGAGGGATCCTCGACCATAGATAAGATAACGAAGAACACAACATACTGATTAGAATATGGATTCAAACCTAATGAGGCGATGAAAATATTGAAGAACTGAGAGAAAACCTACTTGTTTGAGAGGAGACCCAATGTTGTTTTCGAAACGTCTGAGAGATATCTATCGAGCAGCCATTAAAAGCATAGATAAATGAGCATTTTAACTTGACTGCATGAATCAATCAGAAAAAGGAAGATCATGAGTTCTTCATTCAAAGGAATTTAGTGGCGTTACGGAATAAAGAAATGGGAAAATTCAGGGCGATCGATTCTGATAGGTGGAGATGGAATTGATTACAAATAACTGGGATCAAATATGGCGCTTAACCGTTGGATCAATGAAACTCAGAATACATCGGGATTGGATTGGGGAAATCCTGGCCAGTAGTTAGAAAAAAGAATGTATACTGGCCGTCCCGTGGCTCACCAAACATTACTCTTGTATAAGTATTGATATATAGTTGTAACTTAGTTGACTCACTCAGTTGGAGTCCATCTATGTGCACCCCTCGTTAACCCGGGGTGCACATTCGTCCCCTCTCTATAGGTTATACGCTTAATCCTGATTAGTCTATTAATTTATATTGGGTTAGATGCTTTGACATTGGAAACTGTATTGAGAAACATAAATCTGGGAACACAACACAACCCAAGTTATCGTTCATGCATTTTTCCTTTGGATGAACATACTTGAAACACTAATCTGATCGCGAGCAACTCAAGTGCATAATTTTATAAGAGTTCATCACCTGCAATTGAAACTACCCAAATAAAGTCTCTTATTTGTATCTGTACAAGTATATGCAAAATCAGTGGGAGCAAAGAAATCAACATGCTAGCTATATTTTTTCTCAAACATAATTGGAAGTTCACTATTCTCCAAAACATTAAATGGGTATTGATGAACTGGACGTAATTCTGAAGTTTGAATCTGACATTGGGATACAATTTTGAGAGAGAATCAAATTTTACTGAAAAGTTATCCCTAATTCTGTTGGAGAAATCTTGGGCAAGATCTAAGGATACAAAGATGCCGATGATGAGACATATGAGATAATAAACACCTGTTTTTGAATCAAAGAAATTCTATAAAACCAAATGAAGATTTGGGTTAGAAAAATCCAAAAATGATATTTTTCTCTGTTTTTACAGAAACAAAAATTATTAAACATACGAAGATTCATGCGAAAATCAAGGGGAAAGGAAGAACCCCTATATAGTCTGTACCCACTAATTGGTAGAATCATATAAAATGAAGGAGAAGGTGTTCTTAAATCCAGAAGGAGTGAACTTCTATGAGTTTGAGACTAACTGGAAAGAGAGAAAAAAAAATTGAAAGAAGAGAGAGATAAGTTACAGGCGTTGTGTCCAATTAATGTTTTCTTTTTTTTTTTCCCATGTAAGTATCTCATTTAAGTGTAAATACTCTAAAAATGATATCTAACCAGGGTTAGATCCATAGGCATGGGAGTAACGTGCACCCCGGGTTTAAGGAGGTGCACATAGATGGACTCAGTTGTATCTTTAAGTAAAGATTTTTTCACTATATCTTGTTAGATAAAAATTTCTTACATATCAGGCAAGCGAGCAACAAGCTGCGCCGCAAGCCCTTTTTGAATTGCAAAACCTATCCTCTTAAAAACAAACTATCTCGAACCGGGGGTCATGACATTATTGTGCATGAATTTTTGAACTCTCTTAAGGAGTCCTACCGCCTCTGGAGCCAAGAAACCAAAAGTATCAAAGGCAAAGGGGATAAAACCATGTCCATTATCGATACATGCTTTCTCATGCTTCGCTATCTTACTTGAGGCAGCCCTCAATGCTGCTTGGCCAACTGTAAAGGAACCATGCCCAATGCCCACTAAAGGAGAAACCCCAGTGAGGTCAACACATACGTGTTTGCCATTAGCCCATCCAAAAATAAGAACGTCCGCTGGCCTGAGTGTTGATCTTCCTTCAAGTGAGTTTGTCAAAAAGTTGACAACCGCTTCTTTCTTCGCAGAAATACCAGCTCTCCATAATACATCATAAAGTGTATCTCTCACATGAACATGTCTATATTTAAAACCAGGATCCACTTTACAATGAACTGCATGTTCACCATATGTGTCTAAACAACCCGTGATACAAGCAGGGCAACGGTTTTTTTTTTTTTTTTTTTTTTTTTTTTTTTTGAAGGAACAAGGGGCTAAACAGAGCCCTTAGAGTAATTATATGAATAAAATGTCAACAAGTGATAGAAATTCAAACATCATCAACAAAGAATAGTAAAAAATACATTTAATGAGAGCCCCTAATACAGAAGATCTAACACACATTAAAAGTATTGAGTACATATTCAAATAGAAAATAGATGTTTTCTGAGGGATAGTTTTTGGAACTCTTTCCAACCATTTGGATAACTTCTTCAAATCTTGATGCTCCCAATAGCAAGGAGTAATAGCACATAACATCATAATCACGATTAGAACCGGTAGCCATGGATCTTGTATCGAGTTGCAGAGACCTACGTCATGCCGGAGGAAATCGTCTTCAACAATATACATGAACATACCATCACATGTTAACAAAGTGCCATTAAGGCTATTATATTCTTCATAATGACAATAATCAGCCATTAGAAGACGATCAGGAGAAATATATACAAAACCTGACTCTAGGATCCCTGTAAAACAAGGACAAGTTTTATTGAAAGCATAAAAATCTAATTTAAATGTTACCCAAATTTACCCTAATTAATATTAGAGTAAGTATAGGCAACACACAAAAATCTACTAAAAATTGATATGTAATTGAAGATTTGTAAAAGGAATTGATATGTAATTGAAGCAGCTCATTGTAAACTTAAGGAGTTAATAAGAGATTTCAAGCCGGATGTGTTTTGTCTTGCAGAACCTAAGGTGCACTGCTCGGTTTCCTTCGGCAATAGACTTCAGCTTGAAGGTTTTTCTTCTCATGTTATTCATAATGCTACTGCTAATAGTATAGCTAACCTTTGGGTTTGTTATTTAGATTCAATAAGGCCTTCTATTCTTAATAGGAGCAAACAAGCCATTTCTATTGAGGTTGATGGGGTTCATATTTCTTTTGTTCATGCTAGCTATGTTCAAGTTACAAGGAGAAGACTTTGGCAGCAACTCAATCTCCAAGATGAATCTATTCCTTGGCTTGTTATGGGTGATTTCAATTGTATTCTTAGGCTTGATGAGAAAAAGGGAGGTCTTGAACCAAGAACTTCGGCTATAAATGAGTTTTCAGATTGGTTGGATGACAATAATCTTTTTGAGGCTAACTCTCTGGGTAAAAAATACACTTGGACTAATAGTCAGTCGGGTACTAATAGAATCATTAGTAAACTTGACCGTGTTGTTATTAATGCTGCTTGGCTTGCGAAATTTTAGAATTGGCGGTGTAAAGCTCTTCCTAGGGAAGTTTCCGACCATTCTACTATCTTGGGTTATCCTTTTGCTGTTCCAAGGCCTAAGAGAGCTCCGTTTCGTATTCAGAAGATGTGGTTTTTACATGAGGATTTTCTTCGTATGGTTGGTGATTGTTGGAATATGCCGGCTCATGGTTCTCTTGATTTCATATTTACTTATAAACTCAAGATACTTAAGGGGGTGATAAAAGAGTGGAATCTTCTGGTTTTCGGTAATATTCATTCTCGGTTGCAGCAAGATCAGTTGAGGTTTGAATCTGCAACTCTTTGTTCGGATGAGGATCCAAGTGACGTTACCAAACTTAATCCTATGAAGGATGCCATGGCTAAGCTTAGTGAGACTCGGCTTCAACACAACACTATGCTTAAGCAAAAGGCAAGAAATCAGTGGCTTGTGGAGGGTTCAAGCAATTATACTTTCTTCCATAATAGCATTCGCATTCGTAGAAGCTCTAATACTATTTCTGAATTAGTAGATAGTGATGGCCATACTATCTCTGATTATGATCAGTTGTGTGACCATATTGTGCAGTTCTATGAAGAGAAATTTAATGGCCATGAAACTGATATTGATGCTAGCTTATTTGATTATGAGCATGTTAGTATTTCGGATGATCAAAGTCTTTCCATGGACAGAATTCCAACTCCAGACGAAATCAAACAAGCGGTTTTGACCTTGAGCCGATAAAGTGCTCCAGGGCCCGATGGTTTTTCCGGGTTGTTTCTATCGTCATTGCTGGGATATTATTCAAGATGACTTGATTAAGGTTGTTATGTTTTGTTGGAGTACTGGTCATATTCCTAATGGGGTGAACTCTAGTCTTATCATATTACTTCCAAAGGTAAGAGGTGCAAATACTCTTCGTAATTTTCGACCTATTGGCCTTAGTAATTTTTTCTTTAAATTTTTTACTAAGATCCTTGCTACTACACTTGGTAGTGTTTTGGATAATCTTGTTTCTGAGGAACAGGTAGCCTTTATGAAGGGTCGTAATATTCATGAAAACATCGGTTTGGCTTTAAATGGTTAATGAACTTCACATCAAGCGTAAGGATGGCAACATTGGCCTTAAGCTTGATATTTCACAGGCATTTGACACGGTGAGTTGGTCTTTTGTGCTGGAAGTTTTTCGCCGGTATGGTTTCTCTGAACATTGGTGCTCTTGGATTCTTAATATTTTGAATTCTGCTAGAATCTCTATTCTTTTGAATGGCAGTCCGGAGGGTTATTTCAAAATTAATAGAGGTTTACGTCAAGGAGACCCCCTTTCTCCTTTGATTTTTATCTTGATTGAGGATGTTCTCAGCATAAATATTACGAAGCTTTTTCTAGAAAAAAATATGTCTCATATGGTTACAAGAGGTGGTATTTCCCCTACTCATCTCTTCTTTGCTGATGACATTATGATTTTTTGCAAGGGAAACCTTAAGAGTCTTCATAATCTGGTGGATTTGTTGGGTAAGTATTAAGTAGCTTCTGGCCAAACTGTATGTAGGCAAAAAAGCAAGATTTATTATGGTGGAGGCTCTTTGAGTAGACGGACCTATCTTGCTGATTACTTGGGTATGAGTGTTGCCACTTTTCCTGATAGGTATTTGGGTGTTCAAATTATGCCGGCATCGTTAGATATCATCATATTTCGGAGTTGTTGAGAAGATTAAAACTCAACTTGCTGGTTGGAAAGGCTTTTTATTATCTTTTCATGATCGTATTGTGCTTGTTAAATCGGTCATTTCTAGTTATTCTATTCACAACATGGCTATCTACAAATGGCCGTGCAAATTTATTTTGCAATGTGAAAGAGCAATTAGGAATTTTATTTGGACTGGTGACTCTAATGTTAGTCGTGTTGTGGTTGTGGCATATGATAAAATCTGTTTCCCTTTTGAGGAGGGGGGTCTGGGTTTAACTCGTATGGCTACTATGAACAATGCTCTTCTCATGAAGCTTTGGTGGAAAATTCGCACTTCAAAGAAGAAATGGCTGGTTTTCTTCATGCAAGGTTTTTTGGTAGGAATGGTTGCATCAAGGCGAATGGTTTGAAGTCTTCTATTTTGCCGGGTATTAAAAAAGTATACAAGATTGTTGAATCTAACACTAAAGTGCTGCTAGGTGATGGTAGAGATACTTCTCTTTATTATGATGCTTGGTTTTCAAATAGAAGTATTGCTGATATCCTTAACGATTATACTTTGGATAGAACCACGTTGGTTAGTGCTATTTTGATTGAAGGACGCTGGCAGATTCCTGTAGAGCATTTGGATCGCATGGTAGCTGCTGGTCTTGATGTTAATCAGTTGCCTACTCCTTTGGAAGGTGGGGATTCACGGATTTGGATGCCAGACCTCAAGGGGAACTTTACTGTAAGTTCAGCTCGAGATCTTATCCGCCAGAAGTATAATGTTTTTGCAGGCGCATCTCTTTTATGGAGGAAGGAAGTGCATCCTACCTTAGCTGCCCAGAATTGGAAGTTTATCCGTGGTGCTTGCGCTACTTATGACATAATCCAAAACAGGTTTAAAATTCAGCTTGCAAGCCGTTGTAGCCTTGTGGTGTGGAGGAGGAGACTCTTGATCATGCCCTTTTCCATTGCACCTTTGCTGGTCGTGCTTGGAACTGGATTGCTGATATTTTTGATTTAATGCCTAATGCTAACCTTGTGCTATCTTGCAAAGCATCTAAGGGAAGAAGTGTCATGATCCGTGACTTGTGGCTACTTGCTAACCTTGTCATCAGGTCAGAACTTTGGGATGTGCGAAAGAAGACAGTTTTCCAGCGTCAACAACCCAACTGGAACGTTTTCTTCAGGCTTGTTTTGAAGTTAATCCAAGAGTTTGCTGTCAGAATTAAAGGGTTCATGCGAAACAATGCTGCTGATGTTGTTATTCTTGATTATTTCCGTGTGAATCATAGAAGAGTAAAGCCTTTTCAACCTGTTGAATGCTTTTGGGAGCCTCCGGAAGAAAATGAACTCCAACTTTGCTGTGATGGGGCGGCTAGACGGAATCCAGGTGTTTCCGGTGCTGGTGTGGTTGCACGTGATGTGAACTGTTCAGTTCTAGGAGCTATGTCTATTGGCCTTGGAGTTACTAAAAATTACTTGGCGTAACTTTATGGCATTATTGTGGGTATGGAGTGGGTTGTTAGATGGGGAATGAGGCGCATTTGCATTAGGTCTGATTCCTATGGGGTTGTTGAAGCTTTGAAGAGTGCTAATATTCCTTGGTTTGCTCGACAAAGGTGGGTAGCAGTTTGTAGACACTATGATGCAATAAGTTTTATTCATACCTATAGGGAGGCGAATTTCTCTGCTGATTCTATGGCAAATAGGGGTTGTCTTCTCAGTGAGGAGGAAGGTTTACATTATGATGGAAGACCAATTTTTTTAATTTCCGTTGAATACCCTAATGTTGCTTATTATAGATTCAAATAGTTTACAAGTTTTTGGGGTTGCTGTGACCTCTTTTCTTGTAAATTATTCTTTGTAAATTTGTTATCTATTAATACAATTTTTTGACTTATCAAAAAAAAAAAGTAAAAGGAATTGATGAAGAAGAAGAGGTAGTTTGAGATTTTTGGGATATTCGGTTATGCAGAGCAAATGGAGAGAGTCACTTATATCTATATCTAATCTATCTTACAAAAACAAATGGTTTTTGAACCATCTGACGGCTGTAAATAAGCCTTTGTAAGCCATCGACGGCTCTCACTGCTCTCAAAACACAAGAAAGTTGGGGAGATAAATCGCGGCTAAAAATCTATCCCTATTTTACGCCCTAATCCAACGACCCTGATTCCAGTTACACAGATTTATGGGTTTTCTTTGACTTATTCCTCCTTCAGTTTCGTTACTTTCGTACGTTACTAACAACAAAGATCTGACCATAATATATGCTATTCAAATCCTATTGATTCAAGCAAAAATAGAGTTCTTATTCAAATCCTATTCTCCATCAATGGTTCATACGTTACGAAAGAAAAGAAATATCCCCAGTAACAGCTCGTTAACAACTCACTAATTTTTTATAATACAATTTTTTATTAATACAATTTTTGACTTATCAAAAAAAAAAATCACTAATTTTTTATAATTAATCCCTGAGATGTTCCACTATATAAACCTCACACGATGTTATCTTCCCATGGTTCTCAGTTTGTTTCTTAACCATACTCTGTCAGGATTATATTAAAGTTTGATTTTTGACGTTTTTTATTTGTTAATTTTTATGAAATGTTTCTTTGATTTAATTGTTCAGCTCGATTTTATAATTTTAGCAGATACATTGTTTATGAAAATGTTTCATTGATTTGGTTAGTTGCAGATATATTTTTTGATATAATGTTAGCATATTTTGTCGGTAGATATTGAGAAAAGAGCCAGCATCCATCTCCGGTGGTGATGTCAATAGAATTTCACTTGATTTGTTTTTTTTTTTTTTTGTGTTTTAGGTTAGGGATTGATTTGTAGATCAATCAGAAGGTCTAAGAATTAAACATTTCACCAAAAGACAGTGTTGATTTGGTATGAGGATCAACTACGTAAGACATAAGGATGTAATGTAGTTACCATTTCAAATAGGCAATTACCATTTTTCTAATTTGGTACTCATGTAAATAATGTAAGGAAATCTGCTTCAAATTCTATTAACATTGTTTGAAGGATAGATTAACTGCAGTGGTGCCTTTGATCGGTTGAATACTCAAACTTTACTTCAAATCATTCTTTGGTTTTAAGGACTACTGAGATTTAGTCTGAATCACTCTCTGTCGTTCATTGTACTAACTGCAGTGACACCTTGATCAGTTGAATACTAAAACTCGGGCACAAGAGCAGTTGGAAGCTTGAAAAATCTATAGTAGATGTTGTTCAAGCGAAAAGGTAGTCTCTTCTTACACAAGATGGTGTCTATACCAAATACCGGTGATTTGGTGATGTCTCACAGTAAATTATTGATGGTCAATGTCTTTGGCAAACTCATATGGTATAATCGCGGAGGTTCTCAAATTATTAGTTTCGTGTTCTTTGCTATTCTAAATTTAATCAAACCCAGTATTTTTTTTTTTTTTTTTTTTTTTGAAACTGAAAAATGATATATAATGAAGATTAAGCTATTACATAAGAAGCTTCAGCTTCAAGAATATTCTTAATCTGGTTAGGAGGATATTCTAACCAGGTTTGGCTTAGTTTATCTACTCTAGCTAACTTGGACAAATTATCCGCTATTTTATTCTTCTCCTATTGGACATAATAGCAATGCCATGAGTTATAAAATTGAAAAGACTTCTTGATATCACTAATGAGATTATGTAATCTCCAATCAATGTTGAAAGAGTCATTGTTCACTGCATCTACTACCAACTTTGAGTCCAATTCGAAGTGCACTTCCCTCAAATTCATCTCCTTAGCCCACTTGACCGCCTCCCATAATCCGTTGCACTCTGCATGTTCTGGACTTTCAGCTTTAGCTAGATAGATGCACCGTGAGCCTTTGTGACGACCTGCAAAATCACGAATGATTAGACCAATGCCTCCTTGATAATTACTAAAAGAACCATCAGAATTTATAGTGAGTATTCCATTAGGAGGGGGAGTCCAATGTAAATTCAGTCTAGGTTGTCTCATAGTGCTAGCAGGCTTCTGTTTTGACATTTCAGTGAACTTAGTTAAGAATTTTCTGCACTTGTTGATGATGGAATCAGGAGTTGCTGCTACATCCTTGAAAACTCTGTCGCATCTCTGAGACCAGATACACCAGGCCACAATTGATATTCTGCAAATCATGTCTTTAGTGATAAGACCAGCTTGTAGGTTGTCAAATAAACTACATATCCAGTCCTGCAAATTGATGTTATTTGGAGTATGTAAACCCAGTGAACCAAACCAGACCACCTTAGATAGGTTGCAATCCAGCAGAATATGTGTGTCAGACTCCAAGTGTTGGTTGCAGAAAGGGCAACTGTAATCACCATTTTGAATGACATAAAATAGCTTGTCTCTAGTGGGGAGGATATTCTTCACACACTTCCAGATGAAATGATTGATTCTTGGCAGAACTGGGAGTTTCCACAATCTCTTGTAGATGGTCTTCATTCTTGGAGGAGTTGCATCATTTGAGTTCTTCTCTTCATACATTCTCCTATATGCAGACTTCACTGTAAATTTGCCATTCTTTTCAAGGTACCACACCATTTTATCTTCATAGTCTGGAAAAACAATCATATTTGAAATCAGTCTAGCTGTGTGATCTTCAAAGAGAGAGAGAATTAGATCCATGTTCCAGTTTGTAGTTCCCCTATGAAGAAGTTGAAATACAAACTTGTAATGATCAAAGATCGAAGCATTTATTTTTGGTGTTGGAGGCATTGACAAACCTTGTACCCAAGTGTGTTTCCAAATTTGGATTTTCCTACCATTTCCTGGACTCGCCCACTATACTTTTTGATGAACTCCAACTCTGAGCTTATACTAGACCATGACCAAGTAGTGGAAGAATTTTTCTTTAAATTAAACATATCACCATCAGGGAAGTACTTTGCTTGCAGGGACTGAGAGCATATTGAAGTGCTGTCATTACATAACCTCCAGGATGATTTTGCCAATAAGGCTCTGTTGAACAAATGGAGATCTCTAAAACCTAAACTACCATCCTCTTTTGAAGCATTGATCTTCTTCCAAGTGATTAATTGTCTGCCTTTGTTTGATTTCTTTTTCCTCCAGAATTTCTGTTGAGTTGAATTCAACTTTTGAATGGTGGCATCTGGTAACTTAAAACTTGTCATATGATGTACTGGAATGGCATTCGTAACATTTTTGACCATGACAGTCCTTGCTGCTTCAGACATATTAATACACCTCCATTTAGTTAATCTCGAACCCATTTTTTCTTCAAGAATAGAAAAAGGAACTCTTCTATTTCTGCCAATGAAGAAAGGAAGACCCAAATATTTCTCATCATTTAATTGTAACTGTTTGACTTGAAGGATACCACTTATGGTCTGACAATGAGAAGGACTCAAATTTTTGCTGAAATAAACAACACTTTTGCTGAAATTTATCAGTTGACCTGAACATAAGCTGAATTCTTCTAATGTATCAAGCAGCTTCTTAGTTTGATTAAGGTTTGCCTTGCAGAATAAGATGCAGTCATCTGCAAATAAAAGATGGTTTATCTTGGGTGCAGATCTTGAAATTTTTACACCTGTCAATTGTTTGGTAGCCTCACAGTGATTTAGGTATCTTGAGAATGCTTCCATGGCGAGAATAAAGAGATAAGGGGACAGAGGGTCCCCTTGTCTGATGCCTCTTGTTGGCTTGAAAGAGTGAGAAGGAGTACCATTAACCATGATTTCAATTTGAGTTGTTGAGATGCATTGAGATATCAGTTGGCAGAACTTGTCACAGAATCCAAATTTCTTCAAAACTTCAATCAGAAAAACCCATTCTAACCTATCAAAAGCTTTAGACATATCCATTTTCAATGCCAAGTTACCTGACCTGCCTTTTTTCTTCTTCATTGCCTGAACCAGTTCCTGTACTAGACAAATATTTTCCGATATCAGTCTCCCGGGGAACATAAGTCGATTGTATTGGTGAGATAATGGTTTCCATATGTTTCTTCATTCTTAGTGCAATGACTTTGGATATTATTTTGTAAACTCGTATTGCGAGAGTGCAATAGGTCTGAAGTCTTCTGGTTTTTTTGCTGGAGTGACTTTAGGAATTAAAGTTACTCTAGTATTATTTATCCTCTTCAAGATATACCCAGAATGAAAAAAAGCTTGCACCATTTTACAAACATCCCCTTTTACTACTTTCCACTTTGTGATTGATAGAAGCACTGGGGAAAACCATCTGGACCAGGAGAAGTCCATGGTTCCATAGACATAAGAGCTTTATGGATTTCTTGTTCCTCTGGAATGGCTATAAGAGCATTATTGTCTTGCTCATTGATTCAGGTAGGTATGTACTGAATAAATTGATGGCTGTCTGATGGATTAGAAGAAGTACTGATGTTGCTAAAATGTCTGACTAGCAATTGCTCAATCGAAGATCTGTCTTTACACCAAGAATTGTCTGGAGCTTGAAGGGAGTCAATTCTGTTCCTCACTCTTCTATGATTTGCTCTTATATGAAAATATTTTGAGTTCTTATCCATGTCATTGTAGAATTTGTCTCTTGCCTTCTGTTGGTTTGAGCTGGCTTGAATCTCATTTAGTTCTTCTATTTGCTTCTCCAAAGTAATTACCTTAGAAGAATGGTTACCTTGAATATCAATTGTTTGAAGTTTAGATAACTCATGTTGAAGTTCAGAGATCCTTGACTGAATATGCCCAAATTTTTCCTTACTCCACTTGGACAAGACATGTCTAGTATTAGCTTGCTTATCAGATAAAATATAAGCTGCTGAACCTGTAATATTAGAACTCCAAGCATTCATAATTTCAGTAGCACATGAGTCATTTTGTAGCCAGTGCTCAAAGAACTTCCAATTTCCTCCTTTAGACAAGTTAATATTATAAAGAGATAACATAATAGGAGCATGATCAGAACCAAGCTGACCCAGATGAGTAAGAGTAGCAACAGGGTAATTTAGAATGAAATCACTATTGATTAAAGCTCTATCAATTCTAGATTTAAATTTTCCTGTGCCATGACTGTTACTAGTCCAAGTGAATGGGTTGCCTATATAGTTCATATCATGCAAATCTGACTGTCTAATATAGTTTAAAACTTCAGGGGAAGTAGTAGAAGAACTAGTATTTTTATCAGACAAGTTTATAGTGACATTGAGGTCACCTATAAGAACCCATGGAATTTTAACAGAAGTACTTAGATTTTTGATATAACTCCATTGGGCAGGCTGTTCTTTGACATAAGGGGTGCCATAAACACAACTTAAGAACCATTCTCCTAGAGCTGGATCTTTGTTAACTATAGCATGGATCATTTTAGAAGTAGAATTAACAATGTCTAGTTGAAAACCATCTTTCCAAAGCATGATGATACCACCTGCTTGACCTATAGATGGCATGTAGCAATTATTTGGGAATTTGAGAAAGTTTGTGAGGGAGATAATTCTATCATCATTAATTTTGGTTTCACATAGAAAAATAATATCAGGAGAGTGAGCATTATTAAGGTTACTTAGATGGTCTCTGGTGGCTTTTCCTAAGAAACCTTGACAATTCCAACTGATTATTTTCATAGTTTCAAGTTGATAGAGAAAATTAAAGCTAAGAAGTCTATAGTATATAGTGAAAGCAAGAATGGAAAAAATTTTAAAGGAAGGGGTAGGGTTTTTTACCAAGCTATTAGGAGCAGCTGCATTCACCTCATGGGTATTCCCTCTTATGTCAGATTGTCCCTCTTCAATCAAGTCATGTTCCATGCTAACAAAGTCAGTATGAGTTGGTGGATTTTCAGTATCTCCCTCCATGACATTTCCTTGATTATCGACTCTGGATCTTTTATGACTTCTCTCAACTTTCTCATCTTCTGCTTGAGTATCCAACATTTTCTTACTAGCCCATTTGATTTTTTGAACAAGCAAGTTCAAGTCTTCAACTATTTCCACTTCATAAGCTCGGCTAGTTCATGAATGTAAGCTATGTACTCTTCATTGGTGAATCTCCTAATCATGAGGTCATCAGATGTGTTGTCACATTCTTCTACATTATGATCCACAGTAAAACATTTAGGACAGAGATTGTGTGGTTGTTTCTCCCAATGGAACCGAATCCAAGTTTGACCTCCAGCTGCAGTATTCCACCATCCACCTCTATGAAGTGGTTTTGCCAGATTGATGTTGATTCTTGCTGAAATTGTGGAACCATATGTAGGTTTACAATCTGGTTCCACAATCTTCCGGCTCGATCCAGATTTTAGTTCCAAGTTCCTCAATAGCTTCATTTACGACAGCTAAGGAATGATGTTCTAATAGAATGTGTTGAAATTAGACAGTCCATTCCTGTTCGTCAAAAATCCAACTTTTCAGTGGTATGGTTGCATCATATTTTTTCAGATTGAGGTGAGCTTTGAGAAAATTCCAAGGACTATTCTTAAGAACAACATTCATTTCTTCTTCCGCACTGAACTTGAAAAGAAAAATATTGGTATCCAGACGTCTTAACTCCTTAACTCTATACATTGGCCAGAGTGTTTTGATTTCCTTTCTGACATCCTTAGTTTCAAACTTGTCATACTTGAAGAGTTTTCCTATAATAGTAGTATTCAACTCTTTTGTAGCTTCAGTGAGAGCTGTTTTTGTACCAGCAACTCTTCTCATTTGACGTGCACAAATATCCCTTATTTTTGCATTCTGCATTTTAGAGGTAATGACTGAAACTTGGGAGTTTGAGGAGGACGCCATTGATATGAAGAGAAGGGTATGGGTATGATGTTGGATGATATAAGATGAAGAGGGATTTAGGTTTTGTACCGTGATATATAGCAGGATATGTTGAAGAAAATAACTGCAATTAGGTAATTGGGAATATTTTGTTTCCATAAAATTTGGGGTAGAATTGTTTACACCTGTATTATAGGAAGTGATATCAGATTGATTTAAGTGTGAATAGTTATTGACCTTCCTGAAATTTAGGTGATTGAAAGGGGAAGGTTTTGAAAATTTGAAATTCAAATCCGCTCTGAAGTTACTCTCTCTTTGACTTGGATCCACTAAGTTGTTCCCAATAATCAAGAAATTATCATTGAAATCATATACATGATAAGAAGAGACATCTTGATACATACCGATTGAATCCACCATGGCTTTGAAAACTGCAATACTGCAATATAATGGAACATTGAAATACATTTTGATTGTGACAATACTGTTGTTAGAAGGATTACAATAGTGATAAGTTTCCAATATTGAAAACTTTCCATGATAATGGTGAATACAGCTGCCCTGAAAAGGATTAGAAAGAATCCATTAAAGGGGATGCGAAGAAAATTGAAGTAAAGGAAAATAAAAAACAAAAAAAAAATGGGAGACTAAGGAAAAACAATTAGCTCATACCATATTAGAGCTATGGGAGAATATTAAATCAAGAATAGAGAGACCAAAAACAAGAGAAAATTAATCAGACCCGCATCCCAAGTGTTTGGACTTTGGATCATATGCAGTCATCATTTTGGATCGTTGCAGGTGATATTGATATGCAAGTGTTTGGAGGGGTGTTTGGACTTTGGATCATATGCAGTCATCATTTTAGTGAGTAACAACTTTATTCATTACTTTGTATTATCTGTATATATTACGCTGTAAAGTAACTTTTTAGTGGGCATATTTTTTTATGACAAGTCAGTTGTGGATCGCTCCGTTTTCGGAAACGTGGGGCAGGTAAACAGTAAATCTGCAAGTATTGGTCTCCTGACTCAAACCTCATTGTGTTCTTTAGTATTTATGATTATTGCCTGCCTTCAAGCAAAAATAACACTTAAGCTTAGATCCTCTTTATATTTAAGAAAAGAGTATAAGTGCTTTCTATTTGCAAATCTTGATACTTCACAAATGAACCGATACAGTACTATCATCGCAGTATATTGAAAGGTTACGCAAAATAGTAACACATCCAAGCGGGTGTTAAGAAAGTGTTATTGGGTATCAAAGGCAACTTAAGAAGGAGCTGTAACCAGCTATGGCAATGAAGAGGGAGGTAATAGTTCACATCACCTTTAACGTTTCATTCTTTTCCATTCCCATTTATTTTATTCATATGATTAATATGTTGTTGTTTGTGGAAAAAAATAATTTTGATGTGTTGTTATGATGATAGTTCATAAAAAATTTAGTGGTAATTGAATTATTGTCCCTACTTTTGATGGACTATACAAATATCCTTATCACACAATAATTCTATCCCTCTCCTTGTACAAGCCCATCAGGGTCCCAATAACAAATTTTAGACTTCCAAATATACCCCCGGTATACATTTGGATTACAAAATTGAGTTTCAGTTATAAACGGAAACTGAAAACCGAAAGAGAGAGAAAGAGATCCAGCAGAATCTCAGCTCAGGTCGTGAGAAATTTTTTTCGAAGTTTTTCGTTTTCGTTTAGATCTACGATTCGGAGACTGAAATTCTTCTTCTCCTCCTTCTTCTTCATTATTTGTGCAGATCAATCAATCAACGGAATCGAGATTTTTAGCTCCGTTTAACTGAAATTTCCATTAATAACAGAAATCACTGGATCTGTCTTTCTGAAACAAATTGGTAATGTTGATGTTATTTTGACCAGATTTTTATGATTGCATGTTCGTTTCATTGATTTTTATGTACAATTTTTGTTTTTCGTTGTTGATGCAGAGATCGTGATTTATGTTGGAAGATTGATTTCGTGATTATTCCGTTAGATTGATTGATATTGATATAGTTTGATCTCGAGATCCTTATTCATCTATTAAACATGTACGTTTTAATTTTTGATATGTTATTTACACTTTCTTTTTTCTTAAATCTGCTCATCAACTGTTTATGCTGAAATGTTGAAGAATTTTGTTTGTGTCAATTGTTGTTGTTGATCCAAAATTTATGCTGAAATGTTGATGATGTATTTTAGACACTCTATTGATTATGCTTTTGATGAGATGTTGATATTATTTTTGGATCAACCTTGACTGTTGATACAAAAATAAGATGATGTTTAGTTTATTTTTGGATCAACTATTGTTGTTGATCCAAATTTCTGAACACAAAATGTTTGTATTTTGTGTTTTTATTTCTTTGGTACATTGCAGTTAATCATTATGCATTCATTTTGTTGATAATGTAGCTTTTATTTTAGGTTTCTCACATTCTACATTGAATATAACTTTCACGAGGGGCGTAGCCCCCGAGTGAGGTGCGACGTAATACTATATGTAGCTTAGGGTACTTTATACTTCTTTCTTTTTGGTTTGCATTAAAATTCATGCTTTAACTACCTCTTATTGGATCAAATGTGATATTTTACACAGATTTATTGGATCAACTGTCTCTGTTGATCCAAAACTATGATTGTTTACACAGATTTATTGGATCAACTGTGACTGTTTACACATATTTATTGGATCAACTGTGATTGTTGATCCAAAACTATGATTGTTTACACATATTTATTGGATCAACTGTGACTGTTTACTCATATTTTATTGGATCAAGTGTGACTGTTGATCCAAATTTCTGAACACCACTATATGTTATGGTTGTTGCAGGCCAAAGATGGTAGTTGCAGAGTTCAAATTTTGCAATCAGACCGTCTCGCATCCCGTTTCAGCATCAACTACTATCAAGGAGATGATAAGTGTGGTGAAACAAAAGTGGCCTTATGTTCCTGAAGACCTCATTCTCTTTGGTTACACTATAGAAGGGATTTCAAATGTCATCAATCACGATTTGGATTTGAGGTTTTTCATTCACTATTGCAGCTCACAAGGGATTGACTTGGTGAAGTTTGAAATCCAGTTAAGGACTTGTGTTGATTATATTTCTTCATCATCTTCTTCTGCTCCTGCTCCTGCTTCTTCGTCATCATCAAGTTGTATTTCAAGCGATGAGGTAGCTGTTGTGGAAGACGTCACTGATGATGCGTGTTTGATCAAAAAGGTCCGAAGAAGTCTGATGCTTGGGTCAACATCTTAACTGGAGTAGGGCAGTTGTTTGAAGGTGGTATTGAGGAAGTTAAGGACTCTGTTACAAAATATGAAATGTGTAGTGGTCGCAAATACAAATTAGTTAAGAGTGACTTTTTACGATACACTATGGAGTGCAAGTTCAAAGAGAAGGAAAATTGTCGCTGGAGGTTTCACGCATCTCTCCTCGCCAATTCAAATGGTGTATTTAAATGCAAGAGATATATCGCAGAGCATTCATGTAGTTTAGCTTCTTCGGATCCATCAAAAGTTAGGATGAGAAAATCGTTTATGAAGAATATATTGTCAGATGATTTATGAGCATCGAAGAAGAAGAAGAAGACTCTTCGATGTTATAGATTTACTCCGAATGGAATATGGAGTTGACCTCACGTATTGTCAGGCATATCACGGTTTACAATTCACCAAGACATTTCTTTGGGGTGATGACGCCAAGTCCTATTCAGACTTATTTTGGTATAAAGATGCAATTGAACAGTACAATCCTGGAAGTGTTGTCAATTTTGAGTATGATAGTGTGACGCGTCAGTTCAAAAGGTTTTTTGTTGCTTTTGAAGCTTCCATAACTGGTTTCAACAATTACTACCGTCGATGCTATTTATCAATTGTACCTTTCTCACTGGGAAGTTCAAGGGTGGTCTTATGGTTGCTTGCGGAAAAACTGGTAACCAACGTATGACTTTTAACCTTTTACTATTTTTCATTTTGTATCCATGTTTTTTTTAATTTTTTACTGTTGATCCATCATTATGCATTCATTTTGTTGATAAATGTAGCTTTTATTTTAGGTTTCTCACATTCTACATTGTATTTAACTTTCACGAGGGGGCGTAGCCCCCGAGTGAGCTGCGACGTAATACTATATGTAGCTTTGGTTAATTTAGACTGCTTTCTCTTTGGTTTTGCATTAAAATTCTTGCTTTAACTACTTCTTATTGGATCAACTGTGATTGTTGATCCAACTTTATTGACTCAACTGTGATTGTTCAAGCATGGATCAACTGTGATTGTGGATTAACTATGACTATTGATCCAGAACTATGATTGTTTTACACAGATTTATTGGATCAACTGTGAATGTTTATCCAAAAACTATATTTTGTTTTGAATCAACTTCTACTGTTGATCCAACTGAAATGGATCAACTGTGACTTTTGATCCAAAACCATCATTTGCTTACACAGATTTATTGGATCAAATGTGACTTTTAATCCAAAAACTATATTTTGTTTTGAATCAACTTCTACTTGTTGATCCAACCGAAATGGATCAACTTCCATTGTTGATCCAATCGAAATGGATCAAATGTGACTTTTGATCCAACCGAAATGGATCAACTTTTTTTGTTGACATTAGTTACTGGTCACTTATTTTTGTTTTTGTTTTTTGGTTTTTGTAGAAATCTATCCAGTTGCATTTGGAATTGTTCCTTGTGAAAATTGTGAGAGTTGGGAATGGTTCTTAACCAATTTGAAGGGTATTATTCGTGAAGATCGTCCACTGACCATCATATCAGATCGTGGAATCGGCCTTTTGAAGCATGTGCCTAAAGTCTTCCCAAATGCTTTCCATTCCTACTGTTTGTACCATATGAAAGGAAATATTCCGGTTCCAAAGGGCAAGAGCAGACAAACTGCAGTCAAGTTATTCGAAGAGTGCTACACTGCATTAACAAAGGAAAAATTTTATGTTGCTGCGAAGAGTATGAGTAATCTAAAGTTGGATTCAGTGGTTTCTTGGATGATGAAGATTCCACTCGAGAATCGGGCTGCTCATGCATTTCTAGGAGAAAGGTGGGGTGAGAACACATCAAATATTGCTGAGAGTTTTAACAATGTTATTAAGCATGATTAGCCGCTTCTAGCAATTGAGCTTCTCGATGGTATTCGTGCTAAGGTAATGGAGCATAATTACAAGAGGTTATTGGAGTCTAACAAGTAGACTACAAGGCTTACTCCTCGTATGCAAGCAAGGTTTAACAAGAGGATAAACATTTTGCCGTTCATACAAGTTTCGGAGATCAAGTGAGAAAGTATTTGAGATCATTTCTCCAACAGGAAAGCATACTGTCGACTTGGATTCTAGGACCTGCAGCTGCAAATGGTGGAAAAAACATAGCTTTCCTTGCACTCATGCAATGAAAGCCATGTTGCAGATTGGAAATGATAAACCATACAAATACATTAGCCCTTACTATACTTCTGACTACTACAGAAGGTTGTACTCTCGACCCATATATCCTATTAGGACTCGAGAAGCCTCCTGGAATTAATAAAAAGGGGTATATTTTGCCTCTCAATGGTGGTCGAGAACAAGCTGGAAGGCCTAAAGGTATTAGGTATAGGGGCAGTCGTGAAAAGGTGCGCAAGAAGAGGAAGTGTGGCCAATGTGGGATCCTCACCTTTCACAACCGTCGAACATGTCGCAGAGCTCCTTTGGATCCTCGTGCACCAATGTTTCGCAAGGAGTCTCATTCCAGGATGATCAAGTTCTTGAAGAGGATGTTGTTCTGAAGTTTTTGGTTTTATTCATATTCTGAACAACTTGTTTTAGGTTTCTTACTAGTTGGTGTTTTCTTTTTCTTTTTTTATGCTTTTCTGGTTTGCAATTGTTATTTTTTTAAATGATATACACTCTTAGTTTGTTGTTATGAATTTTATTCTTTTGTTTCTCAAGTATATGTCAGTTTTCAGGTTACAACTTAATTGATTTTACGGAAAACATACTTATACAAATGGTATCAACTTCCATTGTTGATCCAACTAAAATGGATCAACAATGGTTGTTTACACTATAGTGTGGAAACATTGTTCCTTGGTTCCAACTTATTTGGATCAACAATGACTGTTGACACACAAAACAAACAGAAAATTTGCATGGTCCTATCTGTATTTTCTAGTAAACTCCCCAAGCTATACATACATGTAACATTCATTCATAATCAGACCAACTTATTTGGATCAACAGTGGTTGTTTATCCAACTTAACTGGATCAACAATGGTTGTTGATCCAACTTGTAGGATCAGAATATCGCAACACCAACGCCCTTGCGAAATCCATAAACGACACATTGCGAAGATATCGCAGACGAGTAATATAAATGACGCAACGGATGAAGACAGCCAGAACACGAGAAAGACGTGAAGACCTAGCGAGGTTTAGGAGTGTTGCGAGGTTTTACATTTGTACACTTGCGAGAATGTCGCAAGTCAGATCCGAAAATGAGGGATAACTTAGCTGTCATCCATTATGTAATGTCCTATATAAAGAGCCGAATAGGCTTATGAAGGGGGGGGGGGATCTTTTTAGAGAGTGGAGAGAAATTTTAGAGGAGAGAGAAAGTCTAGAGTAGCAATAACATTCTTGAATTCACTTCCTTCTTGTAAAATTTCTAACTCAATTAATAAAGAGATTGATTATTGATCTTAAATATGTGTTAGATATTATGAATTCTTGTGAGGTGTGTATTGTAGGATTTCCTGCAATTACATATGGCGCTAGAAACAGGGAATGATTGAAGATTGATATTGTGATTTGAAAGAATTTGGAGTAATAGGGAAGGAATTTCATATAATTTTCAACAATTCATTAAGATTGAAAAATGGCTAGAAGAAGACATGCATCAAAACAACCAACAACTGTTAGAAGGAGTAGGAGACTTGCTGGAGAAAGGAGAAACGAGATGGGAGAATCTTCAAGAATGAATACAATGAACAACAGAGAAAATCAAGTTCAACCACCAATTCAACGTACACCACCAATACAAAATAGAACTGTGGATTATGACAGAGTGAGTGTACATACTTGGCGATCAGATTCCGTAGATGAAATGGGAGAAGAGCAGCAATTAGGAGACAATGGGCAAGAGGAGAGTGATCAAGAAATAATTGGAGGAGTAATTCATGGAAATGAAGAGATTGCAGCATTAGAGACATTGAGGCAAATAATACATGAAGAAAGGCGGTTAGAAGCAGAAGAACGTGCGAATTTGACAAGGCAAAATCATGAATTGAGGATGGAAAACATAAGATTACAAAATAGGAGGTCAAGAAGCACTACAAGATCACATTCAAGGTCAGTTAGAGAAGAAATAAGACAAAATTTGCCTATAGAAAATGCTAATGAAGAAATTCGAGAGGGAATACAAAATCCAGGCGAAGAACGTCGCGAAGGAAGAGAAGTATTGGAAGATCGTTATATTCAACGTGCTGAAATTCTTCAAAACAAACAGAATGATGGAATTCAAGGAAATAGACACCGCCAGGGGCGAAATAATCAAGATGGCGAAGAAAATCAGGAAGAAGGAAGGAGAATTTTACATGAGAGAGAAATACAAAGAAATGAACGAGCAATTGAGGATGAAATTCGAAGACACTATGATGAACAAACACATTTAGCTCGCGAGAGAGAAAGATTAAGAGCAGAAATGGAAGAACAAGAACTACAAGAAGCAATTCGACAGAATAACCATGATAATCGAGAAAGGAGGCGTGAGCGAAACCGCAATAATGCTAATATCAATGAAGAATATGATAGAATACAAAGGAGAACTGAAAGACGGCGAAGAGGAGAAAATGAAATATGTGACGATGTGCGAATTAATGAAAGAATTGAAAGAAAAGATCGCAGAAAGACGAGAGGAAAGTGATGAACAAGAAAGTCAAAACAGAGATGAACGCGGGAGAAGAGAGGCGGAGTTGAAAAGACCAATGGATCCAAATTCTGGTATAAATGAACAAATTTTGAGAGAGTTAGCGGAAATGAGAGGAATGATAAATAATAACAAAGGAGGAGGTAAGAGACAATTGGATGAAGCCATAGAGGAAGCTGCGAAAACTCCATTCACACAAGAAGTACAATTAGGAGGAATACCCCCAAAATGCAGTTTGCCTGTGTTAACCAACATTTTTGATGGAACAACTTGTGCAATCCAACACATCAAAGCTTATGTGAGATGTATGCTACAATGGGAGAACCATGATGCAATATTATGCAAGTATTTCGCATCAAGTTTAACAGGAGAGGCGTTCAAATGGTTTGAAGGTTTGCCAAAGAATACTATAACATCTTTCAACCACTTGCAAGCTATATTTTTAGGAGCATATATAAGTAACAATTCCTCGCGACCTGGCATTGAAGATGTATTTGGGCTGAGGCAAAGGGTTGGCGAAAGTTTGAAGCACCTAACTGTGAGATGGAAGACAATGTGTAGTGATATGGATGGTCGTGTGGACGAAAGATATCTCATTCTATCATTCATCAATGCTATGTTCGCAACTAACCTGTTATACATTCAGATTTTCAGAATCAAAAATACAATCACAATGACTGAGTTGCGAGAACTTCAGGAGGAGTATATTGCTCTTGAGGAAAAGCAAAACGAGATGGAATCATACCCCATTGCGAACACAAGTTCAAGAGCAGCGAATGCAAGCTTGTTACCCAAGTTAATAAATACAGTGGCGAGCACCTCACAAGGGCAACAAGAGAGGATAATGGGAGATGGTCAGCAAAAGCTAGTAGCTATGGGGAGCCGTGATCAAGAAGAATTTGAGAGAGAGAGAAACTTCTATAGCCGTGGTGGAAATAACAAAATCCAAAGACTTCATCAGCCACAAGAAACGTATGGAGGTCATCAGCCACAAGAAACGTATGGAGGTCATCAGCCGCAAGGAACTTATGGAGGTCAGAGGCAAAATTTTCATAGAGGACAGCGAAATCCAAAGATAATATGGGAAGAAATTAAAATGCCACCTTTGAATGCTAGTGTGGAGAAGATATGGGAAGCTATAATCCTAATGGAAAACATACCTGCACCATGGAATATGGGGAGTGAACCACCTCCAAGCTACAGGAGTAATGAATTTTGCTCTTATCATCATTTCCATGGACATACAACAAATGACTGCAGAAATATAAAGAGAATCATTCTCAGAATGATAGATCAGGAAAAATTAAATCACTTTCTGGTAGGACAAACGCAAACTCAAGCATTACCACCTCCTCCAGATATTCACAAGCCAAATATGGCAAAAGAAAGAGAAACATTTGTGATTGAAGTTAGCGCAAAGGCAAAGAATCTGTTTTGTAACTCCATCGTACACTCTCGTACAAGACGATTGAAGATTTTCACGATAACACTCTCAGTAGGGTTTTCGCAAGAGATGCCGATGATAGAGAAACAATGAACATTGCGAAGACATCGCCACTGGAAGAATGGCAAAAGCAGACTATCTCTTTTACCGCAGAAGAAGTACCTGAGGGTGGAGAAATGCATGACAACCCATTGGTGGTAAGATTGGAGATCAACCCAAAACCTAGCGAGGATGAAGATGATGAAGCTGAGAATTCTTGGGCAATCAACAGAATTTTGATTGATACGGGGAGTTCCGTGAACATTCTTTTTTATCATACTTATAAAACTATGGGAGGGAAAGATGAAGATCTAATACCTTCAACGTACAAAATCTATGGTTTTAATGGTACTGCAAATAAGCCAAAAGGAGAAGTTCATATGCGAATTCCACTGAAAGGATTATTTTCTGAAATTTTATTCTGTGTAGTTGATGTGGAATCACCATGCAACGCGCTGATCGGACGACCATGGTTACATGAGATATTAGGTGTGGCATCGACTTTCCATCAATGTATCAAATTCCCTCACCCCACTGGTGTTGGCATCATAAAGGGAGATTGGGTTGAAGGAAAGAAGTGTTATGAAGTTGATATAGAATCCTGTGAAGAAAGAGCTGCGAAGAAGAAGAATTGGAAATACAACATCAAAGAAAAACAAAGAGGTGAAAGATTAATGGTAGATGTAATAGAGCAAAGAGAGGAAGAAATGCTGCGAAACCAAAAAATGATGAAGATAGGAAGTGGCGAAGGTTTCGCAACAGACAAGAAAATGACAGGAAAATTCAAAAATGCAGAGGCAGAAAGTAGCAGAAGTAAGAGACTTAAAGAATAAATGTAGTTGTTGATTGTCAGAGAAAAAATGGGGAGGAAGATGAGAAATATAAGTTGGGTTAAAAAAAAAAAAAAAAAAAAAAAAAAAAAAAAAAAAAAAGAATGTATGAATGAATGGCAGAGATGAGGTTGCGAAAGGAAGTTGATATGCAGAAGAACAGAATATATTATGAAATATAAAGATATGATTACAAAATTACAAAAGAATTTACATGCAAAAGAATCAACAAATTAATCAGACAGAGGCAAACCAACTATGGCGTACATCCTAGTTCGTGAAATCAAAATTTCGTAAGAGGCAAATGTAAGACCTAAAGTGCATCATAGAAGGGGGTACCTATTGCATGGCTCAGGGAAAAGGTTACACCGCCCTTGCAACCTGAGTCATGGAGAATTGGGGTCAATAAAGCCCATCCAGGGGAGATACTTTGGATTTTCAATCTAAGCTTAAGACTTAGATTGGACGACCGAGGGTCTCTTCTAAGGAGTCAGCATTTGACCAAGGCGCCACGGTACACGGTTGAGCCAAGAGTGCCTGGGGAATTTGAAGTGTCTCGGCCATTCTTGGCAAGTCTCGGTATATGCTGCACTCGGCCCGAAGAAAACTCCACTTAGGGTGCAGTCTCGTAACCATAAGCCCTACAGGCAAAAGGGATAAGAGGCTGCGAAAACAACTGGTTGTTGTTAAGACCGGATGGGGGGAGCTAGCCTTGTATGGCAGAAGTACGCCTCCTTGAAGGGGCAACCAGGGAGATGATAAAGGCGGCACCCTTCATTAGGGAGCTGATAAGTGTCTTAAGACGCAAATGTCATGGGGCTTTATTTTCGCAAGAAAATTTAGGCTTGTCATATTTGTGCGACAATCCTGAAGAGGCAATAATACAAAAAATAAAGATAAGACGAGATCAATGGGTCAGTACATGAAAATGTAAGGACGTCCTGCGATTTCGTCGCAAGACGGCAATGTCATGGGGTTTATTTTCGCAAGGATTTTTAGGCCTGTCATATTGTCGCAATAAAACTATCCTGCAGAGGCAACAATACTAAAGAAATGATAAGGCAAGATCAAGGGGTCATTACATGAAAGTGTAAAGACGTCCTGCGATTTTGTCGCAATGACAAGAGGTGGCACAGTAAGACCTTTAATTAGGAAGGCAAAATAAGACCATATAAGAGAAAAACAAAAAAGGAAATCTTGGAAGAAACCAAGATTTCCTTACTTGCGAAAATTCAACAGCAACAATTGCGAGATTGAGGCATGAATATAACTTACTTAATCTCTCATTTGAACGCAAATAACAGAGGCAAGTATGGGAATGTATAGAATAAAAACATGTTATTTGTCTTCATATGATAGATTTACGCGCTCATAAAATGAAAGGTTGATAATATATTGATTAACTGTATTGCAAAAAGAATTGTTCTTTTAACATGTGCAGAAAGGAACAACAAAGGTAGAGCTAATATTTGAAGATCCAAGAATTTTGCAGCAAAAGATTACAAAAATAGAAAATTAAAAGAAGGAATGTACGGATATTACAAAAAGAGAAAGAAGAAAAAAGAATTATTTCTTGTTCGATTCTTCCTCTTCATTTTCTTCGTCTTCATCAGATTCTTCTATCTCTTCATCTTCATCTGCTTCCTCTTCTTCGCTAGCATCACTGTCAGAGATATCCAAAGAAGGCACATTCTCAGGGATTTCGTCAAGGGTATGAAGAATGAGGAATGTTGTTGTCATCACAAACTGTCTTAATAGTCTGATTGCGGAAGAGAACAACATCATTTTTGAAATTCGCTACAGTAATTTGTAGTTGCTTCTTCAATTTGGAATATTTGTCATTTCGAAGATAGAAATCCTTTGCGAGCTGTTCTTTCTCAGATTCAAGTTCTTCAATTCTTTTGCGAAATCTCTGCTTAGCCTCTGCGAACATATGACAGTGAATTAGTAACTTAATGGCAGTTTCATAAAAAATAAACAGTAAAATAAAGAAGAATAATTAACAACCTTCTTTATCAGAAATCATATCCCTAATCAAGGCCGTATGCTCAGCTTGAAGGCTAACGTTAAGACCTAAATTATTTCTGGCGTCATTTAGAACCTTCGCAGCCCAAGCGAATTCATCGTCATTGTTTATGAGAAGAAGGGAGCGAATTTGATTCTCTCTTTCGCTAAGTATAGCATTTTGGCGGATGGATTCATCCCGTTCAACTTGAACTTCAAGAAGAGTTTTTTGGAATTTCGCTAATGCTTGGGCACCTTGACTAGCGATGCGATCTTTGTCATCTATAAGATCACTAATCTTCTTCCTTAAAGTATTAATTTTCTCTTTGGAACTAAGATACAGACGTTTGAGTTGGTTGGCTAAACCCAAACTAGATCTATGATCAATTTCTAAGAGGCGAAATCTGGATTGAAGTTCGTTTAGAGGAAGAGATTTAATCTTGTTATTTGAAAAACTATCTAAGAATCGTTGAGGTGAGCAAGAAGAGCATCATTATCCATAGGTTCAGGAAATGAGTGAAGAAGAATGGCTTCATCAGAAAGGTTATAAACGTCTGCGGAAATGATAAGTCAGATAAGGAAAGATAATGAGAGAACAAAACAAAGGAAAAGGGAAGAGTCTCATACCATAAAGTTGTTGATTGGCGTTTTGAAGACTAGATATCTTATTCTTTCGAGTGGAAGAATCAACTTCCGATTGTTTGGTCTTCTCACGAAGAATAGCGATTTCACTTTCAAATTCTTCATTTCTCTTGCGAAGAGCAATGACTTGATTTCAATTCTTCATTCTTCTTGCGAAGTTGAAGATTCTTGTTTTCAAGAATCTGCGCCTTTTCTCAAGATCCG
Organism: Papaver armeniacum; assembly: GCA_023531295.1. Taxonomy (NCBI): domain Eukaryota; kingdom Viridiplantae; phylum Streptophyta; class Magnoliopsida; order Ranunculales; family Papaveraceae; genus Papaver; species Papaver armeniacum. Next base: position 245,473 of record JAJJWW010007579.1, read on the forward strand.
AGGCAACAACAACTATAAAGGAAAGTAAAGAAATTATCAAGATATGCGAAATTATGAAGAAATAAGGGAATCTCCCAGACACCAAGTGCATTTAGGAAGCTGGGAGTCACTGATCTGGAGACCCCATGAAGAGAATCATCACCCTCTAGTAAATGAGCATCACAGATACTTGCGAGAGCTTCGCACGTACTAGAAAGACGATCATCTCCAATTCCTTGCATGGAGTCAGAGAAGATGCTAGACAGTTGCGCTATAGAAGATTCAGTTGGAGGATTCTCCTTTGCGAGAGAGATATCAACATCATCATTATCTTCATCAGAGATTTCGCTGGATTGAGGACTTGAAGGAGAAGAGGAATGGATCTTTCATTTCTTAGAAGGTGGGACAGTAGATTTCTCCTTGCGAAGAGAATCTTTACCTTTACCTTTGGTCTTCTTAGGATTTTCTTCTTCTCTAGCGATCTCAGCACCAACCTTCGCACATGAATGAAGATAAGAAACAGAGGCAACAATATTGTTAAAAATAATAAAGAAAAGTATTTCTTACTTTATCCGTGATCGAACGGAGTGATGCTAGGGTACTCTCCTTAGCATTTCTTTTATAACTCCTCCTCAACTTGATAATCTGAAAATTTCGCAAGGTTAGTAGGTATAAAAAGGAGAGAAGATTTCAAATTGAGCGAAATTTAGGAAGCATACCTCTTTTGCTTTCTCAGGCCAATTAAATACCCAAGGCTGATAATTGGCGAGATTCGCAGGGAGCACATTCTCAAATAATGGCTCGATGACTTCTTTTTTCGCTGTCATTGATTTTCTTCCACAATTTTAGTTTTTTTGGCTTCAACAGTTTTTTGGCTTCCGCAGGTGTGTTGTCAATTTGACTGTCGACAATGTCGAGGTCAATTATTTGTATTTCCTTCTCCTCTTGCTTCTTTTTTCCTTTTCCACCTTTCCTTTATCTCCTTCTACGCTTAGCAGTAGGTGTTTGACTTCGACTTCGAAGTTTATACGGCTTTCTCTTTGGCCTTTCTCCCTTCTTCACCCGTTTCACAAGAGAACTGACCTGCTGTTTTTCTGATGCTTTTGAATCATCGTATTTTTCCTCTGATTCGGTTTACTCTTCAGTTTGCTCCTTAACTGTGTCCAAATTAAACAATTTCTTCAACCCTGCGCGTAGTGCAGCTCCTAATGTATTGTCATCCTCTTTACTTTGCTCTTCAACCTCTTCTGTTTCTTTTGTTTCTTGTGTTATGCTATGTACCTCATCCATTATTGCACCGAAACTTGATGCGTGTCGTAGGTGCAATCAAATTAATCAATGTTTCCACTCAATTAAAAATAATATAATGGAAGTCAAGTTCGTTCCCACGAGGAGCAAGAGATCTTAGTTGTAAAAGTTGTCACGAAAGGGGGTGTAAAAGCAAAAGAAAATAAACAAAGCAATTAAAATCGAAAGTTGAAAACAATAAGAGAGACAAGACCAAGGAATCCTTCTTCGTTCTGAAACAATGAATCAAGTTATGTTCTATTCTACTTGTTATTAGTCACAAATTATCACCAACCGTAGGTAAAGCGACTAGCTCGGTGCTAAACCCCTAAATCCCTTGTATCATAGGACACGAAGTTCTCGACTAGGATTCTATTTACCAAACCACCTAGTAGTAGCTCACTCTAGATGTAATTTAAATAAACGCATTAAGATTTATGAACTTATTAGGTTAATATTAGTAGTTAGACTCTTAGATCAAGGTCTACTTGCTAACGTTGTTTCTACACACAATTGCTCCACGGAATCCCTCATGAGGTCTCGTGTTTGCTACTTATGTAAAGAGTCAAGAAACGATTACTTATCTCCTAACTTTCACTAGCTTTAGATCAAATTAACAAATCAATTTAGCGTGCACTCCAAACAATCTATCAATCAATCATGAATGTCTTTAAGATCATTCCTATTAGTAAAAACAAACGATAATCATGTGAAAAAACTTCAAGATAGAATTGAAAACAAAAACTCAAAACATAAATTAAGAACTAGGAATTCATCCTCAATTAATAGTTAAATTAGCTACTCATGCTTTTGAAATTCACAAATAATAATAATAATTAAAAGAAGAATTTTCAAGTTCACATAAATAGTTATAAAGAAAAATCTTAGAAAAGCAAGCAAAAACACAAGTGATGTGTGTGTAGAGAGATGTGTGTAGAAGTTGTAGAAAACTTCTCTATTTATAGGCTTCACTATTCTCCAAATCTTCCAAGGAATAGAATCCTTTTCCTTTAGCAATTCAATTTCCAAATCCAAGCTTTTCTCAACTCTTCCACCTTCTCTTTCCAAATTTGAGTCCAATTCTCTATCCAATTCCAAGCCCAAGTCTTCACACCCATGAGAGAAGTCCATAGAAAATTCTGGAATTTTTAGCTCACCTAAAACTCGGGGAGTGTGCCGGAATCCATAGGAATAGTCGCCGGAAAGTGTCTCGAGTGACCGGCAAAGTCCGCCCGGTCACCGGTCAATGGGTCGAATCGGTCAACGATCGGCTCGGCGGGTCCGATCCAACTCTACCGAGTCAACTCGTAGTCGACCAGAGTTACTTGGCCTAAGCCATTTCTGATCTTGCCCAGCTAAATTCTTGTGTTGCACCGAGGATGGTGCATCACCGTTTTGCTCTCGGCCATAATGGCTATTTACTTCAAATCACTTCAAAACTACCATTTCAGTTCAGCTCTCTCCAGCTGCAACACAACATCCATTCTACCACCTGAGCCCAAACACCACAGGCCAACCATTGCATCATTTCCAGCCACCTCCAAGCCATTCTCATTCATAAGCAACACCAGCACCTGCTATTGCCATTAGCATCATAACCTTGAGTTCCAGGATCAATCACCAGTCCCATTAGCCTGCAACTAGAGCCAGGGCACTGCCACAACCTGCTCTTCCATGACACTCACCACAACAACACACACTCACAGTGCATCCTGCTATCTGTCCCTGCAAAACTACCAACACATCCACCATTGCATCATCTCTGTTCCATTATGACTTGGCCCCTTTTCAACCATGTCAAGCCAACCAACACAGGCCTTACTGTCACAACCTTCTCTTCCTGTTGCAACCTCATCAAGACTGCCTGCAATTTGCCAGACCACTTGATAGCTCAGCCTGCAATTACATCACACAAAGCCCCAAAGACTGACTTCATCTTCCAAAGAGCCGGTTCAACACACCGAAAAACAGTCCACCACCGAGAGCCTCATCCACAATCAATACCCAGACCACCTGAATCTTCAACTCACTTCTGAGCTGCAAAACCACCTAGCTCCATCCATAGCTTTAGTTTCAGATCAGTCCTGCAGCTTCCATCTCTAATTCCTTAGTCGAACAACCAACACACATCAGAACTCAATCTGAGTTCAAATCTGAGATCCAATTCAACTCAATTTGTTCTAATCGAGCTCAACCCCACCTTCGATTTTCAACCCTTTCTGTGTAATTCTTGCTACGGCATTTCCCACACAGCACCAAAAACCCAGCAGCTTCACTCCCTGATTTCTCAATCTCTTGGTTCGATTCAAACCAGCTGCCAAAACCCATCTCTGTTCTTCATTTGAATCTCAAATCAACCACCAATTCGATTTCATAGCAGCGGCTACTCGTTCTCGATTCAAGATCTCCCCGAGCTCACAACGTGCAAGTTCTTAGGAAACCAACAACAACATCACCATCATCTTCTCTTGTCTCTCGAATTCTTGAGTTTCTCTCTTATTCTCAATTTCAACATCCATGGCTGCTTGCGCAGCCTTTCTCTTTTCTCAGGTGAACAAAAATAATAATTGAGAGAAAACTCAATTTTAGGTTATACAAATTGGAGTCCGGACACTGGGCACTAATATGGGCCGGCCCAATAACATCCCAAGCCGCCTTACATAGGTGCCTTTAACCTTTGAATGGGTTTCCCCTTACCGTTAATCGAACTGTCTTTTAGTGCTCCTCCAAAGAGAGTTTCCCCTTAACCATTACTGGGCTCTAGGATAGTGTTCGCCCGTAAAATGACCTTTTGCCCTTTTGACTTAAATTGGGTGATTTCTTCTTCTTTTCCTCCATGCGACTCCATAGTAGCTATAAAACTCAAAACAAGCGTAAAATACATAATTTACACGAAAAATAGCAAAGAAAGCATAAACTACTAGATAGTAAATACGGTGTATTCTACACCTATCAAATTCCCCCACACTTAGACTTTGCTAGTCCTCGAGCAAATCAAACCAAAACTCACAACTTCAAAGCGTTCAAGCGTCACAAGCATCAAAGAGTTATGAGGACATAGAGTTTCGCATGCTAGTAATAAGAAATTAGAAATACTAAAGAACATATTCTCATTCTCAAATGTTGAGTGAGAAATAACCACACCATAATGAGAGAATGCCTGTTTGAGAAACGATCAATAAGCATTTCGCCTCGACTTCGCCCTCACCAAAAAGGATTTTATGATAATTGCACTCAAAAAGATGGCTTTTTTATGGTTCTCACATGTGTGCAGTAGGAATGAAGAGAGAATTCCGCAACACGTTGAATGGTGGGAAGGACAACTTCCGAAATATTTTTAAAAACCCACATCTTTTATATTTTGAAAAACCATTTTTCTAACGATCTCTACGAAAGGAAATCAACCATTTTTATCGAGGATGAGATTACTTACTCACCTTCACATCCGATCGTCAATTATGATAACACCACTCTCACGGCATCCAATAGAAACGTCTTCTGCTCCTCGTCTTTAACTTCTTGGTCTTCGTCTTCGGTTTCAACTATTGATGATAAACCCTTGAATTTCATAAATCCTTAACAATTTGTAACTCTTTTTTACCTTAAAATCCTTGTCGCTTGAAACTTCCTTATAAATTTTCCTTCCCCACGGCTTATTAACAAAACAAATATTTCTCTTGTGTTTTTCTTTTCTTTCCTTTTCTTTTTTTTTTTTTCAATTTTTTTTTTTTTCTTGAAAAAAAGAGAAATTAAATACAAAATAAACCATGGCCGTGGAAGAAGTATTTTACCGCTTGATTCTTCACAACTTGTATCGTCTTGAAATCATAAACTTCAAAAATTCTCACCTTTTAATTTTCTTCGCTTTTATGAATAAGTCTTCATACTTGTATGTATAATTATGCTCATTGTATTGTAAGTCTTCAACATATATGTGAATCCGCTCTTTGTATGTTGCTTTACTTGTATTTGAAATTTGCTCTTTTTCTCGTTCCGTTGCTTATAAACCTTAAACTTTTCCAACTTTCCTTGTAGATTTTGATGTTGCTCCTTGTTGATGATGAGAGTGTTTCTATGGATCCGTTGTTGTCGAGAGAGAGAATGGTGCTAACTGCAAATCGAACTACAAGAAGGAAGCTTTCATCTATAGACGTCACCCTCATGATTGACAAAATTAGCACTCAAGAGATCAAAGAGTAGTGCTTCTATTGGTGGGAGGTTGGGTAGCTCACCATTCTACCGGAATTAACTTATGGTGACACACACTCAAAAGAAGCTCTTTAGTAGATGGAAGAATTCTGGTAGGGTGCCTCTCATGATATGAATACGGGTAGTCTCCACTAATGATTGATCAGCAACTCTAATAACGCCTTTCTCCTGCACCAAATTCGCATCACCGGCATGATTAAATCCATTATTTAACACTCTAATAAACAAGAAATCCGAATGTAGTTCTCTAACATTTCCAAGTTCAATTATGTCGGTCAAAATCTCTATGTAAACATACCTAGAAGTATGCTAGGGACTCTAAAATCTTTAAAAGTAGGAATTTTTAAAGTAAAACTCTTTTTTTTTTTTTTTTTAAATTTTTAAATTTTTTTGTAATTTTGTTTTAAAAACATGCTTAACCACTCCCCCACACTTAAACCTTACATTGCCCTCAATGTAATTGAATCCTCCTAGTAAAGTCAAGGTGGGAAATTTTAACATGATAAGAAACAAGAAAAAGAAATAACAAAAGCAAAAGGATAAGAAATACAAAACCGATGGGTTGCCTCCCATTAAGCGCTTGTTTTAAAGTCGACGGCCCGACTTAGCTCTTGCTGCATATTACTCCTCCAGAGGGAGTGCATCTCCAAATGAGAGTTCATCAAAATTCACATAAGCGATGTTCTCATAGTATGGCTTCAATCTATGGCCGTTGACTTTGGAAACCGAATTGTCTCTAAGATTAGTAATTTCAACTGCACCATGAGAAAAAACATTAGTAACGACATATGGTCCAATCCAACGGGACCTTAACTTTCCAGGAAATAATTTAAGGCGAGAATGATATAAAAGGACTTTTTGTCCCACAATAAAGCTTTTACGAGAAATCATCTTGTCATGAAAAAGCTTGGTCTTTTCTTTGTAAATACGGGCACTCTCGTAAGCATCATTGCGTATCTCCTCTAACTCATGTAATTGTAACTTCCTTTGTTTCCCCGCTTTATCATACTCCATGTTGAATTTCTTTATCGCCCAATAAGCCTTATGTTCAAGTTCAAGGAAGATGACAAGCCTTACCATAAACCAACCTATATGGAGACATACCAATCGGTGTCTTATACGCCGTTCTATACGCCCAAAGTGCATCGTTGAGCTTAAAGCTCCAATCTTTCCTCGTGGTATTCACCGTTTTCTCAAGAATGGACTTGATCTCACGATTTGAAATTTCCGCTTGTCCACTAGTTTGTGGATGATAAGGCGTACCAATTTTGTGTGTTATGTTGTAATTCTTGAGGAGAGCGTGGAAAGCCTTCTTGAAATGTGAGCCTCCATCGCTTATCACCACTCTTGGTGTACCATGCCTATTGAAAATGTTTTCCCTTACAAAATCACAAACAACTTGAGAGTCATTAGTCTTGGTGGCTCTAGCTTCCACCCATTTCGAAACATAATCAACGGCAAGAAGTATATAAAAATTCCCATTCGAATTGACAAAAGGGCCCATAAAATCAATACCCCACACATCAAAAATCTCAACGGTGAGAATTGGCATTTGATTTCGAGCACCTAGATTGCCCGTTCGTTGACATCTATCACACGATTTACAAAAACATATGAATCTTCAAACAAGGTGGGCCAATAAAATCCACTCTCGAGAACTTTGAGAGCGGTGCGTTTGAACCAAAGTGGCCACCACAAGCAAAAGTGTGGCAAAAGGAGAGAATGGATTGAAATTCGGAATTAGGCACGCACCTTCGCAGTATTTGATCCACCCCATATTTCCATAAGTATGGTTCATCCCACACATATTGCTTAGCTACCTTCTTAAGTTTCATCTTTTGGAAATTAGACATTGTACTAGGTACTTTCCTTGTCACCAAGTAATTCACTATATCCGCATACCAAGGTGTTGATTCTTCCATGGAGAAAAGTTGTTCGTCTGGAAAACGGTCATGTAATGGAAGTTCCTCTTGAGACATAACAAGTCTACTAAGATGATCCGCAACGGTATTCTCCACACCCCTCTTATCACGAATGTCTATGTCGAACTCTTGTAACAATAGGATCCACCGGATTAATCTTGGCTTAGCTTCTTTCTTCTTTATTAAGTGTCTTAATGCGGCATGATCGGAATACACAATAACCTTTGTACCCACCAAGTATGATCGAAATTTTTCCAAAGCAAAAACTATAGCCAATAACTCCTTTTCCGTGGTAGAATAATTGATTTGTGCATCATTAAGGGTCCTAGATGCATAATAGATAACATGGGACAACTTGTCCACCCTTTGACCCAAAACGGCTCCAACCGCATAATCACTAGCATCACACATTAATTCAAATGGAAGATTCCAATCCGGTGATTTTATAATTGGCGCACTTGTCAACATATCCTTTAATTTGTCAAAAGCATCCTTGCATTCCTTGTTGAAGTCGAAAGGTACCTCCTTTTGTAATAACTTGCACATCGGCATGGAGATTTTGGAAAAATCCTTGATAAACCGCCTATAGAAACCTGCATGACCAAGAAAAGAACGGATTTCCCTCACCGAAGTGGGATATTGTAAGTTTCTTATTAAATCTATCTTTGACTTGTCCACTTCGAGCCCTCGAGAGGACACAATGTGACCAAGTACTATGCCATGGTTTACCATAAAGTGACATTTCTCCCAATTAAGGACAAGGTTTGTGTCTATGCATCGTTTAAGAACTAGTTCAAGGTTGTTTAAACATCCATCAAAAGAATTGCCATAAACACTAAAGTCATCCATAAATACCTCGATGATGCGCTCCACATAATCCGAGAATATACTCACCATGCATCTTTGAAAAGTAGCGGGCGCATTGCAAAGGCCAAACGGCATCCGTCTATATGCAAACGTTCCAAACGGACAAGTGAAAGTGGTCTTCTCTTGGTCCTCCGGTGCAATAACAATTTGGTTGTATCCCGAATAACCATCCAAGAAGCAATAATAAGAATGCCCCGCTAACCGCTCCAACATTTGATCAATGAAAGGTAAAGGAAAGTGATCCTTGCGGGTTGCGGAATTAAGCTTTCTATAGTCAATGCACACTCTCCAACCGGTTTGAACTCTTGTAGGAACAAGTTCATCGTCTTGATTTCGAACAACCGTAACTCCGGACTTCTTTGGTACCATCGATGAGTGCCAAATAGTGCATATTTATACACCTTTTTATTGGCATTTTACTCATCTTTGCGCTTATAAATCGGATATTATCCCATATTCTGTGTTTTCCTTGTTTTCAAGAATAAATATTTATATTAATTAATTTTGTGTTTTTAGGTAATGAATAAAGCTCGGAGAATCTGAGGAGCCCAAAGAGCGAAGAATTGGAGTCGAGCATCTATGGAGTAGATAGCCAAAGCTCGCGCGCGAATTAGTTACAAACCAACAAGGAAGACATGGGCTAGAGCTACCCACGACCGGATCCGAGCCCGTCTCCTGCGAGACGTTGAGATTTCTTTCTCCCTCATCCAACGGTCGCTGCTTCCACGTGCATCGAAGATCGCTGCTCCGCGCTACACCAGATCACACCAAAACCGCTTACCATCATCGGCCGTTCGAGATCTCCATGGCTCCATCCTACGCTCGATAGGCCTGTCTCATCAACCTTGGCGCATCCGCCCCACAACAAAATCACCATCACCTATACCCCTCGACCAAAACCCTAATCCCAGTTTCATTCTCTCTTTCTTCCTCTCTTCCCTCACCCGACACAGAGCAGAGCTCTGCTCTTCCACCACCAACCTTCCCTGCCACAGCCACCCACTGCCAATGACCTCTCTCACCTCCATCAACAACTCGTCGGCTACACCATCTCTGCCCGCACCACCTCTCTAGAGCTAGTTTTCTCTCCCTTAGCTTCTCTCAACCTTAGAAGCTAACCTAGAGAAAACTAGAGCTAGGGTTAGCCAACAACCGATGCATGGCATCTCTGAGGCGATTAGACAGAAGAGGGAGCGCAATCAGAGTATGGGTGCGATTGCTTTTGGTTTATTTTATCTTTAATTTTTGTTTTGAGAATTAGGGTTAGATATTTTGAGTTTGTGCATGTATAAATATGAGTGATGGGTGTTGATAGAGAGCACGCTGGATTAGCGAGAGAGTAAGTCACTTTAGGATTTAATTTGTGTTTTTATATCTTCTTAATGTTTTAATCTCATTTACTAGGGTGTTGATGAAACCCCTGTTTCCATGTTGAGTAAATCATATCAAATTCTCTGTCTTATTGTGCTTAATGGAGATGAGTGATTGTATGCGTATGGAGCAAATGAATTTGTGATAGTTTGTACTATAAAAAGACAAGCTATACTAGGAATGAATTAGTGACATCAGTTCAATTGCTTTAGGAAGAATTAGTTAGCCAACAACCAAATGAGCTTGTGATAATTTGTACTGTGAAAAGACAGGTTATACTAGGAGTGAATTAGGTCAGTTTGCTAAAGAATACCTCCACCTGAGGCCTTCAAAGGGAGGTATAAGACATGAATGAAATATGGTTAACCTTAGCATAGGACTAGAGGTGGATTCACAACCCTGGCACTTACCCATTGTCACTGTGTTACCTTAGTTTAGAGTCAAAATACCTTAGCTCAGTTCACTTCACTCAACTCAGTCGCTTCGACAAACCGAATATTGTTCTGTCACTCTTAAATTCAGTTGTAGCAAGCCATAGATCATTCTAAGCACACCCTAGTCCTTGTGGGATCGACCCGTACTTGCCGCGTCTCCGATAGACGCCGTGCACTTGCGGTATAACCGTAGGCCATAAATTCATACACCCTTAGAGGCCTACCAACCACTTGAACCGGACTAACCCACTTGCTATCGGAAATTGGGTATATTACCCGCACACTTAGCAATTTGAGTATCTCCTTTTTCACAACCTCCATCATGGGAGGATTTAGCCGACGTTGAGCATCACGTCTGGCTTCACGTTTTCTTCCATTAGAATCCTATGCATGCACATGGAAGGACTAATGCCCTTGATATCCGCAATTGTCCACCCAATAGCCGTTTTGTTCTCTCTCAAGACTCTAAGCAAACGGTCTTCTTGTACCGGTGTGAGGTTCTTAGAAATAATAACCGGAAGCTCATCTCCATCTCCCAAGAAAGCATACTTCAAATGGTTAGGAAGTGGCTTCAATTCTAGCTTGGGCGCCTTCACGATAGATGGTACAAGTATTTCATCATTCACGGGTAAAGAAATATAAGAAACATTACCCTTTTTAGCCTCTTGGAGTAAACGGAATTGCAATGTCGCCAAAGCACCACACATCTCCACCAATTCCTTGGAGATTTCAACATCCAAGTTAGACAAGCCATGGACGTCCAATTCAATGCTCTTTTGCAACACCACATCAAGTTCATCCTCTTGGTTCAATTCCACCATTTGTTGCGCTAATGAATCAACCACATCAATGGAGTAAACGGAATGCACATCACTTGGGTAACGCATGGCTTCAAATATATTAAAGTGTATTATCTCCTTGTCGAATTCCATAGTGAGTGTACCCTTATCAACATCAATCTTCGTCTTTGCGGTCTTCATGAACGGCCTCCCAAGAAGTAAAGAAGTAGATGAACGGTTCTCATTATTGTCCATATCCACCACAAAGAAGTCCTTTAGGAAAAATAAGCTCATTTACTTGCACTAGCACGTCTTCTACAAGCCCCTTCGGATATATGTTAGACTTGTTTGCCAATTGGATAATAACTCTCGTCTCTTTCAAAGGTCCAAGATTCAAGGAGTCATATATTTGGCCGACATCACACTAATGGAAGCACCCAAGTCAAGTAAAGCATGTTCAAACCTTTGCTTACCAATAGTAATTGACACCGTGAAACCACTGGGATCCGTGCACTTTGTAGGCATCTTCTTCAATAGCATAGCCGATGCACTCTCACCAACTTTAGTAATTTCATTATCAAGCAACCTATCCTTCTTTGTGCATAATTCCTTCATGAACTTCGCATAACGTGGCATTGTCTTGATGGCCTCGATGAATGGGATGTTGATTTCAATTTTCTTGAAAATATCCATGAGTGCCTTGTCTTGAGCCTCTTTCTTGGATTTAGCAAAACGACTAGGAAAAGGAGGTGGAGTAGTGAAAGTAGGCACCGGTTCCTTGGATTGGTCGTTTGGTGTGGAGTTCTTGGTAGGCCTCTAAGGGTGTATGAATTTATGGCCTACGGTTATACCGCAAGTGCACGGCGTCTATCGGAGACGCGGCAAGTACGGGTCGATCCCACAAGGACTAGGGTGTGCTTAGAATGATCTATGGCTTGCTACAACTGAATTTAAGAGTGACAGAACAATATTCGGTTTGTCGGGCGACGGCGAGTTGAGTGAAGTGAACTCGAGCTAAGGTATTTTGACTCTAAACTAAGGTAACACGGTGACAAAGGGTAAGTGCCGGGGTTGTGAATCCACCTCTAGTCCTATGCTAAGGTTAACCATATTTCATTCATGTCTTATACCTCCCTTTGAAGGCCTCGGTGGAGGTATTCTTTAGCAAACCGACCTAATTCACTCCTAGTATAACTTTGTCTTTTCACAAGTACAAATTATCACAAGCTCATTTGGTTGTTGGCTAACTAATTCTTCCTAAAGCAATTGAACTGATGTCACTAATTCATTCCTAGTATAGCTTGTCTTTTTATAGTACAAACTATCACAAATTCATTTGCTCCATACAAAAGATACAATCACTCATCTCCATTAAGCACAATAAGACAGAGAATTTGATATGATTTACTCAACATGGAAACAGGGGTTTCATCAACACCCTGGTAAATGAGATTAAAACATTAAGAAGATATAAAAACACAAATTAAATCCTAAAGTGACTGCTCTGGCTAATCCAGGCGTGCTCTCTATCAACACCCATCACTCATATTTATACATGCACAGCTCAAAATATCTAACCCTAATTCTCAAAACAAAAATTAAAGATAAAATAAACCAAAAGCAATCGCACCCATACTCTGATTGCGCTCCCTCTTCTGTCTAATCGCCTCAGAGATGCCATGCATCGGTTGTTGGCTAACCCTAGCTCTAGTTTTCTCTAGGTTAGCTTCTAAGGTTGAGAGAAGCTAAGGGAGAGAAAACTAGCTCTAGAGAGGTGGTGCGGGCAGAGATGGTGTAGCTGACGAGTTGTTGATGGAGGTGAGAGAGGTCATTGCAGGTGGGTGGTCGTGGCGGTGGAAGGTTGGTGGTGGAAGAGCAGAGCTCGCTTCCGTGTCGGGGTGAGGGAAGAGAGGAAGAAAGAGAGAATGAAACTGGGATTAGGGTTTTGGTCGAGGGTATAGGTGATGGGGATTTTGTTGTGGGGCGGATGCGACCAAGGTTGATGAGACAGGCCTAGCGAGCGTAGGATGGAGTGATGGAGATCCGAACGGCCGATGATGGTAAGCGGTTTTGGTGTGATCTGGTGTAAAGCGCGGAGCAGTGATCTTCGATGCACGTGGAAGCAGCGACCGTTGGATGAGGGAGAAAGAAATCTCAACGTCTCGGAGGAGACAGGCTCGGATCCGGTCGTGGGTAGCTCTAGCCCATGTCTTCCTTGTTGGTTTGTAACTAATTCGCGTGCGGGCTTTGGCTATCTACTCCATAGATGCTCGACTCCAATTCTTCGCTCTTTTGGCTCCTCAGATTCTCCGAGCTTTATTCATTACCTAAAAACACAAAATTAATTAATATAAATATTTATTCTTGAAAACAAGGAAAACACAGAATATGGGATAATATCTGATTTATAAGCGCAAAAGATGAGTAAAATGCCAATAAAAGGTGTATAAATATGCACTATTTGGCACTCATCAAATACCCCCAAACCTGAATTTTACTTGTCCTCAAGTGAAACGAGAAATGAAGAAATCCTAACTATACCCCTGTCGCAGTCTCTCGAATGCATTTAGCGTATGCACTAAGCCTTTAAACCCCTAGGTGTCCCTAGTGGACGAGTTGTAGTCTCGTGAGGGTTGACCAGAGGTGTACCCACAAAACCTTCTCCAACTTCGAGTGTAAAAGAGTCTCAAGCCTCCAAGAAGCTATGAGGACATAGAGTTTCTGCATGCTAGTAACAGAAGTTAGAACTATCGAAGAACGCATTCTCATCCTTAAGTGCTGAGCGAGAAGTAACCATACCATATGAAAGAATTCGGATTCGATTGTGATCATAAGTCTCAACTTCTGCCTCACCATTAGGGTTTTATGATAATTGCACTCAAAAAGATCGCTTTTTTAGTCTCTCATGTGTGCAGACAGGAATAAAGAGAGAAATCCGCACACGTTGTAGGTAAGAAGGATAACCTTCCGAAATAAAATCTGGAGACTCCACAGAAATGTGGACAAAAAGAATCCTTTTCGATGATCTCTAAGAAAAGAAATCAACCATTAGCAAGGGGTGGGAGTACTCACTACCTTTTCACCCGATCGGCAATTAACATCACTCTCTCATAAGAACCATAGAAATGTCTTCAATCTTCGGTCTTGGTCTTGAGTCTTCAACTATTGATGACGAACTTCCCGAACTTCACAAAAACTTAATAATAATTTTTTTTTTTTTTTTTTTTTTTAACAAACACTAACAACGATAAAATTTAAATTTTCACAAACTTCATTAATTCTCATCTTCTTTTCCTTTGAAATATATAACCTTGGACTATCTCAACTTTTCTTCAAATATTCTCGCTAATGCTCCGCTTTGCATTTGACGATGATGTGTTTCTATGGGTCTTGCTGATTGAGAGAGAGAGAGATGCTAGCGCAAATCGATATTTAGAAGGAGTTTTCATCTTTAGACGTCACCCTCATGATTGACGGAATTAGCACTCAAGAGATCAAAAGTAGTTGAAAGTGGTGCGAAGTTGGGTAGCTCACCATTCCTACCCGAATTGACGTACGGTGACACACACTCTAAAAGCTTTTCTAGAATGTCACAAAGAGTGAAGGTCGGTACCTCGCTTGATGTAAAATTGGTAGTCTCCACTATGGGTGATCACAATTCTACTACCGAATATCTAAACAAAGACCTAATTAGCCCTCCCAAGATGGTTAAATCCAACTTAACGCTCTAATCAACTAAGGAACCCGATTGCGTTCTCCGGTACTTCCAATTTCGTTATTTGATTCGGACTCTCTATGTAAATATAGCTAAAAGCATGCTAGTGACTCTAAAATCTCTAAAAGTTGGAGGTTTTTATTTGCAAAAGTTTTGAATTTTTTTTTTTTTTTTTTTTTTTTTTTTTTGAAATAAAAGATAAAATAAAAGACTAAAAACTCTAAATGCAAAATAAAAACTAAAAACTCTAAATGCAAATGCACCCCCAAACCTAAATCAAACATTGTCCTCAATGTGTCACAGATTGGAAAAATTTAAACAGTCACGTACCACGAGAACTATCTTTGATAAGATAAAAGGGAAGAGATTACTAGGATGTCGGCGGGAGCAAGGTTGAGCTTCATTCGTCAAGGCTAGAATCCAATATTCTCAACGGAGATCATATCGGATTAGCATAATATATGTGCAAGAAGACTCAACCGAATCAAGAAAAGAAAATTTAACAAGTCCTCTTTGGATTATATACAAAAATTCACCATAAACTAACAATCTAAAGAGTTGAGGATCAACCCAATAGAAAATATATACAAACATCAACAGCCTTTCACAGATATAACAAGAGAGTGCAAGTAAGACTGCAGATGTGAAGGAGTTTCCCCCAAACCTAAATTTGTGAACGGGTGTGTTTGTGAGAACAAAATCTTGCAATTTTAAAGGTACATCATGCAAAAGGTCTAACTCAAAATGAGTTTTGCTAATTCAAAGGACATACATATTCCAATTGTGGCTCCTTAAGAGTGTTATACTTTGATGCAAAATAGTCCAAGAGGACTTGGGAAGCACAAAGTTCTAGGCCTAAGTTAGGCATTTTCGTAAAAGTTGGTTTTGCAATTTTGTGACAAACTACACCTAGGTTTGGTGGAGGAGTATCAATTTATGACTCGGAGAGAGGTTAGGTACATCTAAGTTATTTTCATGTATAAAATCATTTGTACCATCACACACTTTCCTAAGGTCGAAAAGGGTAAATCATGTTCACCAAAGATAGAACAATCACCAAGTCATAATCATCGGAGCGGGCAACATATTGTGATATGGGCGGGGAATCGAGACACAACAATAATATCATGATCCAAAAGAACATTAGTGTCAACGAGAAGATTCATCTGTCCTAAGTCACAAACAAGTTGTGAAGCATGCTCACATTCACCGAAGAATTTCACAAAGCCAAGCTCGAATCCATATCACATATATGAATGTTAGAAGAGGTATCATTCATAGGGTTCACGGAAGAGACGCCTAACGTCTCGAACCAAAAGATTCCATCATATTTTCTCGGATACACATGCTCTTCATATTCATCATCATCATCATCATCATAGCAAAAATCCATTTCCCTATTAGCATTTCTAGTATACTCATTTACCTCTAGATTAGGTTCATATTCAGTGTTCGTTGCATGAGTAGGAAGAGAAACACTATTTTCGAGATTTTCTTTATTAGGGACAATAATCATTCTATCATGAACTTGCCTTCCATTCTTCTTTTTCTAAATGAATCAGTTCATCTCTAAGAACATGTGACATTGTTCAATGGAGGGAGAGTCTTCAATAGTGGGTATGCATGTGTCATATGAATCATTAAATGGTTGTGCACATGGTTCACTAGAGAAGGGATGATCATGCATGTTGCTATATGGATGGTCATGTATTGCATTCAGATTCAAGCCTAGCATTTTGCTCCATGAGTGTTTCCATTATTGATTGCAAACTAGGAGTTGGGGAGTATAAAATTGTTCAACTCCCAACGTGTGGTGATCGATACATGTGCTCATGATGGTTAGGGTATGAGTACTCAAGGTCAGGGCCCTGAGAAGGCTCATAATATGCCCTAAAATCATTATGGTCTATGGGGGTTTCATATGGTGAAGCGTGCCCGTAAGCAAGCTCTCTAATGGATTTTTTTCCATCCCAGATGAGTAAAATGCCAATAAAAAGGTGTATAAATATGCACTATTTGGCACTCATCGGTTCTCCTTTGGTGCGGTTTCCTCCTTGTCTTTGACTACCTCTTCAATAGCTTCTTCATGATGACTTGGACCCTCCACTTGTCTTCCACTTCTTAAAGTAACCGCATTAACATTCTCTCTTGGATTCACAAATGGTTGTGAAGGAAGTTTTGTGGATGCTTGAGATTTCAATAAATTCACATCGGTCGCCAATTGTCCCATTTGAGTTTGTAAGTCCTTGATGGCCGAATCGGTCTTTTGTTGGATTTGTTGGCTTTGTTGGAACATAGAAGTAAGACCTTGCATACCTTGCATTAACGCATTGAGCTTGTCATCATTCAAAAAAATCACGCTCCTTGACTTGTTGTGGTTGGAATTGTTGAGAACCACCTTGTTGTTGAGGTTGAAAGCGTGATTGTTGAAAACCACCTTGTTGCGCATATGGATTAGGAGCCGCCGCTTGCTTGTTTGCATAACTAAAGTTGGGATGATCCTTCCAACCGGGATTATAGGTATTGGAGTATGGATCGTACCTTGGCCTTTGATTTGGATATAAAGCATTCACTTGTTCGGTCTCACCATCCAGGAATAATTACCGCGGCCATCCTTTGCATCATAATCTCCATGTTACTCATCCTTTGATCAAGATGTGATGAAGAATCACTAACTTCATGCACTCGCCTAACCATTGGTTCATCCCTTGTGTAGAATTGTTGCGAGTTTGCCGCCATACTTTCAATCAACTCTCTAGCTTCGGTCAAAGTCTTGTTCATTAGTGCACCACCACCCAAGGCGTCAAGAAGAGACCTATCACTTGGGTGGAGAGCTTCATAGAAGTATTGAGTATCATAACGTCACTAAATTGATGGTGTGGACAGCTTGCCACCAACCTCTTGTATCGCTCCCAACATTCATACAATGATTCTCACACTTGTTGTTTCAATCCACAAATCTCCTTGCGAATTTGAGTAGCTTTGGACGCGGGAAAATATCTCTCGAGGAAAAGTTTCTTCATCCCATTCCATGTTGTGATACTTCGGAAGGCAAATAATATAACCATTCCTTAGCATTGCCCGCCAAAGAAAACGGAAAGCTTTCAACAATGCTCCATCCGCATTAGTCTCCGGTGGAAGCATGGCCATAACTATGGCATAGAAGTCCATAAGATGTTTATTTGGGTCCTCATTCACCATGCCATGGAACTTTGGTAACTCTCTAATCAACCCCGGCTTGATCTCGAAGGTTGAGTTAGTTTGGATACACCATTGTTGTGTATCAAGCTTGTGAGAAGCTAGGTCCTTGAGTGTACGATCAGCCATCGTTTCTTCCTCTTTGTCCGAATCACTTGATGAAGAAGGAAGTGGAGTGTTAACCGCACGAATGAAATCCTTTAGTTGAGTGCCGGATCGAAGACGTATTGGACTCGGTCTACCCCCTTTAAGCATTCACCAAAGGTATAACACCTGAAATAAGATTCTCACAAACTAAGTTAGAAACGGTAAAGAATCTAACAAAGCAAGAATAAAGCAAAAAGAAAAATAAAAACAACTAAAAATCGCCCCGTTGCTCCCCGGCAGCGGCGCCAAAATTTGATGCGTGTCGTAGGTGCAATCAAATTAATCAATGTTTCCACTCAATTAAAAATAATATAATGGAAGTCAAGTTCGTTCCCACGAGGAGCAAGAGATCTTAGTTGTAAAAGTTGTCACGAAAGGGGGTGTAAAAAGCAAAAGAAAATAAACAAAGCAATTAAAATCGAAAGTTGAAAACAATAAGAGAGACAAGACCAAGGAATCCTTCTTCGTTACTGAAACAATGAATCAAGTTATGTTCTATTCTACTTGTTATTAGTCACAAATTATCACCAACCGTAGGTAAAGCAGCTAGCTCAAGTGCTAAACCCCTAAATCCCTTGTATCACTTAGGACACGGAAGTTCTCGACTACCGGATTCTATTTACCAAACCACCTAGTAGTAGCTCACTCTAGATGTAATTTAAATAAACGCATTAAGACTTATGAACTTATTAGGTTAATATTAGTAGTTAGACTCTTAGATCAAGGTCTACTTGCTAACGTTGTTTCTACACACAATTGCTCCACGGAATCCCTCCGCAAGGTCTCGTGTTTGCTACTTATGTAAAGAGTCAAGAAACGATTACTTATCTCCTAACTTTCACTAGCTTTAGATCAAATTAACAAATCAATTTAGCGTGCACTCCAAACAATCTATCAATCAATCATGAATGTCTTTAAGATCATTCCTATTAGTAAAAACAAACGATAATCATGTGAAAAAACTTCAAGATAGAATTGAAAACAAAACGCAAAACATAAATTAAGAACTAGGAATTCATCCTCAATCAATAGTTAAATTAGCTACTCATGCTTTTGAAATTCACAAATAATAATAATAATTAAAAGAAGAATTTTCAAGTTCACATAAATAGTTATAAAGAAAAATCTTAGAAAAGAAAGCAAAAACAAAAGTGATGTGTGTGTAGAGAGGTGTGTAGAAGTTGTAGAAAACTTCTCTATTTATAGGCTTCAATATTCTCCAAATCTTCCAAGGAATAGAATCCTTTTTCTTTTGCAATTCAATTTCCAAATCCAAGCTTTTCTCAACTCTTCCACCTTCTCTTTCCAAATTTGAGTCCAATTCTCCATCCAATTCCAAGCCCAAGTCTTCACACCCATGAGAGAAGTCCATAGAAAATTTTGGAATTTTTAGCTGCCGGAAAATCGGGAGTGTGGCTTTAATCCGGCTAGGAATAGTCGCTGGAAAGTGTCTCGAGGTGACCGAGGCAAAGTCCGCCCGGTCACCGGTCAATGGGTCGAATCGGTCAACGATCACCAAGGCGGTCGGGGCCGATCCAACTCTACTGAAAGTCAACTCGCAGTCGAGGCCGAGTTACTTGGCCTAAGCCATTTACCAGTCTTGCAAAGCTAAATTCTTGTTGCACCAGGATGGTGCATCAGCGTTTGCTCTCGACCATAATGGCTATTTACTTCAAATCACTTCAAAACTACCATTTGATTCACTTTCTCTCCACATTTGCAACACAAAGATCCATTCTACCACCCGAGCCCAAACACCACAGCCAACCATTGCATCATTTCCAACCACCTCCAAGCCATTCTCATTCATAAGCAACACCAAGACTGCTATTGCCATTAGCATCATAACCTTGAGTTCCAGGATCAATCACTGGTCCCATTAGCCTCGCAACTAGAGCGAGATCACATGCTGCACGCTGCTCTTCCATGACACTCACCACAACAACACACACTCACAAGTGCATCCTGCTATCTTTCCCCGCAAAACTACCAACACATCCACCATTGCATCATCTCTTGCTCCATTATGACTTGGCCCCTTTTCAACCATGTCAAGCCAACCAACACAGCCTTCATCACAACCTTCTCTTCCCGTTGCAACCTCATCAAGACCGCCTCGCAATTTGCTGGACCACTTGATAGCTCGCCTGCAATTACATCACACAAAGCCCCCAAAGACTACCCTTCATCTTCCAAAGAAAGGCGCCGTTCAACACATCAAAAACAGTCCACCACCGTGAGCCTCATCCACAATCAATACCTGCACCACCTGAATCTTCAACTCACTTCTGAGCTGCAAAACCACCTAGCTCCATCCATAGCTTTAGTTTCAGATCAGTCCTGCAGCTTCCATCTCTAATTCCTTAGTCGAACAACCAACACACATCAGAACTCAACTGAGTTCAAATCGAGATCCAATTCAACTCAATTTGTTCTAATCGAGCTCAACCCCACCTTCGATTTTCAACCCTTTCGAGTAATTCTTGCTACGGCATTTCCCACACAAAGACCAAAAAACCCAAGCAGCCTTCACTCCCCGATTTCTCAATCTCTTGGTTCGATTCAAACCAATGCCAAAACCCATCTCTCTGTTTCTTCATTTGAATCTCAAATCAACCACCAATTCGATTTCATAGCAGCGGCTACTCGTTCTCGATTCAAGATCTCCCCGAGCTCACAACAGCGGCAAGTTCTTCCTAAAACCAACAACAACATCACCATCATCTTCTCTTTGTCTCTCG
Organism: Papaver armeniacum; assembly: GCA_023531295.1. Taxonomy (NCBI): domain Eukaryota; kingdom Viridiplantae; phylum Streptophyta; class Magnoliopsida; order Ranunculales; family Papaveraceae; genus Papaver; species Papaver armeniacum. Next base: position 266,122 of record JAJJWW010007579.1, read on the forward strand.
AATTCTTGAGTTTCTCTCTTATTCTCAATTTCAACATCCATGGCTGCTTGCGCAGCCTTTCTCTTTTCTCAGGTGAACAAAAATAATAATTGAGAGAAAACTCAATTTTAGGTTATACAAATTGGGTCTGGACACAGGCACTAATATGGGCCACCCAATAACATCCCAAGCCGCCTTACATAGGTGCCTTTAACCTTTGAATGGGTTTCCCTTACCGTTAATCGAACTGTCTTTTAGTGCTCCTCCAAAGAGAGTTTCCCCTTAACCATTCATCGGGCTCCGGATAGTGTTCGCCCGTAAAATGACCTTTTTGCCCTTTTGACTTAAATTGGGTGATTTCTTCTTCTTTCCTCCGTGCGACTCCATAGTAGCTATAAAACTCAAAACAAGCGTAAAATACATAATTTACACGAAAAATAGCAAAGAAAGCATAAACTACTAGATAGTAAATACGGTGTATTCTACACCTATCAAAACTCGGTATGCTACTTGTATGCACATACCCAGAAATTTCATCAGGTTTTATTGTTGAAAGTGGAGGAGTGTCAAGCACAACCATTTCCATTTGTATGTCATCATTCTTCCTCTCAACAGACGGACTCTTCTCTTCCATTGGTATGTCAGCTTTCTCTTCTACTATTCCAGCAGATTTTGAAATGTTTTCAACCACCAAATCGAGCTCTGCATTGTTTTCTTCCACAGTATTGTGCTCTAAGTCATCAGCTTGCCTTAGTTCTCTTCCTGCATGAAAGCCTTCCCTCCAATTCTCCAAAATTTTGGCACTTTTCGGTTTTTCCTCCGGCAACTTCATTCCAGTTTCAAAACCCTTCCGTCAACTCTTCTCTTCAGTGTCTAAAGTATCTTGAGTTCCCAAAGTACTTTTAGTTTCATCTTCAGTTCCCAAGGAATCGTTCATTTCTTGAGTGTCTTCATTGTTCACAACAACTGAATCTTCGACTTCCATGTTTACTCTAGTTTCATTCCCATCTGTTGGTTGATCATTCGCCGCAGAGTTCATTTCATGTTGATTCCCTTGCCCAGATGATTATTCTTATTGTTGCTTCTGTGTGAACAAATCTTCAAATTCCAAACCTTCAAATTACTTCCCTGTATACGCTGGTTTATTCCTATTCAGTGATTCCTGAAAAATTCTTTCCTCTCCCTGCCATTTCTCTATGTTCTTGTCAATATCAGCAAGTTTCTCCTGTTCTCCAGCTTGCAACTCTAGTTTGTCCTTGTTCCTTTCATACAACTCTCTCAAGAATAACGTGCTCTGGACAAACTTTTTAATTTCAGCCTTGTCCATGTAATGAATCTCATGCTTGTCACAATCAAGAATGATGTTTTCTTCCTCTAGCTCCTTTATCCTTGTCCTCTCTTGTTCCAGCTCTCTTGCAGTGTCGATAGGTCAATTAAATAGTTCTCCTAGAGACACTTGGATCAACAAAGTCTTGATGAAACTGCGAAGCATGATCAACACAAATCAAAATAGTGTAGCTAGTATTTGTTGATCCCATTCACATGGATCAACTTCCATTGTTTATCCACAAAGAACTGATAGTAAAAGTGGATCAACATTGGTTGTTTATCCCATTCACATGGATCAACTTCCACTGTTGATCCACAAAAAACATAGAATTGGAGGAGCTGAAAATAGTGTACACACTAAAACTGGATCAACATTGGCTGTTGATCCCATTCACATGGATCAACTTCCACTGTTGATCCACAAAAAACTGACACTAAAACTGGATCAACATTGGCCGTAGACCCCATTCACTAAAAAAATGGTACATTTGTAATAGTAAAGATAAATATAGTAAAAAAATTACCGTCTTGTCGAACCAAGTCATATCAATTGCCTTCTTATTCAATTTGTTGCCAAAGTCACTTGCAAGCTGCTTGCACAATGCATGCTGGTTCCATCGTAGGAATCTTGGAGTTGAATTTTGAAATCCCTCCCTTTTGGTTATGTACTTATCGGTATGTTCGCAGAACCAACACTGCATAATATAAACAACAATGTTAGTTTTATCCAATAGTATGCATTTCACTCTATACAACAATAAACATTTTACTTTTACAAAATTAACGTTTTTTCTTATCACTAGGAGAGTTGTGCATCCACCGATAGCTAATTGGTTATTCTTCTTGTTTGCCAGGTTTGAAATCAAGCATTCCACAACATGATCCGGCCATGACACTTTGTCCATCAGTAAGATATGAGGCAACCATTTCTTTGGGAAGGATGTCATACCAGCATTTGGGAATAAGAAAACCGTGCAAAACCACATACCGAAAAGTCTTACAAAATGCTCCGGATCAGACTCATCTTTTGCTGTATTTTTCAGTTTGTATACAACCTCAGCCTTCAATATTGGTTCTGGACAATCATTGGTTTTTCTGGTCTGAACTTTTTATTTAACAATTCGTTGTAGTCGAGTCCTTTCTTTGGTTGCAGTTGCTGCTTCAATTCTTCACTCTCTATCAGTCGTCTCATCTTGAATATCAAAGCGAAATCTCTTGCTTCCAGAGAGCACTCTTCGTTTTCTCCAAATTTGAACTTTTGGGTTTTTTTATCAAATGCACTCATCAACAATTTGCATTGCAAGATTAATCTTGTTCATCCATTTACCACTCATACTCAAGTCTGTTACATAAAATGGGCTGATTAATTCCCAATATGGAGATTCCTTCAGTGCTTTTGCAAGTTTCGGTTTCTTCTTGTTATTTTCATCTCCCACTTCAAACTTTTTGCATAGAAAATTCCCCATTTCAGCCAATGGTTGTAGACCTCCTTTGATTCTCTGTTCCTTTGCTCTCGACTTGGCTGCATACATGAAACTCAAATCATTTTCCTTTTCATTTTTGACAATAATCTTTTGTTTTCTCGCATTCTACCCATAATATATTTTCACTCGGGGGCGTAGCCCCGAGTGAGGTGCGACGTATAAATATGTGTAATCACGGTTCATGCTTTAACTACCTCTTATTGGATCAAATGTGATATTTTATTTTACACATAATGTGATGTTGGATCAATCTGTGGTTGTTTACACATATTTGTTGGATCAACTCGGATGTTGATCCAAAACTATGATTGCTTACAAATATTTACTTGGATCAATTTTGGACTGTTGATCCAAAACTATGATTGCTTACACATAATATTTCATTAAAGAGTCAATGTTTTTACCTTTGCACTCTGGCTTTGTGTTGCCCTCTTTTGCTACTTCTTCTTTTTCAGCTTCATCTTCATCTGATTCTTCTTGCTCCTCTTCATCGGACTCTGATTCTGATTCTTCTGATTCTTCCTCAACTACCTTCTTGTTTTTCTCCTTTTGTTGTGGTTTTGCTTTCGCCCTTGACCCGACTGCATACGTGAAGCTCAATCATTTTCATTTTGTTTTCAATATTTCAAACAATATAGTTATATATACCAGCACAAATATTACAATCCATGTTTTTACCTTTGACGACTTTCTTCGGTTTGCCCTTTTCTGCTTCTTTTTCATATATTACAATTTGTTTCCCTTCTTCCGATTCTCGATCATCTTCATCTGATTCTTCTTACCCTTCTTCTTCGGATTCCGATTGTTCTGGTTCTTCCTCAACTTTCTTCTTTTGTTTCAGCTTTTGTTGTTGTTCTTTTTTGAGTTTGATTTCTTTCGCCTTTGACCTGCCTGCATACATGAAACTCAGTCATTTTCATTTTTTTTAAGTAACGTAGTAAGAATACCATCACAAATATCACAATGTATGTTTTTACCTTTGAGGACTTTCTTCGGTTTGCTTTGCTTGTTTTTCCTCTTCTTCCGACTCTTTGTCATCTTCATCTGATTCTCCTTGCGCTTCTTCTTTGGATTCTGATTCAGATTTTTCCTCAACTATCTTCCTGAGTTTCACCTTTAACTTTTGTTGTGCTTCTTTATTCCCAAATGCTATCTTCCTCTTTCTTGTTGTCTCTTTCTTGTTCTTTGCATTTCCTTTGATGACTTTCATTGGTTTGCCCTTTTTAGCTTCTTTTTCCTCTTCTTCCAAATCTTCATCATCATCATCTGATTCTTCTTGTCCTTCTTCTTCGGATTCTGATTCCGACTTTCTGGTTCTTCCTGAACTATTTTCTTGTGTTTCACCTTTCTTTGTGTTTCTTCATTTGCACTCTTGTTCTTACTCTTTCTTGTTGCCTCTTCTTCAATTATCTTATTGTTCTTAGCATTTATTTTTGGTTCTGTAGCTTTCTCAATCTCTTGCGTGCCCTTTTCATCTTGCTTCTTATTTATCCTTGGTGATCTCCTATGCATTATGTCTTCTCAACCTGAGTTCAACACTTATTATAGTTAGCATTCATATTTTCATAGTAAAAAAAGTACATAACCATCAAAAAAAATTTTTTTTATGGATCAACTACTCTTTTTTATCCTTTTTTATTTGGATCAACTGTTGTTGTTTATCCCCTACATTGGATCAACTTCTACTGTTGATCCCTTTCATTTGCAAAGATATCTAAAATTCCTTCAGAAACACATAACAGTTGAACAACTTTGCATACAATGGATCAACTTTTATGGTTTATCCTATTTTTACTTGGATCAACTACTGTTGTTTATCCCCTACATTGGATCAACTTCTACTGTTGATCCAAAAATTTTTTTGGATAAACTACTGCTGTTGATACAAAAAATATTTAAAAATCCTTCAGAAACACATTTTCACCCATTAACAGTAGAACAAATTTTCATACAATGGATCAACTTGTATTGTTTATCCTTTTTTTATTTGGATCAACTGCTATTGTTTATCCCCTAAATTGGATCAACTGCTATTGTTTATCCAATTTTATTTGGATCAAGTACAATTGTTTATACAAAAATATCTAAAACTCCTTGAGAATCACATTTTTACCCATCAATACTTATCAACAATAGATCGAATTTGCATCTGAGCAAAACAATACTTAAAGTTTGAAGAGAAATATCAATTTTCAACATGATTAGTATATATAACCTACACAAATTTGACGAGATATCATTTCCTAACACAAATATCCCAAGAACACTAACCAAAACTAAAAAATAACTAAACAAGACCAAAATCAAACCTAATCAGTAAATTGCAGTGTGAAAATCAACCAAATACAAACATATAACTATTACATTATCAAAATCAAGACTAAAAGATACATGCATCAATTAAATCTGACATCAAAATTAGGTTTTACCTGTTCGATTTTTGCAATCTTCCAATCGTTCAATTAGGTTTCTGATGATGAAACGAAAGTGAAACTCGATTAGGTTTTGTGATGAAACCTAATTTATATGGTTGATTTTCAGTTCATTTTTAGTTTTTTCAGATTGTGGTTGTTAATAAGAGAGAGAAGAAACGAAATTATCTGTTTGATTTTCAGTTTCAACGGCAACGGCTAGTGGATTAATTCTCTGTAACGGCTAGTCGATTGATTATCTCGTTGATTTTCAGTTTTCTGTGTAGAAGATAACTGTCCGATTTCGAAAATGGCTGAACTAAATGCAACTGCTGTAAACGAGAGAGAGAAGACTGTAACCAAATGAGTTTTAATGTGTCGATTTTGGTGTAACGTGAAATTTATATTGGTGACAGTTTAGTAATCTAATAATTCCGGATTTTAATTCCTAAAATTGGTAGGGATATATTTATTTTGGGAAAGGATATATTTGTTGGGTTATAAAAGTAGGGACATATAAATAATGTACCCAAATTTTTAAGCTGTCATCCACTATGTATTACCCTATATAAAGGGCTGAGTGAATCGTGGAGAGAGAGATCTTTTGGAATGGTTAAGCAAGTCAATAGGAGAAAGTGAAGAGTGTTTTAATTTCTAAGTGTAATACTAAAAACCTATGAGTAGATTTCGGTAGGAAGATGCTTCATGAATCTAAAATGATGCATCTAAAATTGTTCTCTATAAATTTTTGAAATACCACCCGATATTGATATAGTGTAACGGGGAAAGGTCGTTGTTCTGAATAGTAGAAGGGAAGGAGGAAGGAGACAATTAAGGACGAAGCCATCGCGAAGCCGCGAAGAATCCCTTTCACGCTAGAAGTGTCACTTGAAAATGTTAATGCCTCTACCAACACCCACCCCTACTTCATAGTTTTGTAGTTTTTACTTCTTTAACAAACACATGGAATGTTTCTCATAACTCGAGATTGTCCGAATGCCGTGCGAGACTCGCGGGAAGAATATGCGAGCCCGCGATTAAGGGCCATTTAAAATCAAAGGTACAACCCACCACTTCTCATCTTTGGAGTGGCGAGTAGTATATTGCCGGAGTGCCGGTCAATATCTTGCATGAGCAATTTATCCTCGGGGACATTATCCTTCTTTTTGCGAATGCCCCAAATGAGATTTCGTATTCCTCATCTTTATCTTTGAATAATTTTCAAAAAAGTTCTCTACAAAAGTGTATCTATTTCAAACGGTGGTAGGATATAAAGATCCTTTGCCAAAGACCACGATTCGAAGCATTAGGCGAAAATTTAATTGATAGGGCCAAGATTTCATAAAATAAAGGCATCTAGGGATTTTATTTTAGCGAGACTATAATCTTTTGATCATCACATTGATGGAAAAATAATAGTGAAGAATAGATGAAGATTCTTGATGGGAATTTGTTGAAACCCTTCTCGAGTTACCATTGAACTTCATCAAAAAAGCTTTGTATGGGACTAATGGAAGCCATTATTAGTATGGGAATGGATTGCATATTTTCAAGGAAAGTATTCTTTTGCTCATTCCTTCATCAACAAGAATCAAAGATTTCTCAATAGATTTTTCCTTAAAAAGAAATATTCAAGGAAAAAGAGGCAAGATGTAGGATCATAATATCGCAACAAACAAGGTTCGGGATTAATAAACGAAAGCATCGCGAAAGGAGTCACTGTGAGCTAAAATAAACGAGCGCAATGAATAACGCATGTGCAAAACATAAAGAAGACGAGACCTGGCGAGGGTCAAGGAGTGTGTAATGTTTGTGCATCTGCGAGCACTTAGCGGGACATTCCGAAAATTCTGTCATCCACTATGTATTACCCTATATAAAGGGCCGAGTGAATGTGGGAGAGAGAGATCTTTTTGGAATGGTTAAGCAAGTCAATAGGAGAGAGAAAGTTGAAGAGTGTTTTAATTTCTAAGTGTAATACTATTTTCCTGTGTAAACATTTCATAGACTCAATCAATAAATATTCTTGATCTTACGTCTTTTAATGGATTAATTAAGCAAAATTGAGTAAGGGGTGTAGTGTGGGATTTCCCGCTACTACAGGATATATTTATTTTGGGAAAGGATATATTTGTTGGGTTATAAAAGTAGGGACATATAAATAATGTACCCAAATTTTTAACTGTGCAGTAAAAACCTATGAGTAGATTTCGGTAGGAAGATGCTTCATGAATCTAAAATGATGCATCTAAAATTGTTCTCTATAAATTTTTGAAATACCACCCGATATTGATATAGTGTAACTTCTGTTGTTCTGTCACTTGAAAATGTTAATGCCTCTACCAACACCCACCCCTACTTCATAGTTTTGTAGTTTTTACTTCTTTAACAAACACATGGAATGTTTCTCATAACTCTGAGATTGTCCGAATGCCAGTTTTGATTTACCTTGCTTTTTTTTTTTTTTTTTGAGAAATATCGGGTAGAAATTCAGCTTTAAGTTGTTTAGTGACCGCTTCTATGTTTCAAAAATGAATTCCCAATAAGTTTATAATCCATTTAGACCTAGACAATATTAGGCAAGATCAAGCTTTAGTTCTAAGATGGATGGCGTATTAGCTTCTATGGTTTATAAATGTGAAATGCCGCGGGGTCTTAGAATATTTTCCCCCAAGGACATAGCCTTTTATTGTACTCATATCTATGGTTAAACAGAATTTAATATATTGTCGAAGTGTAAATTCAGAAATCCATATATTTGTTTGCTTATGGTTCACACCCGTATTAAACTGATTTGGACATTTAAAAAATCTCTCTATGGTTGTGGATCTTATGTTTTTTTGGTTATGCTTACATCTTCTTTTTCTTAAAGAGAATTATGACAAGTATTTTTTACTCGATATTGTGTGAAGCTTCTGATCCAACCTTCACAACGACCACGAATCCCTTCCATACCCTCCATAATTATTAGTGGTTGCACTGTGATCCCTGGACGTGATTATGAATTAGACATGGCTGAGGAAAATTTAAGCTGGCATCATAGGCTTAACTTTCGTCTTATAATGATGGATCCAACCTTCACAACGACCACGAATCCCTTCCACACCCTCCATAATTATTAGTGGTTGCACTGTGATCCCTGGACGTGATTATGAATTAGACATGGCTGAGGAAAATTTAAGCTGGCATCATAGGCTTAACTTTCGTCTTATAATGATGAAATGAGAAAAAAAATTATTTCATATATTGATCATTTTGGTTGTGGTTGTATTTAATATATTTTTTTCGCCAGTTCCACAATGTCAAGAAAAATTAGTTTTGTGCACTCTGTCCTATTGCTTCCTCTCTTTTAAAACCAGGGTGTAAAAATGCATTTTTTTTCCATTAATATCAAGCTATGGTGGTGAAAAGTCTGCAACTGCGTGTTATCCAGACACAAAGTCTAATATTTGTGCTTAGGTCTATACCAGTACTTGCAGATCTTTTTTTTTGAACACCCTTTCAGGTTTACCCACAGGTTTGGATGGCACCTTAGTGAAAAACATTGAACCAATGCTTCGGAATATATCCTGCTAAAATATGCAATCCATGCAACCTTGATTCATATTTTGTTACAAAACTGATTTTAAAGTAGTTCAACACAAATTGAATGGAGACCATTGTGCCACCCGGTGACGCCGGCTATTCTATATGTTGTAAGCCCTATCATTCATATGTTGTAAGAGTATGTGCTAAACATGGATACTAATATGGGTTATAAAATTTGTTGGGGGTGTACTATTTGACAAGGAAGTGAAGTTTTGTCCCGTAGAAAATTTGGTACACCCCCAGGTAAATTGATAACCCCTGTTAGCAAATTTTCTAAAATATAACGAATCCAAGTAACATAACATGCTAACCGTCGACAATAGCGAAAACGAATCATATCTCGGGCCGTTACGACATGGGTCATTATCTAGTGCTAAAGATACTGAGAAAATGATACTAATATAATATAGATCGTGAACTTTAAATAGTGCAAAGTATATGCTTCCCGTCCAACATGTATATCTTTCTTCAGAAATCATGCATAATAGTCGTTGCGCCTATACGTTGCACGACCTTAGATATTTTGCAGAGAAAAATATGTTTTGGTGCTAATAATTTTTTGGGAGTGAAAATTTCAAGCATGAGACAGAAAAAAAATAGATAATAAGAAATCAAAACTAAAAATGATAATACAAAATAGTCAACTAATAAAACTATAAATAAGACTTGATTATGAATGGTGCATTGGATCAAGTTTAAATGAATTGATGTTCATTTAAAGTCCATTTTGCACTGTAAAAATAAGATTTTATTTAGCTATCATATATATCTTGAGCGTGGAAAAAAAGTGTTTCCTCTTTTATCTAGTTGGCAACTAAACTCTAAAGAGCTTAGTATTCATAAACAATATGGATACAAAAGAGATGTTAATGTTGTATGTGTGGAAAATAATACAATTGTTCCCTTTTAAGTTTTACATTTACTAAAATCATTACACGAAAACTATTTGGACATACGGACCAAACCTAAAACGAAAAAAAAAATGCAGAAACTAATGATTCATGAACATGGGTAATTATAATAATCTTCACAGAAATTCAAGATTTGACAACTTCACCAGTTGTTGTTGTTTGGCTAGCATGCTTGTAATCTAATAAACAATCATAGAACTTGAAAGATCTCTGAGGATCAGCGATAAAACCAAGTCAACCCAGTGTCATCTTCCTGCCATGATTCTATAAATCCATCTCTTAATCCTTTAAATCTTTGTTACAAATCGATTTTATACCTCTTCTTTAAACCTAATTTGGGTTTTATGGTCAAATTTGATTAGAGTTTCATTTGTTTTTCCTTTTTCCCTGTTCGATTTTATGGTTTCTTTCCTGGTTAATATTTTCTTTTAAATCTTTCTCAATTGGTCTACAAATTTGATTAGGTTTTTGTTTGAGACATGGGTTCTTCTTCCCCTCAATTGTTAATCTTTCCTAGAAGTTTTTTGCTCAAAAACTCTAAATTTAATTTTTCAGTTTTTCAGATTTTCATCATGATTAACTATATAACAAAAAATTCCTCATTATCTGTTGTTTGCTTTCCTTGTTCTTCAGGGGAAGTGTTGTTGGAGCGAATGCTCGGTGGAGACCATCTCAGGTCAATTGCTCGACAAAAAGAAAAATGGTAGAGCTACAGTGTAATGGAAGTCTTCTTCTGCAGATAGGGTTGTTTCTCTCGGTCCCAAGTAAAGTATCTCACTTTTTAGAAATAGACAAAAATACTAAGCCAAATCATACGTCTGAAGATCGAATTGCAATCATTTCCATCAAAGTTAAAGTTTTCTTGGGGATTTCTCATAAAAAAGAAGATAGCATCACCCTTACTTCATATGTCAGGGATAATAGTTCTCACAAATTTAAATAAATTTCTTGCTTTTTTAGTAAGTTAAAACCAGAAACATCTCTTCTCAAGCTACAAGTGGCACTCCAAATCAGAAGAAATAGTTCAAAATCCACATGCAAGAACAAAATCTTCAGTAACAATTATTCTCTGGCTCTTACACTCCATCAGTTACAAGTGTCACACAGATCAAAAGTTCTCACTTCTCATAAATCTCATAGCTGGAAAGCTTATATAAACACCTACTCCAGTCGCCACTCTCTCATAACCCAAAATCAAAAAAACAGAAACAAAACAAAACCTTCAAAATTTCTAAACCCTCATAAGAAACATATATCAGTTTTAGTTCTTTCTAGTTCTGGGAAAATGTCTAATGTCCCAATTAGAAATTACATTTCTCATCTTAATGATGTTATGGAGGACCAAGCTCAACCTATAAAACATTCTTTCAAGTATTATGTTGAGTTCCTCAAGGATTCTGGTATAGCAAAAGGAAAATTTCCTAGAGTTATTGTAGGATCAGAATATCGCAACACCAACACCTCTGCGAAATCTATAAACGCTACGTAGCGAAGGCGTCGCAGACGAGTAAAATAAGTGACGCAATGAATGACGACAGCCAGAACACGAGAAAGGTGTGAAGATCTAGCGAGAATTAGGAGTGTCGCGAGATTATGCCTTTGTACGCTTGCGACACTTCGCAAGTCATTCCCGAAAATAGAGGGCAACTTAGCTGTCATCCATTATGTAACACCCTATATAAAGAGCCGAACAGGCCTATTGGGGGAGAGATCTTTTTTCGAGTGTTGAGCAAGTCATTAAGAGAGAGAAAGTTTATAGTAATTGTAATTTCTTTAGCTCTTTTCCATTTTGCCTTGTAAACATTCAAGAAATTAATCAATAAAAACTATAATTGTTCATCTTCAATGGCTTAGTTGTGTGGATTCTTGTGAGGGGTGTAGTGTAGGATTTCCTGCAATTACATATTGGCGCTAGAAACAGGGAGTTCTGAAGATTAGAGATTGGATATTGTCATTAAAATTGTTCAAATCAGGAGTATGATGGATAAATTGGTTAAAATGGAGAAAGCCAGAATCAAAGAGAGTAATGGAGAATTTGAATGTAATATGATTACAAAGACGATGGTTAATAAATTTCATGAAAATATCAGAGGAAGAATACACAAACGAGATTTTGAAGGAAAGAAAATTGTAACAACAGAGAAGACGTCACCCTTGAAAGAATGGGAAAAAGCAGAAGATTACGTTTACAGCAACAGAGATGTCAAGAGAGAATTTAAATCACACGTCTCCACTTGTGATTACGATAAGCGCAAGCAAGGAAGAAGGAGAGCCAACAAAAACAGTGGAAGAATGGGCAATAAATAGAACTTTGGTGGACACAGGGAGTTTAGTGAATATAATGTTTTATCATGCTTATAAAGAATTGGGGTACAAAAATGAAGAAATGATTTCCTCAACATATCATATCCATGGTTTCGGCAAATCTATAACAAAACCTAAAGGGGAAATAAAAATGCGAATTATGTTGGGAGAAATTGAAACACAAGTGACGTTCGTGTAGTGGATATGGAATCGCCATACAACATGTTGTTGGGAAGACCATGGGTACATGCAATAAAAGCTGTAGCCTCGACATTTCATCAATGTGTCAGATTTCCTATGCCGAGTGGGATTGGCGAAATCAGAGGAGATACCGATAAAGGAAGGATATATCATCAAATCGAGGTAAAACATTATGAAGAACAGGTGAAGAGGCGAAAAGATCGCAAAAAGATGGCAAAAGCAGCGAAAAAGGAAGAAGAATTTAGGACTTACATGATAAGAGCAGAAGAAGGAAAAGGAATACCTGGCGAAATCTCGGGAGAAGAAAATGAGCTTGCGAAGGAAATAAAAGGACCAACGCCTATGGGAGAACCGAAGGCTAACTACACCGCGGCAGAGCCGACAAAGGAAGTGAACGTCGGAACTGAAGAAGAACCCAAGATGTTAAAAATTGGGACTAAAATGGAGGCAGATGAGGAAAGAAGGACTGTTGATTTGTTGCGAGATTACAAAGACATTTTCGCATGGGATATGGATGAGATGCCTGGAATAGATCCATCTGTAGCGTGCCATAAATTGGAGATTGACAAAAATGCAAGACCGTTCAAACAAAGAATTAGAAAAATTGCAACAACATATCACCCTCAAATAGAAGAAGAATTGCAGAAAATGCTTGACGCAGGAATCATTAGACAAGCAAAATACCCCGAATGGATAGCAAATATGGTCGTAGTCCCAAAGAAGAAAAAAGGGATAAGAATTTGCATAGATTTTACCGATCTAAATAAAGCTTGTCCAAAAGATAGTTTTCCTTTGCCAGATATTCAGCAAATGGTTGAGTCAGCGGCATGAAATGAAAGGATATCCTCTCTTGATGGGTACAAAGGTTACAATCAAATTCCCCTCGCTGAAGAAGACCAAGAGCATACTGCCTTTTTCGCTCCAAGAGGATTATACTGTTATACAAAGATGCCATTTGGTCTGCGAAATGCTAGAGCAACATACCAAAGGATGGTAGAAAAGGTGTTCGCGAAATGGATACATAAAACACTAGAGGTATATGAGGATGACATGTTAATAAAAAGTAAAGAAGCAAAAGACCATGTACGGGACTTGAGGGAAATTTTTGAGCAAATGAGGCATTTCAACATCAAAGTAAATCCAGAAAAATGTACCTTTGGGGTTGCATCAGGAAAAATTTTAGGTTACATTGTGTCAAAAGAAGGAATACAAGTCGACCCATAGAAAGTACAAGCAATTCGCGATATGCCAACGCCAGCAACAATGAAAGATGTGCAAAAGTTAAATGGACTATTAGCTTCGCTAGGAAGATTCATCTCGCGATCATCTGATAAGTGTAAACATTTTTTCAACATACTTAAAAAGGGAGCGAAATTTAGATGGATAGATGAATGTGAAAAGGCTTTACAAGGAATAAAAGAACATCTAATGGATATATCAATTTTACAAAAAGCAAAGCCATGGGAGGAATTATTAATCTACCTTGCGACCACCTCGCATGCACTAAGCGCAGTATTATTGCAAATAGACGCAGGAGTGGAAAAGCCAATCTATTACATCAGCAAAACATTCAATACCGCGGAGAGGAATTATTCAAAAATTGAAAAACTAATTTTGGCATTAGTCTATGCAACATTTAAACTTCGCATATACTTCCAAGCACACATAGTTAAGGTAATGACAAAAGTACCGATTGAGTCAAGAATGAAAAATTCAAAAAGGTCGGGAAGGGTTGAGAGATGGAATGCTCAAGTAAGTCATTGCAAACTCAAGTATGAAATACTATCTTCACCAAAATCACAAGTTGTTGCAGATTTTTTAGCAGAATTTCCTTTGGAAGAGGATGAAGTAGTAGAAGAAATGATGGATATAGAAGAAGAACATGGAAATCCAAGCGATTTATTAACTGAGCCAAACAGGTGGGAAATATTGGTAGATGGATCATCAAATGGAGAAGGCAACGGAGTTGGGATCGTTCTGATTTCGCCAGACGGCAATAAAATGGCTTTTTCTTTCAGATTGGAATTTACATCTACCAACAATGAAACAGAATATGAAGCTATAATACATGCTCTGCAATTCGCAATAGAAATGAAGTTGGAAAATGTGAGAATCACCAGTGATTCCCAATTAGCTATTCGCCAGATAAAAGAAGAGTATACTACAAATGAACCATCTTTGAAAAAATACAAGAAACTTGTTGAAGAATTGTCGGCGAAGATACCAAAAATAAAATGGAGACATATATCAAGAAGAGACAATAGACTCGCAGATGCTTTCGCTTTTATATCAAGTATGATGACAGATCCAGCTGCGAGATGCATAAAAATACAGACACTTTTATTACCATCAATCGATAAAGAGGAAGAACAAGATACAGAAGTGATGCTCATAGAAGATGGAGCACAAATTCCCTATAATGAAGATTGGAGAGCAGAACTTCATGCATATCTGATGAAAGGAGAATCACCAAGAAATAGATTAGAGGCGCACAAATTAAAAAGCCGTGCAACAAATTATGAATTAAGATACGGGTATCAGATCGAAGATCCTTTAATGGACCCTCGCTTAGATGTCTAACATGAAAGGAAGGAGAAGCAAGTGTTAAAGATGTTACACAGGTGGGGATCTTTGGCAATCACAGTGGTGGAAGATCTTTGGCACATAAGGCGAAAATGCAAGGTTATTATTGGCCCTATATGCATGAAGATGCGAAACAAACATCAAGGCGTTGCGAAGATTGTCAAAGGCACGGAAAGAAAATACATGCACCAGGAGCACCATTAACTTCTTCAACAAGTGTATGGCCTTTTGGAAAGTGGGGTTTAGACATTGTGGGACCATTTTTACCAGGAAAAGGGCAAAGAAGATATCTGATTGTCGCTACAGATTATTTCACAAAATGGGCAGAAGTAAAAGCAGTACAACACATTCGCGATAAAGATATTTTTACCTTCATATTCGAAAACATCATATGCAAAGGAAGATCTTCCAACCTATAAAAGAAGATTTGGAATCCCCACAAGTTGGTATCGATCTCCCACAATGGGAAGCATGGAAGAATTGGATTTGAGGAAAAAATATAGAATTGTTGCTTAATGCATTTTAGAGATAAAGTGTGGGAAATCAACTCCTTTATACCCGCGGCCAATGGAAAGATTCGGCAGAAGCGAAGCAACAAATAAAACAATCGCAGATATCTTGTATTTCTCAACAGCCTATTTCCAAGAAGAAGTTAGAAGGACATAATAGGGCATGGTGTGAACAAGTGCATAATGCAGTATGGGCTTACAATACAACAAAAGAAGTTTGTATGCACGAAAGGATGGGAAGAAGCTACGGGAATGTCACCCTTTTGTTTAACATATGGAGTTGAAGCAAATCGAAGATACTTATGATACTCTTCCTCGCGAAGTTATTATTCCAACAACAAAGAGAGAATCTTGGGAGAAAAATCTTAGTGCGGGTAACATTTTGATCAAGTTAGATGAATTAGAAGAAAAATGCCATCCACTAGAAAGAGCACTACTGACATATGGAGAATTACCATGGGCGAAGATTAGCCGAGAGAATATAACAAACGTGTCAAGACACGACACGTTAATTTCAACCAAAGCGATTTGGTATTGAGAGAATCACCAAGATATCGGCGAGAAAGTGGTGGCAAGTGGCGAAAAATGGGATGGACCTTATATCATCAAGAAGATAGTCGGAACAGGGGCATATAGATTAATGGATCCTGAGGGCAAAGATGTGGGTCACAGATTGGATAGACCGTGGAATAGATTATACCTAAAGAAGTATTACCCGTAGAAGACGGTGGGAAAAGAATAGACTGCGAAGTAATGTATGGTTGAAGCGAAATGAACTTATATGAAAATATTTCAAAAGAATCATTGCGAAATTGCACGAAACAAAGAAAGAGAATGCGAAGATCTCGCAAAGAAAATAACAAGAGATAATCAAAAAACAATAACATATCGGAATGGGACGAACCTGCTATGGCGTACACCCTAGTTCGCGAATCAAAATTTCGTAAGAGGCAAATGTAAGACCTAAAGTACGTCATAAAAGGGGGCATCTGTTAAACATGGCTCAGGGAAAAGGTTACACCGCCCCTGGAACCTGGGTCATGGATATTTGGGGTCAATAAAGCCCATCCAGGAGAGATACCTTGGATTTCCAACTATATATATAAGGTTATACCCTGGTTGGATGACCGAGGGTCTCTTCTAAGGAGTCAGCGTATGATCAAGGCGCCGAGGTACACGGTTGAGCCAAGAGTGCCAGGGCATTTGAAGTGTCTCGGCCATTCTTGGCAAGTCTTGGCATATGTTGCACTCGGCCCAAGAAAACTCCACTTAGGGTGCAGTCTCGTAACCATAATCCATATAGGTATAAGGGATAAGAGGTCTGCGAAAATAATCAGTTGTTGTTAAGACCGGATGGGAGGAGCTAGTCTTGTATGGCCGATGTACGCCTCCTTGAAGGGGCAACCAGGGAGATGATAAGGGCGGCACCCTCCATTAGGGAGCTGATAAGTGTCTTAAGACGCAAATGTCATGAGGCTTTATTTTCGCAAGAAAATTTAGACTTGTCATATTTGTGCGATGATCCTGAAGAGGCAATAATACAAAAAACAAAGATAAGACGAGATCAATGGGTCAGTACATGAAAGTGTAAGGACGTCCTGCGATTTCGTCGCAAGACGGCAATGTCATGGGGCTTTATTCTCGCAAGAAAATTTAGGCCTGTCATATTGTCGCAATAAAATTATCCTGCAGAGGAAACAATACTAAGAAATGATAAGGCAAGATCAATGGGTCTTTACATGAAAGTGTAAAGACGTCCTGCGACTTTGTCGCAATAACAAGAGATGGCACAGTAAGACCTTTAACTAGGAAGGAAAAATAAGACCATATGACAAAAGATTTATAAAAATTAACTATTATTTATGAAGGTCATTCATCGCAAAGAAGAAAATAAGAGACAATATGAGAGATATTTGACAAAAAACATAATATTTCTTCCAAAAAAGTGCACTTCAGAAGGAAATAAAAGATATCATATGCAAGAAGTTATGAAGATCAAGAAGCTAAAAGAAGTGAAATTACAAAAGAAATTCATTTCTCAACATTAATTCTTTCATCTTCAACAACTTTATCAGCTTCACCAGCTTCCGCACTTTCGCTAGTTGTTGCATTCACGCCAGAACCCCCTTCACCTGGATTATTATTGACAGCTTCATTGTTTGTTGGGATCACCTTTTCATTAGCGAGATCTTCGCCACTTTCATATTCATAGTCACTATCAGGAGAATTAGGGATTTCATCATCCTCAACTTCAAGAGGATCGACAGATACATGGTCAAGAGATTTGGACAGTAAGACATCATTCAAAAGAACTTCAGCTTTGAGATGAAATTGGCGAAGAAGTGCCTTTTGATCATTTCTACTCTGGATATATTTGGAGTAACTGAGGTAATCAAATCTCCTTTCGGCCCGATCGCGAGAACGAGCGAGAGTAGTGGCAAGAATCGCATTTTCTTTGCGAATTTTGGCATAGTTAGCCTCCAAAGTCGAAAGGGAGGAACGAAGATCTTTCTCAGATTATGCAAAAATGAAGAACAACAGAGTTATACAAATAAAGAATTCGCAATAAAAGGATATCATGAGAAAGCTAGACAAAGAAAAAATGGGTGAGGCAGTCAAATTTTATGTCTACCTTCCTTTTGTGAGATAAGATGTTGGGTCAAAGCCAAGAAACTACTCTCCAAATGATCCATGGCACTATCAAAATTATCTCCAACCAGACCTTTTAATCGAGAATGCAAGCTCTTTTCGTTAGAAACAAGTAAGGTATTCTCCTTAGCAAGGGATGAGTAGGATTCTTTTAACTTGGAATATTGATCCTTGAGTTGGCTCGTTTTCACACTTAAAGTTATTCTACCCTGAATAAGCTTATTCCTCTCAGCAGATAACTTCTTTGAGTTTACTTCTCAGCGAACAAAGAGATTTTTCTTGTTCGTTACATATTTTTTGACAGACATCAAGCTGTTGCGAAGAAATCGCCACCTTATTTAACAAAACTCGCTTCTCTTGAGATAGAGTTCCATTCTCATCTGATAAGGTTTCCAACTCCAAATTAGATTTAGCCAAAGAGTAAGAGAGATGAGATAATTCATTACTTAACGAGTCTTGCTTCTGCACTAAGTGAGAATTCTCTTTGGAAAGGTTATCTATTTGATCAACAGAGTACGAATGAAGATTATCTAGTTGGTTATATTGCTCCATCCAACCATCTCTATCCATTCGAGTTTCTTCAACGACAGATTCCAACTGATAAATCTCCTTTTTTCGCTTCTGGTTTAAAGCTTAAAAGGCGAGCAAGGTTTTTTTTTTTTTTTTTTTTTTTAAAAAAAAAGAAAAAAAAATGTGGAGAAAGGGAGAGTGTGATACCTTTTAATTCTTCGTTCTTCTTGCGAAGATTATCGCGATCCAATGAAATGTTTTGAAGTTTCTGATTCTCAAGATGGAGGGTGTCACACTTCGCAGTCATATCTTGAAGATTATTCTTCAGCATTTTAATTTCTTGTTCTAAAGACATTTGCGACATCCTGTCAGAACTAAAGTATTTACTCAAAGACTCGCAAACACTAGACTTGATGGGATTAGTGGAGGTCTTCTTGGCGTCATTCATGATATCTGATAAGACTTTGAAAGCCACATCCATTCCCTCCAGGTTTTCTTTAGTAAGAGGAATAGACTCAGAAGAAGAGGTAGTGATGACAGAAGAGGGGAGAGTTGAATCATCTTTTGTCATAGAAATGTCATGAGAAGAGGAAATCTTATGAAGATCAATGATTGGAGGTGAGGCAGAAGCATTAATAATAGGAGAAGAGAAGGGTTCATCTTGAGGGACTTCATTTATGGAAAACTCAGGTATAGGGGGAAAATCGGCAGCGACATTTTGAGAAATAACTAAAGTAGAATTATCTTGCGAAGATATCGCAGAAGGTGTTGGTTTATCCTGTGAAGATATCACAGAAAGTATTGGTTTATCTTGCGACGATATCGTAGAAGGAGTTTTGAGCTTGAATACAGGAAAGGAAACAGAGGATTCAACATTTTTAGAACGGCGAGGTTTCTTGGGGGATCTATCAGTATTTTTGTCATCCTGCGAATCACAAGTCAAATAAGAAACAGAGGCAACAATATTGTTATTAGAAGAATAAGTGTTTCTTAATACCTTGCTATTCGCAGTCTTCCTTTTAGTAACATTGATTTTCGGTTGCGATCCCACGGGAGCAGTAGGGTTTAGAACTGTGAACTTGGTGTTAGATTTATTCTTACTGAAACAAAAACAGCAAGGAAACCATTAGAGAAAGAATAATATTAGGATAAAACAATTTTGATAGAAGAAATCAATCACAAAAAGATCAATTTTGGCAAAATCAACGAACCTTGATGGCTCCATAGAAACAGTAGCAGAAAGGTGATGAGAACAGTAGCAGAAAGGTGATGAGAACAGTAGCAGGGAGATAATAGCAAGAAGACGATGAAGAATTGCAGAAATAAAAATAGCAGTAAAAAGTTGCAGACGATGAAGAAGATGAAATAAAAGAAAGGAAACATCCTCATGGAGAATTTCTCCTTAAATAGACAAGAAAAAAGTGACCGGTTAACATTAAATGTACCGGTAAAAAGGGGAGATTTTGACACGTGTAGGCAGTTACGCCTAATTCACGGAATCCTAGCGGTAGATTGATGGAAAGAAATGAACAGTTGCGGCAGTTTGAAAATAATAATTCTCATGATATTCTCTTCTTCGCAGAGAAGACATGAGAAGAGGCAAGATGTAGGATCAGAATATCGCAACACCAACACCTCTGCGAAATCTATAAAAGCTACGTAGCGAAGGCGTCGCAGACGAGTAAAATAAGTGACGCAATGAATGACGACAGCCAGAACATGAGAAAGGTGTGAAGATCTAGCGAGAATTAGGAGTGTCGCGAGATTATGCCTTTGTACGCTTGCGACACTTCGCAAGTCATTCCCGAAAATAGAGGGCAACTTAGCTGTCATCCATTATGTAACACCCTATATAAAGAGTCGAACAGGCCTATTGGGGGAGAGATCTTTTTTCGAGTGTTGAGCAAGTCATTAAGAGAGAGAAAGTTTATAGTAATTGTGATTTCTTTAGCTCTTTTCCATTTTGTCTTGTAAACATTCAAGAAATTAATCAATAAAAACTATAATTGTTCATCTTCAATGGCTTAGTTGTGTGGATTCTTGTGAGGGGTGTAGTGTAGGATTTCCTGCAACTACAGTTATAGTTAAACTCTTTAAGGAGATAAAGAGAGGAGATGATCCAAGAGGTCTTACAACTGGATAAATGGCTTTTGCTCTCAATATGGCTTGGTCACCAATAGGAAGAATTATTATTAAAAAGACAGCCAATCCTAAAGTTTTTATTATCAGATTCTCCAATACAAGTGGCTTTCCAGCAGCTATCTATTCCATTCCAAATAGAGTTCATGGAAAGCTTCTTACTATGCGCATGTGGAGCAGTGAATCATGGATTGAAGATATAGACTTTGATGGTCAAGATTTCTGGATAAAATTTGAATTAATAGGTGATCTAGTGGTAAAAGGTTATGTGGCTAAACAAGTTGCAGACTAGGTTGGAAAGGTTTTCACACTGATTGGTCCTCATTGACTTAGAAGTCTGAACCAGTCTGCTGGTCAATGAAGAGCACAATAAAACTCCAATGTAAATGGCTGAAGATGTTCGTAATGAAGAAGAAGTTACCTATAAAGAAGCAAGGAACAATATTGGTATTGGGGAGGATTTAGTGCATCTTTCAAATCAGAGTAATTTAAATAGTGAGGATATTGAATATATTGCATGTAATGATGAAGAAAATGCCATTCTGATACACACTGTCCTGCTTGCATCACAGGATGTTTGGACACGTTCGGGGAACATGCAGTCCATTGTAAGGTAGATCCTGGTTTTAAATATAGACATGATCATGTGAGGGATATGTTGTATGATGTATTGTGGAGAGCTGGCATTTCAGCAAAGAAAGAAGCGGCTGTCAATTTTTTGACTAACCCACATGAAGGGAGATCCACACTTAGGCCAGCTGACGTTCTTATTTTTGGATGGGCTAATGGAAAACATGCATGTGTTGACCTCACGGGGGTTTCTCCATTAGTGGGCATTGGACATGGTACCTTTACATTCGGTCAAGCAGCGCTAAGAGGTGCTTCAGGTAAGATAGCAAAGCATGAGAAAGCGTGTATTGATAATGGACATGCTTTTATCCCCTTTGCTTTTGACACTTTCAGTTATTTGGGTCCAGAGGCTGTTGGACTTCTCAAGAGAGTTCAGAAGGTCATGCAAAGTATTGTCATGACTCCCGGTTCAAGGGAGTTTTTTTTAAAAGGATAGGTTTTGCAATCCAAAAAGGGCTTGCGGCGCAGCTTGTTGCTCGCTTGCCTGCTATGTAACACATTTATGATTAAAATTCCTAACATTAACAAAATATAGCTTAAAATGTTTTTAGAATGAGTAAAATCCATTAAAATTTTAAGAGTTTAATTGAAGCCGAAAAAAGCAGCAAAGCAATTCCTGAGATGGCCATCACTGAGGATTCATCTGACAACACTTCACCAATGGAACACAACTTAGCTGATGAGGTAATCATGGTGAACAATCTATTATTTAAAGTCTTTTCTATCTCAAACATAAGTATGATCAGTTAACTATATTTTTGGATGATTTTATACCATATCATTATTGCAATTTTTTACTAATTATCATGATGATTAGGTTAAGTAAGTCTTACTGTGATTTTCAAAATCTGAAATTTGATTGTTTGAACTATTACTTTAATGCATCTGTCTTTTTTTTCTTGTTTGTTTTTAAAGTGTATCTTTGATAGTTACCTTCCTTACTATAACAATATTCTATTCTACTATATGGTTATGGAAGATAGGCAATATGGGTATGATTTCAAGGTATTATCCTGAAATTGTTTGCTTAATAAACTATTGGTGAGCAAAAAAAAAAAAAAAAATATTATCCTGGAATCTTCAAGGCATTAGAGCAACCTTAAAACAAGATCATTTGAATCATCTCAGCAAAACCTATAAACCAAATTTAGTGCTTTTATCAGAAACTAAAGTAAAAATGCAAGCAGTAGAGAAATTTTTTAACAAAATGAAGATGAAGGATTGGTTCATTATCCCATCTATTGGCAGATCATGAGGATTTGCTATTGCTTGGAATCGGGAGTTTATTTAAGCTCATCCTTTTATGGATAACGTTTTAAATTTTCATGTTATTAAAGATAATATTAGTGTTAATATCACTTTTATTTATGTTTTTCAGGATAGAAAACTTAGGACAAAACAATGGGATTTTGTTAGAGCACTGCTCGGTCGAACTCGCATGCGTTGCTATCTCAAGCATGTTTGTCAATGTTAGTGATCAAAACTATAAGTCTTGATTTCTAGCCTATTTATAGATGTCTCGGACTAGGACATAGATTGTGCAGTTGAGCTTAGACTTCACGGCGTTCATCATTTGAAAACGAAGAACTACTAAGGGGAGCTTGTGGAACTTCATCGAAAAAGGTATGCGGAGACTGAAACTCATCTATCACTTGGAAAGTCTATTTATACTCTATCTCCTATATTGAGACATAAGTTGTATTACGATATAGTTTTCTATATACACATTTGAGATTTCGAGATGAGTTTATCTCGCTTACATATTTCTCGAAATATGTGTTGGCAAGCTTTCGCTTCGACCAAGTTCATCTTATATCATGTGAAAATTACCGAGTAACATCTTACATGGTTTATGTGATATTTCGTTATGATTATTTTAATATCTTGAAAATTGCTTTGATGCTAATAGTGTGTGAAAACGGCTATTGTCATCCACTAGGAAAGTTTCAATGATTGAAATAAAGAGCTTAGAATCATGTAACCATGTTTGGGTATAAACATAGTGTGTTATCATTTGTGTGTAAGTCCAAAAACGGGAACCTGAAGTATGCGTACTCGTACGCGTACTGGCGGTTGTTGGATGTCTGGGCAAGTATGCGTACCTGGCGGAAGTCCCACGTCCGTGAATTTATGCTGGAGTTTGGAAGTGTGAATTGGTATGCGCACCCGTACGCGTACTGGCATAACCAAACTCGGCCCGACTACTAAAGTATGTGTACCCGTTTGCATACTTGAGTTGGTTACTTTTTAAAATCGGTTTTGTACATGAACTTAAACATTTATAAAATAAGGAATACAATCTTTGCAAACCGTGGCTATAATGTTCATGTATTGATTCGAGGGAATCAGATCGGTTTTGCTTCAATTGTGTTCTTGTATACTTCTATGAGAATATAACAATTGAATGGCTCTTTAACTAGTTTCATTTGAGTCATTTGAACTAGTTATGGTTAAGATGAATAAGGTTGATATGAGAGTAATCATACGGCTAACTTCGGTTAACTATTGTCGAGCCAACATGGTGTACACGTTTGGGTACGGTTACATAAACCTAAATGAGGGTACATTTCATTTATGTGTAACAAGCTAAGTTCGATCTAACGGTTGAAAGATATTAGCTTGGTTGAATCATGTTTTTCATCTAACGGTGAATATTGAATGCTTTGTTACCAAGGTAACTTGGATTGCAAACTCTGATTTGAAAACTATATAAAGGAGAACTCTAGCAACTGGGAAACCTAATCCCCACACCTCATGTGTGTTACTAGTTGCATAACTAGAGTCGATTCTCCTTTAACCTTAGGTTTCTTCGAGACCCTGTAGGTTAACGACTTCAAAGACTTCATTGGGATTGTGAAGCCAGACCCAACTATTTTCTTTATAGTTGCATGTTCTGATCTTGCCTGATTCTATCGTATTGAGTATAATTAAAATAATTGATTCGAGATTAATTTCTCCGATAGGCAAGATAAAAGAATCACAAACATCTTCGTCTCATCGTTTGTGATTCCACAATATCTTGTTTCGCTAGTCGATTAAGATTTTTGTGAGGTGATTGATAATACTAGGTTGTTCTTCGGGAATATAAGTCTGGTTTATCAATTGGTTCCAGTTCACCTTGATTTATCAAAAGACGGAACAAAAACTCTTGGGTATTTTTGTGGGAGACAGATTTATTCAATCTATAGACTATTCTGTGTGAGACACATTTGTTTATCAAGTCTTCGACTTTGGGTCGTATCAACTCTTGGTTGTGGGTGAGATCAGCTAAGGGAATCAAGTGCGTAGTATCTTGATGGGATCAGAGACGTAAGGACTGTACCTTGAATCAGTGTTAGATTGATTAGGGTTCAACTACAGTCTAGTCCGAAGTTAATTGGTAGTAGGCTAGAGTCTATAGCGGCTTAATATAGTGTGGTGTTCAAACTGGACTAGGTCCCGGGATTTTTCTGCATTTGTGGTTTTCCTAGTTAGCAAAATTCTGGTGTCTGTGTTATTTCTATTCCGCATTATATTTTGTTAAATAATTGAAATATTACAGGTTGTGCGTTAAGATCAATCAATTAGAATATCCAACCTTTGGTTGTTGATTTAAATTGATTGACACTTGAATATTGGTCTTTGGTACTCGCGGTCAAGTTGTTTCACATAATAATCGGGCTCGTGGATTTCTATCTTGTTTTGATTTCCGATTACATTGTGAAAATTTTGGGTGTGGGATATTAAACTCGTAATATACTTTACTCTAGATTGAGTATGATTGTCTAGTTGATTCTCTAGAAAGTATATTGGAGTAAGTCCTCTCAGATTGCCAAATGAATTTTTGGGTGTGGTTTTTAGACCCCCGCATTTTCAGATTCATCTCTAGTATTAGTGATTTGAATAGCCCTTTGGCTTTAATAGGTGATATGAATTTTGTTAGAGCACTGCTCGGTCGAATCGCAAGCGTTGCTATCTCAAGCTTGTTTGTCAAGTTTAGTTTCCAAAACTATAAGTCTTGATTTCTAGTCTACTTATAGCTAAGTCTCGGACTAGGATAGAAAGTGTAGTTGAGCTCTAGAATCCACGACGTTCATCATACAAAGACGAAGACAGGAATATGTTGAAAACATAATCAAGTGTTCATGGATGACTTTAGTGTCTTTGGTGATTCATTTGACCTTTCTTGAACAATTTGTCTCTAATCCTTGAGACGATGTGTTGAAACAAATCTTGTGCTAAATTGGGAAGTGCCATTTCATGGTAACTCATGGCATAGGCCATGTGCCTCTTCTAAAGGTTTGGAAGTTGATAAATCTAAAGTACCTTATTCGTGCTCTAACCCCTCCACTACGGTGGGGAGATCGTTCTTTTTCTTGGTCATGCGGGTTTCTCATTAGGTTCATCAGGACTTTTCCCTAAATAGCGTCACCACTATGTAACTTTTGCAAAAAGATGTGGTTTGACTTTGATAGATGGCGGCATTCAATCGTTTGAAAGAACTTTTGATTTCAGCCCCTATCATTAAACCCAGGATTGGAGTAAGCCCGTTTGAACTCATGTGTGATGCTAGTGATTATGCGATGGGCAACGTGTGAATATGCTTCCGTTTGGCTCAACAAAACTACACACAACCACTGAAAAGGAGTTATTAATTGTTTTTGCTTTAGAAAAGTTTGCTCTTATCTAATGTCTTTTACGATCATTTTGTACTTACAAAGAAAGAGGCTTGAGGGCTCATACGGTGGATTTTACTCTTGCAAGAGTTTGATATTGAAATCAAAGACAAGAAAGGGATTGAGAACACCGTTGGATAAATTGCTGTGGACAAGGAGACTATGACGTGAAAAGTTTCTAGGATTGCAACTTTTCTCGATTGCCTTTGGTATCCGATATTGTGAATTACTTAGTTTCTAAACAAATTCCACAGAACTTGTCTCGTCTTTCAAGGAACCAATACATATGGGATTCCATACTTATGGAAACATGGTAGTGACCAAGTGATGATACGAAGGTGCGTGGCGAATTTAACTCTATCTTGTCTTTTTGTCACTCTTATGCTTGCGGAGGACATTTTGGGAGTAAGAGAACCGCGCACAAGGTACTTGAAAGTGGTTTTTTGGCCAACTTTGTTTAAGGATGCACATATATTTTTACGACTGCAATCAGGTTGAAATCAAATGCCACAAACTTTTATTCAATTTATTGAAGTTTTTTGATGTATGGGGTATTGATTTTATGGGGCCTTTGATGGAATTTTATATCTTACTTGCGGTTGATTATGTCTCAAATGGGTGGAAGCTACTGACTAATGACAAAAGTTGTTTGATTTCGTGCAAGCTAATATTTTTGAGGTTTGGAATTCCAAGGCGATAATTAGCGATGGGGGTTCTCACTTGTTCTTGCAAAGCTTGTTAAGGAAGTACAATGTCATAAGATTCTTATCATCCCGAACCAATGAATGCGGGGTGTTAGCAGGAGGTGAAATCAATTAGAAAAGGCGGTGAACCCCAAGGAAGGATTGGAGCATGCGACTTAATGATGCTTTGTGGCGTATAGAACCCATATAAAACACCTATTGGAATGTCTCCTTTTAGGCTTGTGTATGGTTTCAATACAACAAACATTTGAAAGTTCACGGATTTATAAGAAAAGACAGAAAGCATTCCATGATAACATGATTTGAAACAATTTTTGCATTGGGCGAGAAAGTGCTTTTGCCCATTTTTCCGGGTAAACTAAGGTCACGATGGATCGGACCTTTTATTTATAATGTGTTTTCTCATGGTGCAGTGGAAATTCGTAGCTTTACGAGGGAAGGAACTTAAAGTTAATTGAGAACTTCCTTTCAGTGGTGGAAGGTTAACTTTGTGGATAGGCTCCCCTGGAAGTCGACTTTGCTAATTGGGAGGCAACCCAAATGATGAGTATTTCTTATCTTGTATTTATTTTTTTCTTGTTTTTTAGTTTTTCTTGTTTTTGTTTTCTTTGTTGTTGATTTCCCACCTTGACTTACTTTGGATGATTCAATTTTACATTGAGGACAATGTAAAGTTTAAGTGTGGGGAGCATTTATATGTTTTAGTTTGTTTTATATAAAAAAAAAAATCGGGAAAAGCAAAAAAAAAAGCAGAAAAATTTGTGGAACTCAGAAATCTAGAACTTGTGCCTTTAGGATGACACAATTAGTGGATAGTTGAGGAACCATTTCTAAAAGGGACAAAAGTGCTTTGGTGGGTCACTAAAAATCGCGTATTTGCTAGGATGAAATAGAGTGGTTGAGTTACTAGAAAAGAAAAAAAAAAATTGAAAAAAAAAAAAAAAAAAAAAAGTGTTAGACCAATAGACCAAAATGGAATAAAAAGACACTTCGGTATGTGTGCTTGTGTCCCACTGTCTCCGTCGCCTTAATGCGGGATCAGCAACTATCATTGCTGACAAGAAGCATGCGCTTAGATTTCTAAATAATTGGATTGATCCAATCAAAAAAAAAAAAAAAAAAAAAAAAATTATATATTATTGTGTTGAATAAAGTCACTTTTGGTTCCCTTGTCAATTGATTGATGTAGCATTCGGCACTAAGTAGCTCAATCTGACCTTAGATAAACATCGAACACTTGTGAATATCCGCCAACATCTATATCTATATCCATCTTCTTAATCTTTTCATTGTGATTGTGGTTTGTTAGTTTAAGTCAATTTGGATTCAATTGAATCACGAATAGATGGAGTTTGAAATATAGGTTTTGTGGTATATCTCTAGTAAACCCTCACGAGACTATAACTCGTCCACTAGGGACACTTAGTGGTTTAAAGGATTTACGCTAAAAGTGACCAAGTAGCCTCGACGACACGGAGTTGTTGTATTTTATTATTTTGTTTGATTTGCTGGGGACAAGCAAAGTATCAGTAGGTGTAGAATACACCGTATTTTATATAGAGTTTATGCTTTCTTTGCTATTTTTTCATTATTGAATTATGTATCTTATGTTTGCTTTGAATCGGGTGCAATGGAGCGCACTCAAATTGGCGAAAGTGTCATCTAGCTATATGTGGAGCAGGTGAAACGCGGCAAGGAGCGGAAGAGAAATGGCTGTCGGTTACCTGGAACTGACAGGCCAAAGCTCTAGAGTTCGACTGTGTGAAACACCTGAAAATTGGAAGGTCATCCGAGAGGATGAGAAATCGAGATGAGGTTTTGTTTGTTCAGGAAATGTTGATATCAATCTTTAGATCGGTAAAGAGAGGTAAGGTTTTGATGCTTTTGTTGTTGATTTAAATTGATTGACACAGGATTTGAGAATCTTTGTGAAGTTTTGGATTTGAATATTGAAGTCTTTGCTGAGATAGTTTGCCATTATAGAGTTCAAATTCAAGTTGTTTCACGGAGTTGTGGTGGTGATTAAATAAGTAATCGATTAGGCTATGGGGATTGTCTTTTGGTGGTGGTGTTTTTGTGGAGTAATGCTCCATATTTCTAGGCTTCAGTTGCAAGATGGAGCTGGTGTATATGTTTGATTTGGTCTGGTGGTGGTGAAGCCAATTGCGAGGCTAACGGCGGATTACATTGTGAAATGGTGGTCATTGTAATGGGTGAAGGTGGGGATATTAAACTCTGGTGGTTGTGGTGGCAATTGGATGTATAATATACTTTACTGGAGTGGGGTAATGTTGTTTGGTGAAGGTGATTGAAATACGAGATAGATTGATTTGAGTATGATTGTCTTGTGCAGTCTTGTTGAGTTCTCTGGAGAAATGTTGGAATTGTTGTATATTGGAGTAAGTATCTTGCCAAATGAATTTTTGGGTGTGGTTTTAGACCACCCGTAATGCACAAGGATTTTGATTCATCTCTAGTATTAGTGATTTGAATAGCCCTTTGGGCTTTAATAGGTGATATGACTAAACCTAATTTTGGAGAGCCACTTTTGTTTTGCTTCTAGGGTTTGGTTGTGTTCTTCTTCTTCCTTGTTTATTATTGAATATTGATGATGATGAACTCCATAGCTATGAGTAGCTAAACACCTTATTGGTTATGGGATAAAAGTTGATTTCTCAACATGCTTTTGATTCATTGAATTAGTTTTGTCTCGGTGTTTATTGTTTGTGATTCACAATTAATAGTGTTATAAGATTTGAAAACTTGTTAGGTTGCGATTTGTGTTCATCTCAAGGGCTTGTTTGTAGCATAATTGTGGTTAAGTGTTTAGTTTCCAAAACTATAAGTCTTGATTTCTAGTGCTTTTACACTTTACTTATAGCTAAGTCTCTTGGACAAGATATAGGATAGATTAAAATACCAATTCTAAAGTGAAAATAGTTGAGCTCTAGAATCCACGACGTTCATCATACAAAGACGAAGAACTACTCCAGGAACTGGTGGAACTTCATCGACTAAAAGGTATGTGGAGACTTGAACTTATCTATTACTCAAAAGTCTGTCTACTCTATCTCCTATCTTGAGACAAAAGTCGTATTGCTATATAGACTTCGATTATACACATTTGCTATTTCGAGCCGAGTTTATCTCGCTTATCTATTTCTCGAAATATGTGTTGGTAAGCTTTCTCTTTGGCCAAGTTCATCTTTACAAGTGACGAAATTCATGTTGATTATTTCAATATCTTGAAAATCGCTTTGATGAAAAATAGTGTGTGAATAACCTCTATTTAACATCCTCTAAGAATGTTCCAATGATTGAAATGATAGTTTAGAATATATAACCTTGAATGGATATAAACATTTTATGTGAACTCATACTTGTGTAAGTACAAAATCCTTGAACCGAAGTATGTGTACTTTGCTTCTCAGGATAACCGAAAGTAAAGTCCGCGTACCTGTACGCGTACTGTCGGAAGTTCACATCCCGTGAATTTCTGCTGGAGTTTGTGAACTGAAAACAAACTCAATGCGAGTACTTAAGTATGCAAACTGGAGTGGGTTATTTTCTAAAAACGGTTTATTCGTGAACTACATATATAAACTAAGGAATGCATATTTACAAACCGTGGCTATAATGTTCATGAATCAATTCGAGTGAATCAAAATCATTTTTGCTTCGATTGTATCTTATATATTTCTATGAGATCTAAGCAATTGAACAACTCTCTAACTAGTTCTTTTGAGTCATTTGAACTAGTTATGGTGAAGATGAATAAGGTTGATATGAAAGTTCTCATATGGCTAACCATTTGGTTAACTACTGTTGAACCAACTAGGTGTACACGTTTAGGTACGGTTACACAAACCTATATGAACATGCATTTCATTTGTGTATAATAAGCTAAGTTCGATCTAACGGTTGAAAGATATTAGCTTGAATCTAATCAGGTTTTCATCTAACGGTGAATATTGAATGCTTTGTTACCAAGGTAACTTAGATTGCAAACCCTGATTTGGAGACTATATAAAGGAGAAATCTAGCAACTGGGAAACCTAATCCCCACACCTCCTGTGTGATACTATTTGTATAAGCTAGAGTCGATTCTCCTTTAACCTTAGGTTTCTACCGAGACCCTGTAGGTTAACGACTTGAAGACTTCATTGGGATTATGAAGCCAGACCCAACTATTTTCTCCGTAGTTGCGTGATCGGATCTTGCTATTTCTATCGTATTGAGTACAATTATAAAATTGGCTCGAGATTAATTTCTCCGATAGGCAAGATAGAAAAGTAGTCACAAACATCTTCGTTTCATCGATTGTGATTCCACAATATCTTGTTTCGCTAGTCGATTAAGATTATTGTGAGGTGATTGATATTTCTAGGCTGTTCTTCGGGAATATAAGTCTGGTATATCAATTGGTTCCTGTTCACCTTGATTTATCAAAAGAAGGAACAAAACTCGTAGGTATTTCTGTGGGAGACAGATTTATCTATTCCTGTAGACTTTTATTGTGATATAGATTTGTTTATTAAAGTCTACGACTTTGGGTCGTAGCAACTCTTAGTTGTGGGTGAGATCATCTAAGGGAATCAAGTGCGTAGTATCCTGCTGGGATCATAGACGTAAGGAGCGCAACTATACCTTGGATTAGTGTGAGATTGATTGGGGTTCAAGTACAGTCCAGACCGAAGTTAGTTTGTAGTAGGCTAGTGTTTGTAGCGGCTTAATGCGGTGTGTGTTCAATCTGGACTAGGTCCCGGGGTTTTTCTGCATTTGTAATTTCCTCGTTAACAAAACTTCTGGTGTCTGTGCTATTTCTTTTTCCGCATTATATTTTTTTATATAATTGAAATATCACAGGTTGTGCGTTGAATCAATTAATTGGTAAACCCAACCTTTGGTTGTTGATTGAAATTGATTGATCCTTGAACATTGGTCTTTGGTACCATTCAAGTTAATTTCTCTTGTATTCAATTAGACTAGCAGATTTCTATTTGCTTGAGTAAGTATTGAATCGAGAAATTGAGATATAACTCCTTGATATACTTTTCCTAAGATTGAGTCTGACTTTCTAGTTGATTCTCTTTAAAGTATATTGGAGTTTGTCCATACAGATTGCTAAGAGAAATATTGGGTGAGGTTGTTGTACCTCCACTTTTTCAATTGGTATCAGAGCAGGCAAACACGTTTAAAGACCTTATAAGTCTGTGTTTGTAGCGATCTGACTATATGGACGACAGTAATATATATGATAAACGTGTCACCAGAAACAAAAAGTCTGTTTCGACAATTTCTATTAAAGAGAAAGATTCTTCAATCTCAAATATAGATAAACCTAGTGTTCTAACGAAACATACTAACAATGACATGTGCTATCCCGATTACGCTTCAAGAGAGTCTGACTTCGACGAAAGGGAAGCAGCTGAAGAGAGTAAACTAATTCTTAACCTTGTTAGAATCCACACTGATATATTTAATCGGTTGAAAAACAATGTCAATGTTCTTCTCGGTATAGTAAGAGACTATGATTCCAAAAACGTTGAAGTTAAGTCTTCACGTATCTTACTCGAGGCAAGCCTCAAAAAGGATGCTTTGGAAATTGAACATCACTTGAATAAACTCTCGATTCAAGGATGTTCCAAAAAGTCCTCTATACCATCTACTTCTATTGCAACTGAGAGAGTTCCAGTTTCAGAAGTAAAACCGGAATCCCTTCCTATTGGAAAAGATGTGCATGTAACCTCCACTAATCAAGGATATTGCACATCACATGGAAGAAAGAAATCTCCAAATGATAATGTTAAATCTGTACTTTCTAATCACCTTCGTGATCAGAAAATATGTCTTTTTTGTGATTCAAAAGGTCCTGTTAGGCAACAGAGAAACTCTCGGTTGAATAGCAATTCCATTGTTCGAATTCAACACACCTTAGATTTAATCCTCAAAGGTGTAACTGACATTCGTATGTCTAAACCAACTGGTTTCAGTACTCACCCTGTGTATTCTACCACGAAAGTAAGTTCGATGAGTTCCTCAAATGCTCAGATGCATAACAGACGTTTCAAAAATCGTCTAAGAAGAAATCAGGAATTTTCTTCTGTCCAAAAGGGAGATAATGATACTCTTGATGTGAACAAAGTATCAGGAGAAGGAAGCAACAATTATGATATGAGAAATAACCTAAAGGTGATAACTGAAGGTTATAAAGAAATCATCAACAGGCTGTCGAGTCATTCTAGACAAAATGTGTTAGGTAAGAATCAACACTATGAGTCATATTTAGATAATAGTTTGGTTTATGATAACCATGTGCATCGTAACAGTTTTCCTCCAACTATACAGAGAAAGAGGTTTAACCAAAAACAACTTTCATATGATGAGCTCAAAGCTCATACTTGTGCTAATTAATCACAAGGTTGAGATCTCACTCACAAAAAACCTGGTTGGGTGGGATACTATCAGGTATACTTGATGGCAATGTGTCTTAATTCTCTAGATATTCTCTTTTAGTGTCTATCAAGATTATCACCTACAAACATGATTGCATAAGTATTTGTTTTTGTATCAAATCTTTTCGAGTCCTTCGTATTGTTTGTCTTGTCAAAAATTGCTACACTTATGCTCTGAATTTTTCTCTAATGAGAATGTAAAATTTATTGAGCTAAGACGCTTCTCACTAAGCAAAAATCTGTCAAATCGTTTTCTTGACGTGTTTTACTGTGAAGCCTTGTCTATTTGGGTCAAGGTTGTGTTCATATGGGTACCCATGTTAGTGGTCATGAACCGATGTTAAAAACCCTAAGGCTTTTCGAAATGGTTTATATACTCCTCCTATTGAGTTGAGTTACCTCACTCTAGGTTTTAATTATCAATGGCTTCTCCTCCTTGCTCTTGGGATCTGCCAGAAGATTTTTTTGATAATGTTGTATATTTCAAATTCGATGTAAATAAGGGAACCTTTATAGAAGTTGAGAGATCACTTTCTCAATCTCCTGATAATTACTCAGATATTGAGGAAGTTGAAGAAATTTCTGCTGATGTGGTTCTTGATTTTCCTAAATGCTTTGAGGAAGCAAAAGTGCAACTCATTGATACCATGAAGAGTCTTGATGTGTCAAGAACTGAGTTGAAAAAAGTTACTTCTGACCTTGGTCTCATAAAGACACATGTTAAAGATCTTCTCAATGAGGATATCTTCTCCGAAGATACAGTAGATGTTGTCAATCACAAGCTCAAATACCTCAAGGCTCGTGAGGATTCCGAAACGTCTATTTGATTTCAGTTCGTGTTCGGTTTTGGTTTAGAAGTCTGTCTTTGTTCAGTAGCTTGTTGATTTTATTTTGTCTAGGAAAAACTTCTTATGAGAATTTTATTCTTGTGTTTTTAAGAAGAATAACTAGAGTTTGGAATAGCCATTATTGTGATTACACATAGCTATCCAACGATTTTCATCTTCAATGTTTTTAGATTTATTTGTTTAAATTATAAAGTTTATTTGGAAGATGATTTTGCAGTATTAATCTTTATGGTTTTATATATTGCAATTTGTTATGGGATATGTGTGTTTGCGTCCGTGAACTATGATTGTCCCATACGTGGTCAAAAGTTAAGTCTTTCATATGTCGATATGCAAGTATTGATAAAAGATTGAATGGACTTTTGAGAAACAAAAGTTAAGCCTTTTATGTCATTATGAAAATATTGATGGAAGAAAGGATGAGCTTTTGTTTACAAAGATTAAGTCTATTATGTCATTGTGCAAATGGTGATAAAGAATAGAATGAACCTTCCATGATCCATATTTTTTTGTGTATATACTGTGCGGCTCCGTAAGTTCTCTTATGTTGAGCATTTTCAATTAAATTAATCATGGGTTCTCTTGTGGTTAATTTAATTGAGTATTTTGGATACAAATTCATATTATTATGTGATTTGTTGTTGTCCAAAGAAATCCTTCTTTTCTTGTGAAAGTAAGGTCGCTCTTGTTTTTCTTTCGGGAATGACATTTTATGAGGGAGAGTTCTTAATTGAACTTGTGCTTAATTGCCAAATCTTTGTGGGGAGTGCGGCTGTGGAATATTATATGGGTTATCATTGAAAGACGAGGGTACCCAAATATACCTCAATCTAAAACTTTTCCACCTATAAGTCCTTTCTCCGAAAGTGATTGTCTATGGACAGAGTCGAGACAATATAACTAATCAGTTCACTCTACGTCTGATCTTCTATGGATACGAGATCGAGACAATAC
This sequence comes from Papaver armeniacum, assembly GCA_023531295.1. Lineage (NCBI taxonomy): Eukaryota > Viridiplantae > Streptophyta > Magnoliopsida > Ranunculales > Papaveraceae > Papaver > Papaver armeniacum. The sequence goes on from JAJJWW010007579.1 coordinate 300,965, forward strand.
GACAACAAGATAACTTGTGTGATTGACTACATACAAGATCGAGACAATACAACAACGAAGTTTGTTTACTTGATAATAGGTTCGGACTTAACCAAACACAATAGGATTGCTATCAAGTAAATAGGAATTAACGTTTATGTATTTTACTTCTAATTATAATAAGAACAATTATAATTGCGGAAATAGAAAAGTAAAAGACACAACAAGATTTTGTTAACGAGGAAACCGCAAATGAAAAAAAAAAACGGGACCTTGTCCAGAATTGAATACTCTCAGGATTAATCCGCTATACAAAATCTAAACCAACTTCGTATAGTTGAGACCAAGCAACTAAACCTATAGTTCACCTAGTTCTGTATGTATCCCTGCGCCTGCAACTTGCAATAAGTCACGCAGTTGAAACAATTCCTTTGGTTCGTATTCCAAACAGTAAAGGAACAACAAATCTGTTCGGTAACAACTCTTTTCAATCAAGTGATATGAGTTTGACAAAAGGCTCTTCCGTTTATTCCAATAAACTCCTTTGTCAGGTCCTTAGATCTATCCAATAAAAACTACCAAAGTAATTGTCAAGATTTTGCAATCAATACTTTGAATCACAAAGAATGTATTGATGCCGATCTACTCAACTAATCAATCAAATCTATCACAAAGATAAACCGATTATAGTTGGATCCTTTTCCAGCCGAAATAAGTATTGTGCACACCAAAGATTATGAACCTAAATCAGAAATCTTCTTCGTCTTCAAATCTTCTTAGATCTTCAATAAACACCTGCACACAATCAACTTGAATCTCTTGTGATCAATCACACACAGAACGGATTCTGTTAACAATGGATTATCACAAGACGTCTTTAGATCTACAAACAATCTAAAGATCCCCGTCGAGACTTCGATTTAGTTTGAGTGAATCTTATATCAGAAGAGAATATTCTCAAGCATAGACAAACTAGGTGCAATCAAATTTCAACAACCGTTAGTCAATCAATCAATCGAAAACTAATAATAAACTTCAATTATCTAGTTTCCCACCAATGATACTCGTAGAGCTTCCCAATCCCAAAGAAGTCTTTAAAACGAGAGGTCATAAGAGATTTCGCCTAATTAGGTTACTTTCCTCTCCGAATAGACGGCTCCTTCAGTACCAACACAACAAGGCAGTTTTGCTGGCTCTGAGGATTAGTTTGCTTGAAATACAAGCCAAGGAAGTTTGGACACCAAGGAATTTCCAAAACCGAAAATATTCTCAAGATATGCAATATATTTCCAAATTCGGTTTCCATAATTCCTGGAAATGCTTTGTCCAAATATTGGCCGAAATCTCATTAGAAAATCTCCAATAAATAAATGCACATTACCAATTTTTATTGTCTAAAGATATGCATTTTAATTGCTGGAAATTAAAAGCATATAAAACTAAAAACCCTAATTATAAGATTCTCAATTTATTTCGATCCGGGATTCTCCTTTAGCTATTAAGGAATATCTTTGAACAATAAAAGATAAGCGTTATGCACATGTTCAAAGTATGTCGACATCTTTACTTTGTAAGTCCTTTTTCATGCTTACAATCTTGGAACCGATTTTCCACACTTCCAAAACGAGTTTAGAATTGGTTCTTATGACTTCAACTATGTGGTTGATTATCCTATCAAATCACCAAACATGGGTTTCACGGTTCTACCAAAACAAGTTTCGGTTCTACATCCATGTGGGTACTAGAATTAGTCACGCTAGTTACCAAAACTTGGTTGACTAGGTACTAGGATCGGTTCCCACATATATATGGTATCTAACTTGTATTTGGTGCACATGTCCATAGGATTGGTTCCCAATAACTAAAAACATGTTGCACATGTTCATAGGATCGGTTCCCAATAACTAGAAACTTGTTGCACCTCTTACAAGGATCGATTCCCCTTTTGTGATCCGTTGCACCTATTACTAGGATCGGTTCACCAATGACTAGAGTTGGTCATACCAATTACAATAAATCGATCATACCATCTCAGGTGATTACTTAAGATTGTTTTCACTAATAAAAGTCATACCAATACAAAAGTCAGGCCTTGTGAATAGTTTTACCAAGATACATAAACAAGTTATGAGCGGTTATACTAAACACACATATTGGTAATTCAAAAGATTTGCAATGAATAACAAATACCAATAAGCCTAGCTATTTCCCTTTTGATTCACAAAACAAGTTTATGAATGTACTTCCTTTAAACGAATGTAAAACATTGTTTCTTAGGACGAAATCTTCACCTCATACACATACATAATCACAATAACATTCATACGATTATGTCGATATCTTATTGTTTGTGGGTGAAAACCATTTCTGCTGATTTTGGTAATTTCGGGTGTAGTTGCAGGAAATCCCACAACACACCCCTTGTGATATTATGATAATATTTTCTAGATTTAAACTTATTTGATAATCTAAATAAAGATAAAAGTGCTAAAATTATAAATGGAGACACAAGATTTTTTACATGGTTCGATCAATGTGATCTACATCCATGGTTCTTCACTAGTGATTTTTGTAATTACATGAGTTTACATTTAGAATCTCCATTAATGAATATTTGGAGCTTTCTAGATCTAGTTTTGAGGAAGAAGATGATAAAGAAAATAAACTCTCTCTCTCTAAAATAATATCTCTCTCTTAACAAAATGTGTCCCCTCCAAAAATGTGTATCCTCCTTTTCTCTCTCCTGCCTTTCTCTTTATATAGGATATTACATAGTGGATGACAGCTCACATACAGCTCATATTCTCGCAAGCTCTTGTCACCTTCTCGCGGATTCTTCATACCTTTCTCGTATTTCTGCTGGTGTCGTCTGTTATGTCATTTTTAATGTTAGTCTGCGACGATTTCGCAATGTTGCTAATGACAATATCGCAAGTATGTTGTTGTTGCGATATTCTGATCCTACATCTTGCCTCTTTTTTCTTGAATATTGCTTGAAGAGCGATCTTTAAGAAAAAATCTGTTGTTGTAGTAGTCTTTGATCTTTGTTGATGAAGGAACGAGCGAAAGAATACTGGACTTGAAAAGTAACGTACTTGCCTCTATTCTTTTGCGAAGTTCGAAGCTTTGTGAAATAAATAAGAAGTATCAACCCTTGAAGTATAAGAAGTATGAAGTATCCTTAAAGAAGTATAAGAAGTATGAAGTATCCTTGAAGAAGTATAAGAAGTACTTAATCCTCGAAATATATAAGAAGTATGAAGTATCCTTTGAGAAGTATAAGAAGTATCCGTCCTTGATTGCGAATAAGAAGTATTGCGAAATTATTACTCCACGTTCTCTGCCTCATGCAATGCTGTAATGCAAATAAGAATTTAGATTAGTATTCAACATTTCTTTTATCAAAAATATTCATTTAATTGCAAGTTCAAATCGTTTTTCTTTGTTTTGATTTCCTTTGTATAACTTGTTTCGTCTCATCCGATAAACATCCTTCATGGAGATGATCCTAATAGGTACCCCCTTATATGACGCACTTTAGGTACATTGCCTCTTGCGAAATCATAGGGTAAATTCGCGAACTAGGGTGTACGCCATAAAGGTTTGCCCGCTACTACTCTCAATGTTGGATATCATTCTCATTTGAAACAAAGCAAGTATTTAAGGGAAATATATAAATTGATCTCTGCGAGATATTGTTCTCGGTTTCTCTTGTAATTGTGAAATCTTTGTAGTTCTGAAATCTTTGTAATTCTGCGATTATGTCGCTTTTTATAAATCAAATCAAAAATCTTTTATTTTCTGTAAAAGTAAAATGTTCAAGGAAAGTGGTACTTAGCTTTTATGGTTTGCTGCTGTTGTCAAAGAAGTGAATAAATGCCTTGAAATGTATGAACTTCGCGCAGCAAAAAGAAATGTGAGAGGTGAGACTTGAACCCTTGACCTGCCTCTTGCATATTCTCACACCATACCAACTGTTCTAACCCTTTCTTGCGAAATAATCATCAACTTTCTTCTTTGCGAAATAAGGAGACCTACAAACAGGGCTTGGCAAAGTTCTTCTTTTCTTGTTCTCGCAAGTATATTTGCGAAGATGACTTCACGTGAAGAAAATTTGTGTGAAGCAATCATTTGCGAAGTGTATGTTCGTGCAGCAAATGTTCGCAAAGTAAACATCTGCAAAGCAAAAAATTCTGTGCGAAGGGGAAGACTCGAACTCGCGACCTCTAGTTAGCATGCCCCTTCTCTAACCATCTGTGCCACTCATTGTGTGCGAAAGAAACGCACAATGCTGTAACTTTATTGCATTTCTTCACCTTTATTATTTCAAAAATGTGCGAAAAATTAAGCTTGATGAGGGATTCGAACCCGTGGTACTGAACTTCTTCTCTTCGCTACTAACCATCAGATCGCTTCTGTTTGCGAAAGAAAGCCATGCTGCTGTCTTCTTATTATTATCTTCTCCCTTAGCGGCCTAGTAAAAAATATGTTAAAAATAAAGAGTGAGGTGAGGTTCGATCTCGCAACTCCAATCTCTTTCAGTATTCCCTTGATCATCTGGGCTACTTGCTGCTTGCGAAGGAAACACACAATGCCGCAATATTATTCCATTTCTTCGCATTTGAAAGTTCAAAAATATTTGAAAAATTTTGTGCGGATGCGAATTCGAACACATGACCACAGGTTTGTTTGTTCCCACTCTAACCATCTCTGCTAGCTTTTGTTTACGAAGATACGCATGTAACCACCTCTTATTCTTTTCTCCTCTCTAGGATGTAGAAAAAATGTGAAAAAATATGACTGTGGCGAGATTCGATCTTGCGACATCAAGCTTCTTAGCTCCAACTCAAACCATCTGTGCGAGTTTCTGTTTGTGATAAAAATCACAGCGTTTTGTTCTTATCCTTTTCTTCGTTCTTCCTTTATTTCCTTCAACAATTTGCCTCTTGCTTTTTCTCCTGAACATGGAAATCTTCAATTGAAACCTTGGTTTTCTTCGGTGAATTTCACCACAGAAATTAATTTTTTCTCTTATTCTTTTCATATCTTTGAATTGTTGATGATGTTTACTCCCTGAAAGTGTGATTTCTTCCATGAAATTTCCATTTTTGAATTTAAACTTTGTAGATCTAGAAAAATATGAACAATAATTAATCTTCATGGAAACTTCTTGAACCAACAAATTACAGGAAGGATAAATCCTTTACTCCTCCCTGTTTCTAGCGCCAAATGTAGTTGCAGGAAATCCCACAACACACCCCTTGTGATATTATGATAATATTTTCTAGATTTAAACTTATTTGATAATCTAAATAAAGATAAAAGTGCTAAAATTATAAATGGAGACACAAGATTTTTTACATGGTTCGATCAATGTGATCTACATCCATGGTTCTTCACTAGTGATTTTTATAATTACATGAGTTTACATTTAGAATCTCCATTAATGAATATTTGGAGCTTTCTAGATCTAGTTTTGAGGAAGAAGATGATAAAGAAAATAAACTCTCTCTCTAAAATAATATCTCTCTCTTAACAAAATGTGTCCCCTCCAAAAATGTGTATCCTCCTTTTCTCTCTCCTGCCTTTCTCTTTATATAGGATATTACATAGTGGATGACAGCTCACATACAACTCATATTCTCGCAAGCTCTTGTCACCTTCTCGCGGATTCTTCATAACTTTCTCGTATTTCTGCTGGTGTCGTCTGTTACGTCATTTTTAATGTTAGTCTGCGACGATTTCACAATGTTGCTAATGACAATATCGCAAGTATGTTGTTGTTGTTGTTGTTGTATGAATTTCAACATAAATGAAGATACTGGAATAGCAATACCAAAAATTATACTCATCGAAAGAAAGAGTAGTGATAAACAGGTGAACACATCCAAAAGATGATTGAAGCACATAAAGAAGTAACAGTATAAGAAGAAAGATTACAAGAGAAAGTTAATTCTCAAATATCAGTTTTTTCGCCAGAAGGGGGTACTGGGTTTTCTTCAGCAACTTTATCTATATTTTCGCTAACTAATATATATTTCCAGCAGATCCTTCTTCACCTACATCTTCATTCGCGACATCATCATTGACAGTTTTATTGGGAGAGATAGTCTCTTCATTTTCGAATTCTTCGCCACTATTATAATCATAATCGCTATCAGGAGGATTAGGAACTTCATCATCACTTACTTCCAGAGGTTCGACAGATACAGGATCAAGAGATTTAGATAGTAAAACATCATTCACAAGAACTTCGGCTTTAAGATGAAATTGACGAAGGAGTGCTTTCTGCTGATTTTTACTCTCTATATCTTTACATTCACGCATATAGTCGAATCTCCTTTCTGCCCTGTTGCGAGAACGCACAAGGGAAGCAGCGAGTATTCCATTTTCTTTGCGAATTTTTGATTAGTCGGATTTCAAAGAAGTAATGGAGGAGTGAAGATTTTTCTCAGACTCTGCAAAACAAAGAATAAAAGGAATTATACAAACAAAAAATATGAAGGCTTGATAAAGGAAGAATAGATGAGGCAATCAACTTCTATGACTACCTTCCTTCTGCGAGGTAAGATATTGGATTAAAGCCGAACAACTATTCTCCAAATGATCCATGGCATTGTCAAAATTATCTCCAATTAAACCTTTCAGACGTGATCGCAAACTTTTTTCGTTGGAAACAAGTAAGGCATTTTCTTTTGCAAGGGAAGAGTTGGACTTTTCTAACTTGGAACATTGATCCTTGAATTGGTTTGCCTTTACACTTAAGATTATTCTACCCTGAATAAGTTTATCCTTCTCGGCAGTAACTTCTTCAAGTTGATTTCTCAGCGAGCAAAGAGATTGTTCTTGCTCTTTACATAATTTTTGACAAACATCGATCGCATGCGAGTTTAAAAAGTAAATCGCCACCTTGTTTAACAATTCCGGTTGGAATTGTTACTTATATACGCTCTCCAAGAAAATAGCTTGTAAATGGAGTTCGCTTTTCTTGAGAAAGAGTTCCATTCTCATCCATTGGTATTCGATAAAGTTTCCAACTCCAAATTAGCTTTAGTCAAAGAGTAAGAGAGGCGAGATAATTCATTACTTAATGAGTCTTGTTTATTTCTTCTTCTAGCCATTTCTCTTTTAGAGCTAAATCAAAAGATAATAGATTAACAATTATGAAGCATTTTCTTTAGAAAGATTATCTATTTGATCAATAGAATATGTATAAAGATTAACTAATTGGTTATATTGCTTTATCCAAGCATCTGTATTAACTCGAACTTCTTCAACAGTAGATTCCAACTGATATATCTCCATTTTTCGTTTCTGGTTTAAAGCTTGAAAGGCGAACAAGGGATTTTCCTAAAAAAAAAAAATAAAAAAAAATGGACAATGCAGAGGCAAGAGTATACCTTTTAATTCTTCATTCTTCTGGCGAAGATTATCACGATCCAGCGAAACATTTTGAAGTTTCTGATTCTCAAGTTGGAGAATATTACATTTTGCAGTCATAGCTTGGAGATCATTCTTCAAAATATTAATTTCTTGCTCCAAAGATGTTTGCGAAATTCTATCAGGGCCAAGGTGTTTGCTCAAAATCTCATGAGACATCGGATTTGATAGGTCGACGAAGTCTTCTTGATATCGTTCACAATATCTCGATAGAACTTTGAAGGCCACATCTATTCCTTCTAAATTTTCTTTAGTAAGAGGGATTTGCTCAGAAAAGGAAGTAACGACGATAGAAGAAGGAAGAGATGAGTCATCTTTTGTTAAAGGAATATCATGAGGAGAGGAAATCTCATGAGGATTAATGACTGGAGAAATGGTAGAGGCATTAACAATGGAAGAAGAAATAGGCTCATTCGTAATGAGACTGTTATGAGGGAGTTGATCTATGAAACATTCAGGCATAGAAGTGTTATCTTTGACAGTATTTTCGCAGGAAGAAACAGTTGGGTTATCTTGCGAAGATTTCGCAGTAGGAGTTGTAAGTTTGAATGTAGGAAAGGTAACAGAAGGTGCAACAGGTTTAGAATGGCGAGGCTTCTTGGGGGACCTATTAACATTTTTGTCATCCTGCGAATTACAAGTTAAATAAGAAACAGAGGCAACAATATTGTTATTAAAAGTGTAAATATTTCTTAAATACCTTGTTATTCGCAGGTTTTCTTTTAGAGGCAGTGGATTTCGGTTGCGAACCCATGGAGATATTAGGGTTCCCAATGGTGAATTTGGTGCTAGATTTGTTCTTGCTAAAACAAAAATGGCAGGGGAGTCATTAAAAGAAGAACAATATCGGAATAAAACAACTTCAATAAGAGAGACTAATCACAAAATGATCAAATTCAGTAAAATTAACAAACCTTGATGCCATAGAACAGTAACAGAAGAATAATAGCAGAAAAACGATGAAGAAGACGATGAAGAAAAGCAGCAGAAAAAAGTTGCAGACGATGAAGAAGACGAAGTGAAAGAAAAGAAATGCTTTCACAAGGAATCCTCCTTTAAATAGACGAGAAAAGAGTGACCGGATAACATTAAATGAGCCGGCAAAAAGGGAAATTTTAGATACGTGTAAACAGTCATTCCTAAATTCATGGAATTTTGTCGGCAAAAAGTTGGTGGAAAACAAACGATTGCGGCATTTCAAAATATTGGTTCTCATGACATTCTCTCCTTCGCAGAGAAGACATGAGAAGAGGCAAGATGTAGGATCAGAATATCGCGACATCAATACTTCGCGGGATCAATAAACAACAACATTGCGAGGGCGTCGCAAAAGAATAATATAAATGACGCAATGAATGACGACAGCCAAAACACAAGAAAGGTGTGAAGACCTAGCGAAGTTTAGGAGAGTTGCGAGAATGAATACTTGTACACTTGCGATATTTCGCAAGTCATTCCCGAAAATAAAAGACAGCTTAGCTGTCATCCATTGTATACTACCCTATATAAAGAGTCGAATGAGCCTGTTGTTGAGGAGGATTCTTTTTCAGAGTGTTAGCCAAGTTATTAGGAGAGAGAAAGTTGGTGGTGATTGTAATTTCTTTAGCTCTTTTCTATTTTATCTTGTAAAATTACAAGGAAATAATCAATAAAATCATTGTTATTCATCTTCAAATGTCTTAGTTGTGTGGATTATTGTGAGGGGTGTAGTGTAGGATTTCCTGCAACTACATCGGGTGTGTGGATGAGAAACGAATCTAAACCCTAAACAATGCACTGCACAGGAGTACTTTTGATTCGAGAATCAATCTGTACAATCCTGGATTCGAGAGATCAATTTGTACAATCCTGGCCTAAACCAAGAAATGGCCGTTCCGGACTTGCTTCGGTCACAAAGTGAAGGAGAAGGGTTGGTCTTAGGGAGGGAAGCGAAGAGAGTGTTGAGACCAGAATCATTGATTCTGATGGTGTGGTTGTTTATGACTTCTATCTGAAAGTAGAACTGGCTAGTAGAATGGAAAGCTACCAGGTGATTTCTAGATACTGTGTTGTTGCCGACCAAAACTTGTTGTTTGGTGAAAATAGGTGAAGCCTATTTATACAAGTCATATTGAAACGTACCCTGGTCTCGTAAGAAGTGCAAACGATTGAGTGGTGGAAGAATAGAGTAATGTGTAACCGTTAGACGTTATGCTTCCATGATGAGGGAAGTGAATTCGTGTAACCGTCAGTCGTTACGCTTCCATGATGAAGGAAATGAATTGTTTACACCGTTACTTTTCACCACCACTAATTGTCCTACTTCATGACACTTTGTTGTAACGGGAGCATTGCACGTCGCACGCTGTAAACCGCCAGACCAATACCCTGATGAGTATCCCCCAGTTTGTGACATGTTTGATGTCTCAAGTGTTTTCGTGGAAAATGTGTAACATGTTGCTATGTGTGGCAAGTCAATGTCAAGAGACTTTGCCATAGGAAAATAGCATGTGATGCTATTAGGCTTGCCTTGGTCGGCCGCCTAAAACTTGCCACAAGTCCGTCGGTTTGGTGGCGAACTTGAATGGCTAAGATTACATCTCATGAGAAAGGGTAGCCGTTGATTATGGCCACATCTTTGTTGTGTAAAAAAGTGGCGCCATTAGCATAGTGGCGCATGGCGTAGCCGTGGAGTAGCGGGTTGCATGGGACTTGCCGCAAGTCCGTCAGTTCAGTGGCGAACTTGGATGGCTGAGATTGCATCTCATGAAGAAGAGTGGCCATTGATTATGGCCGCATCTTGTTGTATAGCGAAGTGGCGCCATTGGCATAGTAGCACCTGGTGGAGCCATGACATAGCGGCATGCCAATGGCGTAGCCATGGCATAGCGACATGCTAGTAGCCATGGCATAGCGGCATGCTAATGGCGTAGCCATGGCATAGCGGCATGCTAATGGCGTAGCCATGGCATAGCGACATGCTAGTAGCCGTGGCATAGCGGCATGCCAGTGGCGCGGCATAACGGCATACTAGTAGCCATCGCATGGCAACGCTTGTGGCGTTGTAGCATGGCCAAAGCTAAGGTTTGGCTCCGTGGCCAAAATTAGGGCTTGGTGGCGTGGCCAAGGCTAGTATTTGGCGCCTTGGTAAGAATTAGGGCTTGGCGGCGTGGCCAAGGCTAGGATTTGGCGTTGTGGTAAGAATTAGGGCTTGACGGCGTGGACAAGGCTAGGATTTGGCGCCGTGGTAAGAATTAGGGCTTGGCGGCGTGGCCAAGGATAGGTTTTGGCGTCGTGGTAATAATTAGAGCTTGGCGGCGTGGCCAAGGCTAGGATTTGGCGCTGTGGTAAGAATTAGGACTTTACGGCGTGGCCAAGGCTAGGATTTGGTGCCGTGGTAAGAATTAGGGCTTGGCGGCGTGGCCAAGGCTAGGATTTGGCGCCATGGTAAGAATTAGGGCTTGGCGGCGTGGCCAAGGCTAAAGTGGCAATCTACCACGGCAGAGTGGCATGTTGGCATGCCGATCAATATGTTGTTATGGTAAGACGCGTTTGGCTTTATAGTTACTATGGTGGCGCGGCAGGGTGCGTTTGGCCTTTAATGTATGGTGGCAAGTTTAGAGCGACTTGATTGGCCAAGAAAAGGGGGCGGACAAACATAAGGCGCGGCTACACTTCTGGTGAGAGTGTGGCGGCTTTAGAGCGACCTGATTGGTCGATTAAAAGAGGGCCGGCCAAGCATGGGCGTGGCTACACTTCTGGTGAAAGTGTGGCGGCTTTAGAGCGACCTGATTGGTCGATGGCAAGTGGGGCCGGCAAGTATGGGCCCATCCAAGGTATTCAATATCGGTTGTACATGTCGATATTACCGGTTTTTATCGGATATCGTAAAATACCTATACGATATCGAAAATATCGGCGATACACCGATAAAATGATATTATCGGTTGTACAGGCCGGTACAGACCGATATATCGGTTTTACTTGTACACCGATAATATCGGTTTCGTGAATAAATTTTTCATCAACATGCATCTAGTCTTTACATACAAGTACAATGCCAATTGGAGAAGGTAAAAAACCCTAATTTATTTTTATAGTATAAAATGAATGAATATGTGGTATGATATAAGATGGAAACCATATTTCGATTGCAAGGTAGAGAAATATAAAAGATAAATATGAAGGATAATAAAAAAGATTTACCGGCATAATGGGACAACAATCACAACATTGGCTAATAAACCACCTTGTATTTTGGAAATTTGAGATATTTGTATGATTCTTATCATTTTTTATTATGGTTTTATAGTTATTTGAAATTCTATATTAAATGTTATATCACTGATAAAAACCGAGATTATCTTTTGTATAGGTGTATCGGACCCGACCGATACGAGACCGATACGCGATATTAACTACCTTGGGCCCATCCACAACTTATGTGCGCGTGGCTAATTTGAGGCGACACGATTGGTGGAGAGAAATAGGGCCGATTTAGGAAGGGGCGTGGCCTACGACAAGTGGCGCCAGTTGGCCTAAGGCATGGCCACGCTCTCTTTGCTGCTGCGGCTCCCTGTTTTCTGATTCTGAGCAAGGTTTTGCACCTGCTAAACCATGGCAGATTAATTACCTAGTTTGCCTAGGTTTAATTTCGACAAGCAAGGTTCGATATCTTTGCGCGAGGCGCAAAACCCTAAACGCAAGTTAGTCGGGTGAATTGATTGAATTCTATGTGTTGACATAGAGTTCTTTTAAGTTCATTGCCGAGAGCGACATGCTTTTTTCTGATTTAATACCTTATGCAAAGACCTTATCCTTGGTACTTGGAAATTCGTGCTACTCTGCTGCGATGAACACAAATCGTCATGCCATATCAACATTAAGGGTTCAGCCGGAGAACATAGCATAGAAGGCATTCAAATGAACTTATATTAAGTGAATATAGGCGAGGCGCCGAAATTTACTGAACATCTGGGATGGTTGCTACATTCGCCAGTCTGGATAAATTTCATGTAAGTATATTGAACAACTCAATAAATATGTCGGTGGAGAGGTTAACACTCACGACACCGTTTCCTTACAGAGTGACGTCACATCAGATGTAAGGTTTTACGATTTCAACCCTAAGCTAAAAACCACCATCAACATTAAGTCCCCTACTTAGCACGTAACAACGAAGTTGTTGCGGGGTAAGCATAAGATGGTGACAGACAAGAGTAAAATCGAAAGGACAAGACGTGAAGAGATTGCCGAGGAAATTCTACTAACCTTTTGTGGAAGGCATGAGGAATCCTTGATCCCTGTATTTTTGGTTTTGCATAAATTCGGTTTGGCCATGGGGTATTGGCATCAGCGCCGTAGCTTTGTCTATTGATCAGCAGAGGTGACATTGCAACTTGGCACATGGAACGGGCGCTGGTTGGCTAGGAAAGGTAGATGACGTGGCTACCTTGGAATGGTGAATGGCGCGGCTACCTTGGGATGGCGGATGGGCGCGGCTAGCTTGGAGTGGCGGATGGGCGCAGCTAGCTTGGCGTGGCGGATGGCGCGGCTAGCTTGGCCTGGCGGATGGCGCCGATGGCTTTGGCCGTGGAGATTAGCGCCGTGGAATGTCAACACCGCGGGCCCAGCTGCTTTCTTTTATGCGTGTCCCAAAAGGGAAACCCTTCTCTAGTTGAACTCCAAAACACCATGCCTATAAAATGCGTTACCCATCTTCCTTACTTTCGTATCTTTGGCTTTGTTTCCACACCTTGGTGCTAGCGGCAAAGACTTAGACCAGCGGAGAGAACAACATCAAAAGTAGGCGAGCGTATTTTAGGTATGTTTCTTAACGTTTCTTCTTTTGTTTGCTCTTCTGTTTTGGTGTAAACCCTAGCCATAGGCATGACCTCCATGAATTTGTAACAACACTTCAATATGAATATTTCTTCTTCGCCAATATTATTATAGTAGCGTTAATCACAACGAAAACAATCATCATGTTAGGAAAACATGTACGTGTGGACAACGCCATCTGTTCCCTTTTCCATGAAAACTAGTTGTAGGGTTTCCTTTTGTTCGTGAGCATAACTCCCGCGGCAAAACGTGATATGACTGAGAGCATACTTCCCGCGGCCTTGTACGATTTCGGCCAAAAACATATCCCTCACGATGTTGTCGGGTTTTGGCTAAGAGCATATTTTCCCGCGACATCACATATATATCTCGTTGAGCAAGCATCAGTCCCCATTTTTTTTTTTTTGTTGACGTGAGTGCTATAAAATGCGGCCAAAGGGGAAATTTCCGTAGAAATTGTGTCGTTGACTTTATGCTTTCCTTCAAAGTAGTAATTTTTCTATTTTGCTTCGTTGTAGTTACTTCAAAAACATAAGGAATTTTGTTAAGATGTCACCTGAAAGCAGTTCTGCCGCCGCATCGAGAAATGTTAACAACTCCAAGCCAAACACAGACGATGAGTTCTTTAAGAAATCCGCTAAAATTACAAGGACCCATCCCAAATTCGTGGAAACTCTTCTGACTGATTCAGGGAATGATGGAGAAGTCCAATCAGTCTGCCCAGGGCGTATAATGAGGTTTTTTCTTCAAAAGAAAGAGTACTCATCTTCTCCAATTGACTTCAAAATCTGTCATAGTCCATTGCGCTCTTATGATAAGTGGATGGAATTTATGATGAGCCGCGACCACGTAAAGGCCAACTTAATTGAGGCACAAATCATGCATGCTTTCATGGCATCTGCGGCACTTCAAATCAGAAAAGACATTGCAGGCTTGATTGCTTTCATCTCCAGATGGTGTCCGGAAACTCACACGGCTATATGTAGATGGGGTGAGATGACTATTTCTTTGGAAAGCGTAGCCGTTCTATTGAATCTTTCAATAATTGGGAAACTTGATGTTGTCTTGTCTGAAGAAGAAGAAGAAATACACGCCACTTTGGTCACAAAAGCAGCGAGATATGTTCGAAAGAATTATGAGGAAACGTGCTTCTATAACTGGTGGGTGTCTGAGTGGTTCCCCGATGAGCCGGAGTCGGATCAAGTGTTGGATGATACACTCCATGTTGCTGCATTTTTAATTCTGTAGCTATCCAGAGATGTTTTTGATAATGGCTCTGGCAAGAAGGAGATAAGACAGAAGCTCATCAAATTTGCTATCAAACTAGCGAAAGGCGTTGCTCTTCCCATCGGCAGTTTGTTTCTTGGATCTTTGTACACTCATCTGGATCACTTAGTAGCAGACATGTACATCTCTAATGGGTATATGAAAGTAGACTTGTATATCCACGTCGCCTTTCTTCAAGTATGGTTGTGGGAGCATTTCAAGAATTACGCTCCTAACCCGAGAACCTCATTCCCTGATGCATATAGCGGTTCTAGGATACTTCGTTGGTTGGAGAGGCGTCCAAGACCTGGTTCAAAGCTCATTGATTTTCTTGACAATGCACATGTGGTTAAGTTTCATCCTTGGGCTCCAGTCCACGCCTCCATAGTTCAACCAGACACTTTTGCTTCCGTACCGAAAGTGATATTGCGTTCTGCTGACGGGAATATGAGCATTGGAGAAACTGTGTTCTTGCGAAGCTGCATACCTGGGTACGTGACATATCTTTTCAGAGGATCTTGTGGAGTAGTCCCTTACAACATTGATAGGGTTGCTCGATATATGGGCTTTGATCTGGGAGTCCCATTCCGTCGCCCGCTAACAGCTCCAGATGAATCGTTACCCGCTATTCTTGATTACATCGTCTTTGCACCGGATAAAAGTCTTCCCTTCTTGCTCTCAGAACGAAAACCTGTGACAACTCCCAAATATAACATCTTCTGGCAAGATGAGTTCCTCGCCATTCATCAGTTCGTGCAGGATGTTGTGACAAAGCCACGTGGAAAACCTTCTTCTGCGGTTCTGGCAAAGCATAAATTGTTGAAACAGCTTCCTTCGGGTAAGCGAAAATCCTCTAGCTCGGGTGCGGACAGTCCCCGGAAAAAGGAGCAAAGGTCGAAAAATCGTGCAGGTGGCTTCCAAACGGATTCTACGGCTCTTGTGACTTTCAGTTCTTCCAACATGCAAGTACGTATTGTTTTCTTACTGCTTTGGTTGATTGCATAAATATTTTGAATTGTCGCCACTGAAGATTTCTTCCCTTTTTTGACCCAGGGTCTTAACAAGGTAAACGCCTTCACCAGGCTCGCACATGGCAAGAAAAAGAAGCCTCCTGAAGAAAAATATGGCGATATTGTGCCCCTTAATAGCGAAGAGGAAGATGAAGAAGAAGAAAGTTTAGGATCCGACGATGATGGGAAAAGTACTTCAGAGCATAGCGACGAGTCTTCTTCCAGTCCCAGTGGTCCCACAGATGAGTCGGTGAGTCTTCCACACTTTTCTCTTGGATTATTTATTTATACTGAATAACTAATTAATTGGTGATATTTACAGGAAGAGGCTGTTTCTGAAAATAACTCTGAGATGGTGATCCACGGAAATGAAGGTGTAACAGTGTCTCCAGTCATGGAAACCATACCCGCTGGTGATCTTGAGATGGAGGTTGATCATCATGAATATGTTGCTGTATCTCCCATGGAGAAAAATGCTGTCGTGACGATGGGTGTGATTGTTCCCAAAGAGTCTTTGCTAGTCGCACATCTATCCGCAGGTGTCGTCTTCGATCCTCCATTCGAGGCTCCTTTTGAAGGTCACGTGTTGATTGGAGGAGTCAGTGTGCCCGTGAAGTATGCGGAGCTATATACCATGATATGGAAGAGGTATGGGCACATTGCCACGACCAGGAAGGTTGATAGTCGCTTTGCATTGGTTAAGCGCGTGGAGGAAACCATATCTTCAATTCATGACATGTGTGGCGTGACTGGACACACTGTTTTTGGAGACGTTGTCAAGAGTTGGGAATTCCATCGGGATATGTGTGTAAACTTTGAGTTTAACGCCTCCTGGTTCTGTGAGGGATTTTCCGAGATCCAAAGGCTGCAGGCTGAAGCGGTTAATGGCCCTTCCGCGGATTTGATTAATCAATAGGAGGCAGAAGTCGAGAAGTTGTCCCAGGAGTTGAAGCTGAAACATGCGGCTCTTCAAAGCATGAAGGACATTTTCTCCAAGAAGAACGAGCCGTTGTTAGGCAATTTTCCTTGAATACTTTTATTTTCTGAACTTCTTTTCTTAGGTTTTTTTTTTTTGAAAGGCAAAAGAAACGCCTAGTTTATGGTTTGGTTTTCTGGTTTTTGGATTGATAGATGATTGCTTCTTACAAGAGTTTTTGGATTATTTTGGAATAATTGCCTTTTGATCAATCAATATGTCAAAATCTGACTTGCGAATGTAAGTATCAAAATCATTCGGGAAAATTGCGGAACCGTGAATGTTGTGTGAGAAAGGGAAAGATATGAAATCTTGGGATGATTGGGTTATTGGCTTCCATTGTAGATGTGAAAAACCAAACAATAGATCGTGTGAACATTGTCTGGCAAAACTTACTCGCTTTAGAGCCTTTCACCAAAACTGAATCTTCAGGGAGTAAATCCGAGTCTTTATGTGACGCCCTCCTTGCCGCGAAAAGTTCCCAGTCATTCTTTATTGTCCGTGAAACATCTTCATGTCGATCCGCGGTAAGGCAGAGAGTTTCTAGTCCCCAGACGTAATTCTCCTAAATCCATCTTTTCTTGGACGATGCGCTTCGAAGCATTGCATTTACTGGTAGGATGATGGAATTGAGAGTTTAATTTGCAACCGAGAGATTAATCTCCCACTGTGGTCGCCAATTGTTTGTGGGTGAAAACCGTTTCTGCTGATTTTGGTAATTTCGGGTGTGTGGATGAGAAACAAATCTAAACCCTAAACAATGCACTGCACGTGAGTACTTTTGATTAGAGAGATCAATCTGTACAATCCTGTCCTAAACCAAGAAATGATCGTTCCAGGCTTGCTTCAGTCACAAAATGAAGGTGAAGGGTTGGTCTTAGGGAGGGAAGCGAAGAGAGTGTTGAGACCAGAATCGTTCATTATGATGGTGTGGTTGTTTATGACTTGTATCTGAAAGTAGAACTGGCTAGCAGAATGGAAATCTACCAGGTGATTTCTAGATACTGTGTTATTGCCGACCAAAACATGTTGTTTGGTGAAAATAGGTGAAGCCTATTTATACAAGTCATATTGAAACGTACCCTGGTCTCGTAGGAAGTGGAAACGATTGAGTGGTGGAAGAATAGAGTAACGTGTAACCGTCATACGTTATGCCTCCATGATGAGGGAAGTGAATTCGTGTAATCGTCAGTCATTATGTTTCCATGATGAAGGAAATGAATAGTTTACACCGTTACTTTTCACCACCACTAATTGTCCTACTTCATGACACTTTCTTGTAATGGGCGCATTGCACGTCTCACGTTGTAAACCGCCAGACCAATACCCTGATGAGTATCCCCCAGTTTGTGATATGTTTGATGTCTCGAGTATTTTCGTGGAAAACGTGTAGCAGGTTGCTATGTGCGGCAAGTCAAAGTCAAGAGACTTTGCCATGGGAAAATAACATGTGATGCTATTAGGCTTGCCTTGGTCGGCCGCCTAAAACTTGGCACAAGTCCGTCGGTTTTGTGGCGAACTTGAATGGCTGAGATAACATCTCATGAGGAAGGGTAGCCATTGATTATGGCCACATCTTTGTTGTGTAACAAAGTGGCGCCATTAGCATAGTGACGCCTGGCGTAGCGGGTTGCCTGAGACTTGCCGCAAGTCCGTCAGTTCAGTGGCGAACTTGGATGGATGAGATTGCATCTCATGAGTAAGAGTGGCCATTGATTATGGCCGCATCTTGTTGTATAGCGAAGTGGCGCCATTGGCATAGTAGCGCCTGGTGGAGCCACGACATAGCGGCATGCTAATGGCGTAGCCGCGGCATAGCGGGATGCCAGTGGCATGGCATAGCGGCATGCCAGTGGCGTGGAATAGAGGCATACTAGTAGCCGTGGCATGGCGGCATGCAAGTGGCGTTGTGGCGTGGCCACACCTGTGGCGTTGTAGCATGGCCAAAGCTAAGGTTTGGCTCTGTGGCCAAAATTAGGGCCTGGTGGCGTGGCCAAGGCTAGGATTTGGTGTCGTGGTAAGAATGAGGGCTTGGCGGCGTGGCCAAGGCTAGGATTTGGCGTCGTGGTAAGAATTAGGGCTTGGCGGCGTGGCCAAGGCTAGGATTTGGCTCCGTGGTAATTAAGAATTAGGGCTTGGCAGCGTGGCCAAGGCTAGGATTTGGCGTCGTGGTAAGAATTAGGGCTTGGCGGCGTGGC
The DNA here is from genome assembly GCA_023531295.1 of Papaver armeniacum. NCBI lineage: Eukaryota > Viridiplantae > Streptophyta > Magnoliopsida > Ranunculales > Papaveraceae > Papaver > Papaver armeniacum. Next base: position 319,654 of record JAJJWW010007579.1, read on the forward strand.
TAAGGCTAGGATTTGGCACTGTGGTAAGAATTAGGGCTTGGCGGCGTGGCCAAGGCTAGGATTTGGCGCCGTGGTAAGAATTAGGGCTTGGCGGCGTGGCCAAGGCTAAAGTGGCATGCTACCGCGACAGAGTGGCATGTTGGCATGCCGATCAATATGTTGTTGTGGTAAGACGCGTTTGGCTTTCCAATTAGTATGGTGGCACGGTAGGGTGCGTTTGGGCTTTAATGTATGGTGGCAAGTTTAGAGCGACTTGATTGGCCAAGAAAAGGGGGCGGCCAAACATAAGGCAGGACTACACTTCTGGTGAGAGTGTGGTGGCTTTAGAGCGATCTGATTGGTCGATTAAAAGATGCCCGGCCAAGCATGGGCGTGGATACACTTCTGGTGAGAGTGTGGCGGATTTAGAGCGACCTTATTGGTCGATAGCAAGTGGGGCCTACAAGTATGGGCCCAGCCACAACTTATGTGCGCGTGGCTAATTTGAGGCGACATGATTGGTCGAGAGAAATAGGGCCGATTTAGGAAGGGGCGTGGCCAATGGCAAGTGGCGCCAATTGTCCTAAGGCACGGCCACGCCTCCCTTTGCTGTCGCGGCTCCCTGTTTTCTGATTCTCAGCAAGGTTTTGCACCTGCTAATCCATGCCTAGGTTTAATTTCGACAAGCAAGGTCTGATATACTGCGCGAGGCACAAAACCCTAACTTCTGCAAGTTAGTCAGGTCAATTGATTGAATTCTATGTGTTGACATAGAGTTCTTTTAAGTTCATTTCCAGAGAGCAGCATGCTTTTTCTGATTGAATACCTTATGCAAAGACCTTATCCTTGATACTTGGAAATTCGTGCTACTCTGCTACAAATCGTCATGCCATATCAACATTAAGGGTTCAGCCAGAGAACATAGCATAAAAGGCATTCAAATGAACTTATATTAAGTGAATAAAGGCGAGGCGCCGAAATTTACAGAATATCTGGGATGGTTGCTACATTCGCCAGTCTGGATAAATTTCATGTAAATATATTGAACGGCTCGATAAATATGCTGGTGGAGAGGTTAGCACTCACGGAACCGTATCCTTACAGAGTGACGTCACATCAGATGTAAGGTTTTACGATTTCAACCCTAAGCTAAAAACCACCATCAACACTTATATACGAAGTTCAAAACATAAGCATTATACTTCGTATTGTATTCCTTAATACTATGTCTAACTAGAGTATAATCATTCACAGATTCACAGTTATGTTTTCAATATGCACGACTTGAAAGATACGTTAGGGAATGAAAGAGTTCAAGTCAAATATTACTAACCTCAAGTGGAAGGATGATATCGTCGTTGTAGATCCTTACATCTTCACATTCTTCAAGTCTTCACGTAATACTTGTAATTTCTCATATCCTAATACTTTCAAGCTAACCTATACGAAGTTTACTCTTTAAATGAGTTTTGGTTCACTAAAATACGACAACCAAACTTGACATACCAACGCTTGGTGGGTTCAACCGAGCTATGCTCTAACAATCTCCCCCTTTGTCAATTTTAGTGACAAAACTCTTACATCATATGGATAAACAAATTACAAGAATTCATTATGCATACGCTTGATTCCCAAATTCAACAACACAATAACCTGTATACATTCAATCCATAAATGCCGTTGTTGACATTATAAAACAAAGCTAATACTTCCCCTAAAGGTAAGATAGGTAGATTTTCAATCTGCACGTCTTTGTTATTCCCTTATCAATATGATATGCTACTCCCCCTTAGTCTATGTTTTACTCTTTCGTTAGATATAACGTTTAAGCACCATTGTCCTTTCCCTTAGTGATAACAAATCAACACAAATCAATATCAATATCACTTGTTTACTCCATATATTTCTCCCCCTTTTTGTCACAAAATGACAAAGGCACGAGCAAATAAAAGACAAACCGAAAGGATCTTACAAATCTCAAAAGACTTGCAACCTATAAGAGTTAAGCACGAGGGTTCCACACACCATTTTTGATAACCAATATCAAAACCGAAACTACAAAGTAATTTTGTTTTGATATGTTACCAAGGAAACAATTGCCCGAAGCAATTTTCCCTAATAGTTTAGCAAACCAAAAATCAACTACGCACCTTAGTTCCTTTGTTAAACCGATTGCACAAATACAATCGCTTGTTCGATAAGACCAAAATAAAGATCAGAATTAACTTTATTTTTCTCATCAAGTTCTAATTATTCAAATAATGACTTAGACCTTTCACTTTTAAACAAGACAAGTACTAGGTTAGTTAACTAGCATTTCTTATTAAGGCATTCGATTAGACTTGAATAACCGAAACCTCCACATTGATAAGTCTAACTAAGATCAGAATTAACTGAGTTTCTCTTATCCGGAATCAAATTGGACTAAACAATTCTTCCCGTAAACCTTTTCTTTTGTTATGCCATAAACAATTAATACAAACCAAATAAATCAACTTGCATAATTATTTACCTCAACCGGAAGCAATTGAAATAACATAGACATTAAAGCACCGCAATTGCACCGTAAATTTTGTGAGCCTGAACGATTGATACCAAACAATAAAGCAAGATAACAATAGTTTTTCTTAACCGGAAATAATTGAATCACACACACATCCATACATAAATAATGGAATAAAACATCAATTGTACCTAAAATTTTGTTAAGCAAAAGCAATAAACATATGTAATAAAATCAGGCTTTTCTTAAACATGAAAACGATTAACTAACAAAGTCGTTACCTCAAGTTCTGCATCCTCTTCTCCATTAATGTTTGCATCTTTCTAGGGAGAATTGATACCAAAATATCACTATGTTGTCATCCTCTTGCAAGACAAAAGAACAACAACAACAACCTTTACCAGAGAAAGCTTGAAAACCGGTTTTAACTTATGCAATGCAAAAGTTGAAACCCCGAAACACATATGCTTTTATGCTAAACCAAACGATTTAACATATTGTGACTTTTTCACATATTGTTTCAATCAGAACCCCTCATGATCCTTTGATAAAGTCTACCAACATGAGCTAGAACTCAATCCCGCTAAATCAAAAAGTCACCCAAACCATAAGGGTTCACATCATATGAGATCGAATATTAAGGTTAAGAGAACCGAAATCAAACATCCCATAAACATACATAGCCAAAATATAAAGCATTTAAGCACCTGCTATGTAATAAAAAACTATCACAAGAAAAATTATAAACCAATAATTTTATTCATAAATAATAAGATAGTTTTAATCATAATAGACTTTATTGAAATAATCAAAAACTAATGTCTATTTCTCATTTTTGAAACTCTAATTTCAACCTTTTAGGGTTTCCTTCAAAGTTGAAGTCGGATCAGAAGATTTCACCGGATTCCAATCATCTTCTATGATTACTAGTCTTGATTCAAGACTAACAACATTGTCATTGACTTCCTTTACTTCCTTTCGCAAATCCTTTTCCATGTTCCTTACTTCACATAAGATTAGATCTAATTTTAGTAAAAGATTCTTGAGAAGATTATCATTGAGAGAAGAGATTTCTTCATTAGGAACATCTTGATGAAGCTTCGGAGATGAATCCGGATCACCATCAGAAGATTCAAGACAAAGTTTCTTGTTAGGAAACAGTATGGACCAGACTTTTTTGGTTTTGCGAGAATTACAGCTAGAGGTAGACATTCTGTCAAGACTCTATAAAATGAAGCAAGAGGTCTTCTCCTCTTATAAGTTCAAGAATTTTTTTCTCAAAATCTTTGAGAATATTATTTCCATAAAATTCTTAACCGAAAAATAATTTTAGAAATATTTTTTATCCAAATATTTACATTCATATCCTTATTGTTTACTTTTTGAGAGTAACAAGTATTTATGATAACCGATTAGGTTGTCATTCTTCGGTGGTTGAATTTTCTTCCTTTAAAGATTTCAACATCCTTAAGGATTTGAGAAGTTATTGTGTTTGAACTTTTAGGTTCAACCCTCAATCTTGAAGTAAGATCTTGATGTTCGAACACCTTATTCACCCTTTTAGAAGAAATTTTTGATCTAGACTTAGATCTTGAATTTGGTTTATAGAGTCTCCCTCTCTGTTTAGTATCAGGACATTGCCTTTGATAATGCCCTCTTTGTTTTCAATGGAAACAAACACCAAAAATATTTCGGTTTCTGGATTTCCACAGATCTATTTAACCTTGCCTCCTTGATTTTTGATGCATTCATATCGGGTGATGGCTTTCCAAAGCAATTGAGTCTATCTCTCAGTTTCTGATTTTGTGCTTTTAACTTCCTTATCTCATCTTGACAACATTTAATGTCGAGAATGACTTTAGATACCTGTACCTTTTCGAAACTCGATTTTTTCCAGTCGCTTGTTAAATTTTTCTTTATCATTCAGAAAACTCCGTTTGAGTTGATAAAGCGATGATTTTATTCCAATGATGTCAGATTCAAGAAGGTGAGTTCTTTTATCTTTACATGGAAACATTTCTTTGAAAATTGAAGGGGTAAACTATTCTTGAGTATCTAGAGTTGGAAGGATTTCAGAATCATAGACTTCAGCAATGGTTGCAACATGATCTATCACATTAACTTGATCATCCTCATTAGGACAATAATCAAGTGTGGCAGTGTAAGCAATTCTCTTCCACTGTGTATCCTTGGTTGGAAAATCTGGAGAAATATGACCAAACTCTCTACACTTGTAGCATTGAGGAATAATATCATCATCATCCCAAATGTCTTCATGTTTATGTGAAGGAACATGTTTTCCTTTTGATACAGGTGATTCTCTTTTTTGGTGTCTCAACAGTTTCTTGAATCGTTGAGTAATAAGAGACAAATGATGATTTAGTTCAGCTTCATCTTCACTAGTTTGATCTTCCTGATCTTGGGAGATTTCTGAAAATTGAGTCGGAATCCTTTTTATGGCTTTGTAGGCCAGATTGTATTTTTGTTTAGATAGATACTCCTGATCAAATATCTTCAGCTTTCCAACTAGGGAACTTCTAGATAGAGAAGAGAGATCATTAGCTTCAATGATTGCATGCTTTTTAGAATCGTATTTAGATGGCAACGATCTGAGAATTTTGCATACTATATCCTTTTCATAAATAGTCTTTCCAAGAGAGAAAGAAGCATTGATTATCTCAGAGAGTTTAATATGAAACTCTTCAAAAGTGTCATTGTCATCCATTCGAAGATTTTCCCAATCAGACATAAGAGTTTGAAGTCTAGCTTCTATCTCTGATGTGTTTCCTTCGAATACGATATGATGATTATCCCAAGCTTCTTTCGAGTTTGACATGTTGATACATGATGTTGTAGATCACGACTTACATCATGTATAATAGCATTCAAACCATCTGAATTCTTCTTAGCAAAAGCCTTTTCTTTGTTTGAAAAATCCACTAAGTGTTTAAACTCAGTTTCCGAATTTTCTACCATCGGGTAATTATAACCATCGATGACTAATAACCAAGTATTAAAGTCTCGTGATTGAAGAAAAGATCTCATAGCAGATTTCCATCATAGATAGTTTGTTCCGTCAAATCTTGGCGGTACATTAATTGAAGTCGATTCATGAGAACTCGAGTTCATTCTTATAGGTTGGATTGCAGCAAACACAGATTGTTAGATCTTTTCGTGTTTGCGTTCTCTGATACCAATTGAAAAGATGAGGGTACCCAAATATACCTCAATCTAAAACTTTTCCACCTATAATTCCTTTCTCCGAAAGTGATTGTCTATGGACAGAGTCGATACAATACAACTAATCGGTTCACACATCGTGTGATCGTTTATGGATACAAGATCGAGACAATACGACAACAAGATAACTTGTGTGATTGACTATGGATACAAGATCGAGACAATACAACAACGAAGTATGTTTACTTGATAATAGGTTTAGACTTAACCAAACACAATAGGATTGCTATCAAGTAAATAGGAATTAACGTTTGTGTATTTTACTTCTAATTGTAATAAAAACAATTGTAATTGCGGAAATAGAAAAGTAAAAGACACAGCAAGATTTTGTTAACGAGGAAACCGCAAATGCAGAAAAAACCCGGGACCTTGTCCAGAATTGAATACTCTTAGGATTAATCCGCTATACAAAATCTAAACCAACTTCAAATAGTTGAGACCAAGCAACTAAACCTATAGTTCACCTAGTTTCGTCTATATCCATGCGCCTCCAACTTGCAATAAGTCACGCACTTAGAACAATTCTTTTGGTTCGTATTTCAAACAATAAAGGAACAACAAATCTGTTCGGTAATAACTCTTTTCAATCAAGTGATATGAGTTCGACAAAAGGCTCTTCCGTTTATCCCAATAAACTCCTTTGTCAGGTCCTTAGATCTATCCAATAACAACTACCAAAATAATTGTCAAGATTTTGCAATCAATACATTGAATCACAAAGAATTGTATTGGTGTCGATCTACTCAACTAATCAATCAAATCTATCACAAAGATAAACCGATTATAGTTGGATCCTTTTCCAACCGAAACAAGTATTGTGCACACCAAAGATTATGAACCCAAATCAGAAATCTTCTTCGTCTTCAAATCTTCTTAGATCTTCAATAAACACCTGCACACAATCAACTTGAATCTCTTGTGATCAATCACACACAGAACGAAGTCTGTTAACAATGGATTATCACAAGACGTCTTTAGATCTACAAACAGTCTAAAGATCCCCGTCGAAACTTCGATCTAGTTTGAGTGAATCTTATATCAGAAGAGAAGATTCTCAAGCATAAATAAACTAGGTGCAATCAAAGTTCAATAACCGTTAGTCAATCAAATCAATTGAAAACTAATAATAAACTGTAATTATCTAGTTTCCCACCAACGGTACTCGTAGAGCTTCCCAATCCCAAAGAAGTCTTTAAAACGAGCGGTCGTAAGAGATTTCGCCTAATTAGGTTACTTTCCTCTCCGAATAGATGGCTCCACTAGTAACAACATAACAAGGTAGTTTTGATGGCTCTGAGGATTAGTTTGCTTGAAATGAAAACTTCAATATCTATAGACCAAGGAAGTTTGGACACTAAGGAATTTCCAAAACCGAAAATATTCTCAAGATATGCAATATATTTCCAAATTCGGTTTCCATGATTCCTGGAAATGTTTTGTCCAAATATTGACCGAAATCTCATTAAAAAATCTCCAATTAGTAAATGCACATTACCAATTTTTATTTTCTAAAGATATGCACTTTAATTGCTGGAAATTAAAAGCATATAAAACTAAAAACCTTAATTAAAAGATTCTCAATTTATTTCGATCCGAGATTCTCCTTTAGCTATTAAGGAATATCTTTGAACAATAAAAGATAAGCGTTATGCACATGTTCAAAGTATGTCGACATATTTAATGTGTAAGTCCTTTTTCATACTTACAATCTTGGAACCGATTTGCCACACTTCCAAAACGAATTTAGAATTGGTTCATCTGACTTCCAAGAACTATGTGATTGATTATCCTATCAAATCACCAAACATGGGTTTCACGGTTCTACGAAAACAAGTTCGGTTCTACATCCATGTGGGTACTAGAATTAGTCACGCTAGTTACCAAAACTTGGTTGACTAGGTACTAGGATTGGTTCCCACATATATATGGTATCTAACTTGTATTTGGTGCACATGTCCATAGGATGGGTTCCCAATAACTAAAAACGTGTTGCACATGTTCATAGGATCGGTTCCCAATAACTAGAAACTTGCTGCACCTCTTACAAGGATCGATTCCCCTTTTGTGATCGGTTGCACTCTTACTAGGATCAGTTCCCCAATGACTAGAGTTGGTCATACCAATTACAATAAATCGATCATACCATCTCAGGTGATTACTTAACATCGGTTTCACTAATAAAAGTCATACCAATACAAAAGTCAGGCCTTGTGAATAGTTTTTCCAAGATACATAAACAAGTTATGAGCGATTATACTAAAAACACATATTGGTAATTCAAAAGATTTTCAATGAATAATAAATACCAATAAGCCTAGCGATTTCCCTTTTGATTCACAAAACAAGTTTATGAATGTACTTCCTTTAAACGAATGTAAAACATTGTTTCCTAGGACGAAATCTTCACCTCATACCCATACATAATCACAATAGCATTCATACGATTATGTCGATGTCTTATATACGAAGTTCAAAAGATACGCGTTATACTTCGTATTGTATTCCTTAATACTATGTCTAACTAGAGTATAATCATCCACAGATTCGCATTTATGTTTTCAATATGCACGACTTGAAAGATACGTTAGGGAATGAAACAGTTCAAAGTCAAATATTATTAACCTCAAGTGGAAGGATGATGTCATCGTTGTAGCTCCTTACATCTTCACATTCTTCAAGTCTTCACTTAATACTTGTAATGTCTCATATCCTAATACTTTCAAGCTAACCTATATGAAGTTGACTCTAGTATATAATCAAGCGACTCTTTAAATGAGTTTTGGTTCACTAAAATACGACAACCAAACTTGACATACCTACGCTTGGTGGGTTCAACCGAGCTATGCTCTAACAATCTTGTATCTTTATAAACTCCTTGATGAATGCATTTAGTTTCGGCTATATGATTGCATCTAAAAAGTTGATATGTGCTTTCTTTTGGTCATGAAGTATCTCTATGGAAATTTTATTAGGATCCCACTAGTTTTCGTACCTTTGCCAATTTATTGAAAAAAAATGGGAGAATTAATGTGTAGTTCACACTAAAAATACATATGGTTTTAGGATCATTATGTAAGGGGGAGTGGTTTTCATGTGAGATGAAGTATTGACTAAGGGGGAGTGATACATATCACCATAGTATTGTTGTCGAAGTTGTGATACTTTTGAACTTTGATGCTGTGTAATAATACTATGACATTGTGTAACAATTATTGAGAGCTTTTGTTTTCTTATTGTTATGGCTACGGATCTTCAACAACGATGATGCTGCATTGAATCTCTTTGGAATCATTGGAGTACTTGGAAGTGACGAAGATTTCGAGTAATGTTGAAGAACCAAGGAGATCATGCATGTGGAAGAGAAGCTGCAAAGTTTATTTATTTTGTATTCCATATGTATTGATAGTTTTGTCACTAAAATTTACAAAGGGGGAGATTGTGAGAGCACTGCTCGGTCGAACTCGCAAGCATTGCTATCTCAAGCTTGTTTGTCAAGTTTAATTGCCAAAACTATAAGTCTTGATTTCTAGTCTACTTATAGCTAAGTCTCGGACTAGGATAGAAAGTGTAGTTGAGCTCTAGACTCCACGGCGTTCATCATACAAAGACGAAGAACTACTCAAGGAACTGGTGGAACATCATCGACTAAAAGGTATGTGGAGACTTGAACTTATCTATCACTCAAAAGTCTATCTACTCTATCTCCTATCTTGAGACAAAAGTCTTATTGCTGTATAAACTTTGATTATATACATTTGCTATTTCGAGCCCAGTTTATCTCGCTTATCTATTTCTCGAAATATGTGTTGGTAAGCTTTCGCTTTAGCCAAGTTCATCTTTACAAGTGACGAAAGTCATGTTGATTATTTCAATATCTTGAAAATCGCTTTGATGAAAAATAGTGTGTGAATAACCTCTATTTAACATCCTCTAAGAATGTTTCAATGATTGAAATGATAGTTTAAAATATATAACCTTGAATGGATATAAACATTTTATGTGAACTCATACTTGTGTAAGTCCAAAATCCTTGAACCAAAGTATGTATACTTTGCTGCTCAGGATAACCAGAACTAAAGTCCGTGTACCTGTACGTGTACTGTCGGAAGTTCACATCCCGTGAATTTCCGCCGGAGTTTGTGAACTGAAAACAAACTCAATCCGGGTATATGCGTACAGGTATGCGTACTTGAGTGGGTTATTTTTTAAAAACGGTTTATTCGTGAACTAAGACATGTATAAATTTAGGAATGCATATTTGCAAACCGTGGCTATAATGTTCATGAATCGATTCGAGTGAATCAAAATCGTTTTTGCTTCGATTGTGTCTTATATACTTTTATGAGATCTAAGCAATTGAACAACTCTCTAACTAGTTCTTTTGAGTCATTTCAACTAGTTATGGTGAAGATGAATAAGGTTGATATGAAAGTGCTCATATGGCTAACCATTTGGTTAACTACTGTTGAACCAACTAGATGTACACGTTTAGGTACAGTTACACAAACCTAAGTGAATGTGCATTTCATTTGTGTATAACAAGCTAAGTTAGATCTAACGGTTGAAAGATATTAGCTTGAATCTAATTAGGTTTTCATCTAACAGTGAATATTGAATGCTTTGTTACCAAGGTAACTTAGATTGCAAACCCTGATTTGGAGACTATATAAAGGAGAACTCTATCAAAGGACGATTCACTTTTGATCGACATGATGAAAGTTGGACTTGACGAGAAGAAATCTTTGTTGAAAACTGGGAAGACGACATAACTTCAGCAGATGTAAATACTGTGGGAACCCTAAAGGAAGAAAGAGAAACGCAGGCTGAATAGGCGGAACATGATGGAATCACGGCCGGGAAATCATTTCCAAACAAAACGCCTCATCAAAACCCCAATGAATGCTAGGCGGGATAGGAGGGTGTGATGCTTTAATGTTCGAAAGGGGAAAGGATTTCCCATTGGCATCGAATAATAAGCAATCGGGCCGCAAAGACAAGTCACAGCCGTGCCGAGCCGCCCATGCATGCCTTGCCTCACCAAACCATGCCTTGTCGTGACCACACCAAGCCGTATGCTTCATTGCCTTGGCCCCATACACCAAGCCATCCGCCATGCTCGCCTTCCTAAGACCACGCCACCTCTTGGCCCCACGTGCCAAGCCATCCGCTACGCTTTGCCTTCCAAGACTGCGCCCGCTTTGCCTCGGTGATGTACGGCCAGACCAAGCCAGCAACTTTCGTCTCACCACTCCACGGTCTGCATAAAATAAGGGTGTTGACAAAGGTACCAATTGAGTCAGTAATGAAGAATTTAAAAAGGTCAGGCATAGTTGAGAGATGGAATGCACAAGTAGGACATTTCGAAATCAAATATGAAATATTATCTTCACCCAAATCACAAGTTGTCGCAGATTTCTTAGCAGAATTTCCTTTAGAAGATGATGAAGCTGTGGAAGAAATGATGGATGTGGAAGAAGAACATGGAAATCCAAGAGATCTATTAACAAAGACAAATAGATGGGAAGTATTGGTGGATGGATCGTCAAATGGGGAAGGTAACGGAGTTGGAATTGTTTTGATTTCGCCAGAGGGCAACAAAATGGCTTTTTCCTTCAGATTGGAGTTTACATCCACCAATAATGAAACAAAATATGAAGCTGTGATACATGTCCTGAAGTTCGCAATAGAAATGAAGTTGGAAAATGTGAGAATCACCAGTGATTCGCAGCTAGTCATTCGTCAAATAAAAGGATAATACACTACAAATGAACCATCCTTGAAGAAATACAAGAAACTTGTTGAAGAATTGTCAGCGAAAATCCCAAAAATAAAATGGAGACATATATCAAGGAAAGATAACAGGCTCGTAGATGCTTTTGCTTTTATTTCAAGTATGATGACAGACCCAACTGCGAGATGCATAAAGATACAGACACTTCTATCACCATTAATCGATAAAGAAGAAGAAGAAGAAGAGGTAGACGTAATGATAATAGAAGATGGAGAAGAAGAACAAGTACCCAATATCGAAGATTGGAGAGCAGAACTTCATGCATATCTGATGAAAGGAGAAACACCAAGAAATATATTGGAGGCACACAAATTAAAGAGCCGTGCGACAAATTATGAACTAAGAGATGGGGTATTATATCGGAGATCCTTTAACGGACCATCACTCAGATGTTTGACACGTAAAGAGGGAGAAGAAATGTTAAAGGCGTTACATTGTGGGGATGCTGGCAATCACAGCGGAGGAAGATCTTTGGCATACAGAGCGAAAATGCAAGGTTATTACTGGCCATATATGCATGAAGATGCGAAACAAGTATCAAGACGTTGCGAAGATTGTCAAAGGCACGGAAAGAAAATATATGCACCTGGAGCACCATTAACATCCTCAACAAGTGTATGGCCTTTTGGAAAATGGGGTTTAGACATTGTGGGGCCGTTTTTATCGGGATTTGTACAAAGAAGATATCTAATTGTCGCTACAGATTATTTCACAAAATGGGCAGAAGTAAAGGCAGTACAACACATTCGCGACAAAGACATTTTTACATTCATATTTGAAAATATCATTTGCAGATTTGGAATTCCCGCATAATTGGTATCTGATAATGGGAAACAGTTTGAAGGGCAGAACATAGAAATGTTACTCAATGCATTTAAGATAAAATATGGGAAGTCAACCCCTATATATCCACAGGCCAATGGACAGGCAGAAGCAACAAATAAGACAATCGCAGATATATTGAAGAAAAAGTTAGAAGGGCATAATAGAGCATGGTGCGAGCAGGTGCATAATGCAGTATGGGCTTACAACACAACCAGGAGAGAAGCTACTGGAATGTCACCTTTCTGTTTAACATATGGAGTTGAGGCCGTGCTACCAACAGAAGTTATTATTCCCATAACAAAGAGAGAGGCTTGGGAGAAAAATCTTAGTGCGGGTATGATTTTAACCAAGTTAGATGAGTTAGAAGAAAAAAGAGAATGGGCTCTACAGCATATGGACAACTACCAGCGAAGATTAGCCCGAGAATATAATAAACGTGTTAAAACACGAAAGTTTCAACCAGGTGACTTGGTGCTGCGAGAAACACCAATATATCAGCGAGAAAGTGGTGGAAAACTATCAAAAAAATGGGATGGGCCTTACATCATTAAGGATATAGTTGGAACATGGGTATATAGATTGATGTATCCTAAGGGTAAAGATGTGGGTCATAGACTTGATAGACAGTGGATCAAATTGTACTTAAAGAGATATTACCCATAAAAGGTTTTGGGAAAGAGTAGACTGCGAAATGATGTATGATTGAAACAAAATGAATCTATGTGAAGATCTTATGAAAGAATAATTGCGAGATTATACATATCTAAAACAAAGAAAGAATACGCGAAAATTTCGCAGAGATAATGACAAGAGATAATCAAAGATTAATGACATACTCAAAAGGGGCGAACCTACTATGGCGTACACCCTAGTTCGCGAAATCAAAATTTCGCAAGAGGCAAATGTAAGACCTAAAGTGCGTCATAGAAGGGGGTACCTATTGCATGGCTCGGCGAAAAGGTTACACCACCCCGGAACTGAGTCATGGAGATTTGGGGTCAATAAAGCCCATCGGGAGAGGTACCTTGGATTTTCAACCTAAGATTATGACTTAGGTTGGACGACTGGGGGTCTCTTCTAAGGAGTGCGGCATCTGATCAAGGCGCCGAGGTACACGGTTGAGCCAAGAGTGCCTGGGGCGTTTGAAGCGTCTCGGCCATTCTTCGCAAGTCTTGACTTATGTTGCACTCGGCCCGAAGAAAACCCCACTTAGGGTGCAGTCTTGTAACCATAAGCCATATAGGAAAAAGGGGCAACCAGGGGGAAGATAAGGGCGGCACCCTCCATTTGGGAACTGATAAGTGTCTTAAGACGCAAATGTCACGAGGCTTTATTTTCGCAATAATATTTAGGCTTGTCATATTTGTCGACAATCCTGAAGAGGCAATAATACAAAAGAGAAAGATAAGGCGAGATCAATGGGTCAATACATGAAAGTGTAAAGACGTCCTGCGATTTCGTCGCAAGATGGCAATGTCATGTGGCTTTATTTTCGCAAGAATATCTAGGCCTGTCATATTGTTGCAACAAAAACGACAAAAGAAAAAAGTTAAGGCAAGATCAATGGGTTTTCGCATGCAAGTGCAAAAACGTCCTGCGATTTTTTCGCAATGACAAGGGGTGGCGAAATAAGACCTTTAACTAGAAAGGCAAAATAAGACCACATGATGCAACAAAAAATTTATAAGAATTAACTATTACTTATGCAGATCATTCATCGCAAGAAAGATAATGAAAGGCAGTATGGGAATTATTAAACAACAATCATTATCTTTCTTGCTAGTAAGCACAATAATAAAAGAGTAAATACACTTCAAAGTTGACTGAAGTACACCTTTTGCAAGAAGTTATAAAGATGAAACAACCAAAAGAAGTAAAATTACATAAGAAGTTCAAGCTTCAATGTTAGTTTTTCCAGGAGAATATGAAATATTTTCATCAATTTTTTCGCCAGAATGAGATAATGGACGTTGTTCGCCAGTTTTCTCTAGCCTCTTCTTCATTTGGGTTATCATCAACAGTTGCATCATTAGGAGGAAGTCCTTCTTCATCTGCGAGATCTTCGCCACTTTCATAATAATAATCACTATCAGGAGAACAAGGAACTTCATCGTCATCTACTTCCAAAGGTTCGACAGATATAGGAGGAAGAGATTTGGACAATAAGATATCATTCACAAGAACTTCAGCCCTGAGATGAGCTTGGCGAAGGAATGCTTTCTGATGATTCCTACTTTGCATATCTTTGAAATAAGTAAGATAATCAAATCTTCTTTCTGCCCGATCGCGAGAACAAGCAAGGGTAGAGGCAAGTAATGCATTATCTTTGCGAATTTAGACTCCAAAACAGAAACGGAGGAACGAAGATTTTTCTCAGATTCTGCGAAAACAAAGAATATAGAAAATTATTCAGGCGAAGGATTCGCGAGGAAGATATCATAAAAAGACTTAACAAAGAAGAAATGGTTGAGGCAGTCAAATTTTATGACTACCTTCCTTTTGCGAGATAAGATATTGGGTTAAAGCCAAGCAACTATTCTCCAAGTGGTCCATCGCATCGTCAAACTTATCTCCAACTAAACCTTTCAGGCGAGATCGAAGATTCTTTTCGTTAGAAATGAGTAAGGTGTTTTCCTTCGCAAGAGAAGTGTAGGATTCTTCGAGCTTGGAGTATTGATCTTTGAGTTGACTTGCCTTTACACTTAAAGTTATTCTACCCTGAATAAGTTTGTCTCTCTCAGCAGTAGATGATTCTGTTACTTCTTTAAGTTTATTTCTCAATGAGCAGAGAGATTGTTCTTGATCGTTACATACTTTTTGGAAAATTTTAAGTTGTTGCGAAGAGATCGCCACCTTATTTAAAAGAATTCGCTTCTCTTGAGATAGGGTTTTATTCTCATCTGATAAAGTTTCCAACTCCAAATTAGCTTCTGAATTAATTGAGTATTCTCCTTGGTAAGGTTATCTATTTGATCAACAGAGTATGTATGAAGGTTATCTAATTGGTTATATTGATCCATCCAAGCATCTCTATTTACACGGGCTTCTTCAGCGACGGATTCAAACTAATATCTCTCCATTACTCGTTTCTGGTTTAAAGCTTTAAGGGCAAACAAGGGATTGTATGAAAAAAGAGTTAAAAAAAAAAATCAATGGCGAAGATAAGAAAGTTGTACCTTTTAATTCTTCGTTCTTCTTGCGAAGATTATCACGATCTAGTGAGACATTCTGAAGCTTTTGATTTTCAAGATGCAGAGTGTCACATTTCAAGGTCATGGTTTGGATATTTTCTTTCAAAGTTTCAACTTCTTTCTCTAAGGATGTTTGCGAAATCATTCTGTCAGAGCCAAAATACTTACTCAAAATTTCGCAGACACCAAATTTGATAGGATCAACGGAAGACTTCTTGACATCATCCGGAACATCTGATAAAACCTTGAAAGCAATATCTATTCCTTCCAAAGTTTCTTTAGTAAGAGGGAGAGATTCGGATGAAGAAGTGGTGACGACAGAAGGTAAGGGAACTGAATCATTCTTTGTTATATATGCGTCATTCGAAGATGAAATCTGAGGAAGATTAATGACTGGGGTTGAGGTGGTGTCAAGATGAGAGGTATTGACAGCAGGAGAAGAGAAGAGTTCATTCGCAGCAGGGCTATTAAAAGGAATTTCAACTACAGAAAGATCAATTATGGGGGAGAGATCTGTGGCGGTACCTTCACGAACAGGAAGTAAGGATTCAGCTTGCGAAGATATTACAGGAGATATTGAAGGATTAAATACAGGAAATGGGACGGAAGTTTCAACATTTTTAAGGTGGCGAGATCTTTTGTGGGATTTGTTAACACCTCCATCACCCTGCGAATCACAATTCAAATAAGAAATAGAGGCAACAATATTGTTACTAAAATAATAGTGTGTCTTACTACCTTGCTATTCGCAGGCTTTCTTTTGTTTACATCGACTCTTTGCTGTGAACCCTTGGGAATATTAGGGTCTTGGACCGTAAATTTGGTGCTAGAGATGCTTCTGCTGAAACAGAAACAGTATGGGAATTATATAAAGATGAACAAAATCAAATAAGAAAATTTCAGTAGATGAGATCAATTCCAGTAAAATCAGTTTCAGTAAAAAGAAAACTAACCTTGATGACTCCATAAGAACAGTAGCAGAAAGACGAATTCGTAAAAAGTTGCAGACGATGAAGATTTACAGAGAATGTGGAGATGAAGAAGCCGAAGTAAAAGAAGGAAATTATTTCTATGATAGATCTCTTCTTAAATAGACAAATAAGTGATGACCGGTTAGCATTAAATGTGCCGGTGGGTAGGGGAATATTTAACACGTGTAAGCGGTTAGGCTTAATTCATGGAATCTTGTCGGTAGAGAACTTAAGGAAAGAAATGAATAGTTGCGGCATTTTGAAATACAAATTCTCATATCATTCTCTCCTTCGCAGAGAAGACATGAGAAGAGGCAAGATGTAGGATCAGAATATCGTAACATCAATACCTTTACGAAATCTTTGTACAACACACTGCGAAGATATCGCAGATTGGTTATAGAAATGACGCGACAGATGATGACAGCTTGAACACGAGAAAGATGTGGAGACCTAGCGAGATTTAGGAGTATTGCGAAATTTAACATTTGTATACTTGCGAGAATGTCGCAAGACAGATCCGAAAATAAAGGACAGCTTAGTTGTCACCCACTATGTAATATCCTATATAAAGAGTTGAACAGGCTTAAAATAGGGAGAGATTTTTTTAGGGTGGAGAGAAAGTTTTGAGGAGAGAGAAATTCTAGAACAACGGTTGTATTCTTGATTTCATTTCCTTCTTGTAAAATTCCTAAACTCAATTAATAAAAAGTGTGATTGTTGATCTTAAAGATGTGTTGATTATTATGAATTCTTGTGAGGGATGTATTGTGGGATTTCCTGCAACTACAACTAGCTAACAAGTAAATGAGTGAATATTGCGAAAGTGAATGGAATGCTATTGGCATCTTCGAGCCAACCTGGAGTTCTTCTTCCAGTAAGACGCATTGTAGTTCGTAGGCTAAGTGAAAAATGGGGAGCTACGGCTGATCGAAAAGCAAAGATAGGCGCATAGTTCAGTGATCTATCCACGAAAGAGGGAGCTCACAGAGGTAACGATCTTCTTTTAACAAGATAGGACAAGAAAACGAGAACTACAGTTCGAGTGAGCGGCTAAGTAAGCAGAGCTCGTAACCTCGAGTTATGTATATAGAACTAATAATCAGTCTTCTCATCTTTAAAACACCTAAGTCCTAACAAAGCTACCAACCTTCTTGTACTTCCAGACAAGTAAGGAAAGCCAGGTGCTGGTGTTGAGTTAAACAAACAAACAAACGGGAGTGAGTCAGATAATAAGAAACTAAAACAAAGACTTTTCGGAAAAACCCGAAGAGATATATCATGATAAAGAGTTTGTAACTCACTTGCTTGCTAAAGGTAGTGCTAGCTAAGGTAAACTTGAGCTACGTACTTAGGAAAGAAGGCAGCTAGTTGCTTAGCGGAGCTCATTCTATGGACAAGCTTGAGTTAGGCATCGATTGAAGAGTAAAGAATAAGGCCAGACTGTTGCCCGACGGACAAGCTGGAGAAGAAGTTCGCCATAATAGGATAAGCTAGAGTTGCAAGAGCAGGCATATACATTCAAAGAAGTCGTAGTTGATCTTGTTTGAATCGGTCAACAAAAAGCACTTCGGTCAGATCCGGTCAACGCTTCAAGGAAAGGAATAGCTAGTAGTTCCCATTAGCAGCTAGGTCTTAGCAGCTTTATCGATGAGTCGGATGCAGATAAATCCAAGTAAAAGGCAGGGATTAGTTACTGGCTTTAGCTGCCCAGTGCAGCACTCATTCACGCTTTCCCTAGGTTAGTCATATCATCCCTTTGGTCAACCCCCTTCCCAAGGTGACTTCCCGCACTCCTTTGTCTAGACATTTGGATCAAAGTTAGAGGTATAGGAAAAGTAGCAGAGTCTTACATGCCCGAGATAGTAGTTCGTAGAGTCAAGGCTTCATGCCTTAGCAAGCGAAACAGCTACCACGGCAAGGCATAGTGTTCCAGTTAATCGGTTCCTTTGATTGCTATTCTCTCCCAAGGTATGCCCTCTTTTTGAAGCGAGATCACATGATAGCGGGCCATCGATCAAGAGCCCGAGGTGTGAATCGGTAGTTCTTCTGTCCTAAAATAGTGAAAGCCCGTAGGAAAGGGCTTAATGAGGTCGGTCAAGGTAACCATTAATGAGGGTTCGCATGGCTTTTCCACAGGCTCTTGCTTTCCATGTCAAATAAAAGGCAATTGGCAAGAGTACCCAAGCGATGACTTCACTTAGCTCTACCATACACAAGGCTAACTATTGAATGTAATTGGAACTCAACCCTTTAAGCTAGTAAGTTCCTTTATTAGCGGCTATTAAGTTTATTGGCTATCTCGGATAGCCAGGGAAGCAATAATAGAAGTCCTTGAAATGGAAGTAACAATAAATCAACAAGAGAATGAAGGAGGAAGCGGAGGTGATATAGTTTATCCCGGAAGGGCTCAGTCTGTGGTTAGTTGATCGAACCGGGGATCGGTAGTCTACTCAACGCTCTGCTCATCCCCCTTTATCCATTATCTTAAAGAAGCATCCTTTGATACTTCAACATTCTCATCTTCAGGTATAATACAACTTTCTGTATCTGTATCTTGATCCTTACTCGTATAAACTTCTATTATCTTATTGAGTAAATCATCGTTCAGTAAAGGCAGATCCACTGGAGGTTGAATATCATCTAGTTTGAAGTAAACTCTTAAAAAGACTCCTTTAATCTCAGCTTTCTTGTACTCCTCAGCTTTACTAAGGACTTTATCCTCTATAGTTGAATAAATAAAAATTTTAGGTATCAGACGCCCATCATTGTAGAACAACGGAATTGCCGCTCATAACGTCATTTGTAATTCTCCTGTGAACGGAAATATCATAGTCATGCCAACAGTCACCTGCATGTAATATGCATTGATTGGATAAACAAACCTTTCTAGTAATGCTATAAAACCCAAAGTAATAACCTCATTATCAGAATCATATGAATAATGTAGATGTGGATCAATGGCATCAACGGTATTCAAAGGATCAACAGGTAGTAGTACGTCTCCAGTAGTTAGTTCAGGGGTGAATCATCCATAAAAAGGTGGAAAAATCTCCCTATTGAAGAAAGTCAAGTATGAATCTGGTCTTTCCACTAACAACCCACAAAATAAGAAGCTTTTATTTCCATTTCCACAAACGTTATTTCGACGAAGTACTTTGATTCTATTTCTCCATCCGAGTAGGCCAGTTGCCATTCTCAGTGAGTGAAGAATGAATATTCAACACCAACGCAGAAATTGGATCTACTTGGCAGCAGGTCCTATAGGTCTTTAACGAAGTCTATGTATCTTTCGACGAATTAGGAAAATCATAAGGCAAGCGCTAGGCGCATCCGGCATTGTATATGTTCATTGCTGACCCGGAAGCTCAAAGGAAATGGATCAATGAGTCTATCTTTTGGAAGACCATGCATTGGCTCTAGATTATCCTATTGGCAATCTGCTTTGTCAATCACCAACTACCGTATCCAAGAAAGCAAATGAGCGCTCAAAGATAAGTGAATGCAGGTACGAAGAAATCCTTGTGATTCAATATGCACTACGTAATTTGGGAATTGAAGAGATCAAGATGAACAAAGTCGTGAGAGTGGTGCTTTGAAGCTTACAAGAATGACTCTTTTCCTTTACAAATACCTACCGGGAAGGGATATTAGTTCTCTCGAGCGTGCAACTGTAAGCAAAATAACAGGCTCATAGATTTCTAGATGTACCGGTCCTCGGTTTCCGCTATGAATAGGTTGATTTAGACTACGGAGTCATTGTAGGAACTCTTTTGCTCAATCTCAACTCTCTGTCATTGTCTGATTTTTGGTCATAGATTACACTCTATCTGATGTATCTACTTATCGTATTCTTGCCCCTGCTCGGTAGTTCCGTAGCAGGTTTTTCCAGGCGTTTTCTAGGATCAGAAGGAACCGCTATAATGACCACCACATGCGTTTTATTCTCTTCGATCCTCTCTATGATAGCCTTTTATGAAGTCGCACTGGGAGCTAGTGCTTGCTATCTAAGAATTGCTCCATGGATCTCATCGAAAATGTTTGATGCTTCTTGGGGCTTCTTTGGCGACCGTGAAGTCACCGGATGAATTGTCGAGTATATAGATAAGATCCGGACGCTGCTCTTGCTCCGCGGCGATACGGACTCGACCTGCTCCTACCCACCCCAGGGCACCATAGCATGTCGGGAATAAGGGGGAGACATACTGGGCATAACCACTCCCCTGGGGACTGTACTGCCCTGCCTTTCGATCGATACACAGTTGAGAAGGCCGATCACGAACGTTACAGGTGTGGGAGCGATCCTGCTCAGGGAAGGATAAGACGGCGCCTCGCATATGGGTAGAAAGAGGGCGCTTATGCCCCGACGATGGGGCCTTATGGGGAAGGGCCCAATAAGGACAACACACCCCCCACTTTCAAGCGCACCTTTGTATCGACTGAGAATATGTTCTAGTCGGTGGAACCGGTGAACCATGCTACCTGGTTAGATGCGTGGGGCAGAGGGCTCGTAGTACCCCCTTTGATCCAGCCTCGAAATCACCTACTCATGGGACAGGCCTGACGGCAGGCGGTGGACTCTTTCAGGGAAGAAGGGGCCCAAGAATGGCATATGTCGTACACTTGAGTGACAAAGGAAAGAGCGATACCTCTTTTTCCGTTCAAACTGCAGAAAGATAAAGTTGGTGAGTCGTGTGAAGGTCAACCTTCCCGCACGTTTCGGAGAGCACTGAATTAGAATGAAAGCCACGGAACTCGCTCGATTCGCAGATTGGTATGACTCGTAATTCACTTCATACTCTGTGTTCGATAGCCTGACCATCGTAATGTTAATTGGGTTACATTCATAAGTAGCTTGGTCCATCTTTATTCCATTTCATATATGTCCGAGGATCCGCATAGCCCTCGATTTATGTGTTATTTATCCATTCCTACTTTTTTATGCCAATGTTGGTGATTTGGAGATAACTTTCTTCAATTATTCCTAGGATGGGAGGGAGTAGGTCTTGCTTCATATTTGTTAATTCATTTCGGTTTACACGACTTCAGGAAGATAAAGCAGCTACAAAAGCTATGCCTGTCTATCGAGTAGGTGATTTTGGATTAGCTCTTGGGATTTCGGGTCGTTTTACTCTCTTTCAAACAGTAGACTTTTAAACCATTTTTGCTCGTGCTAGTGCCCCTAGAAACTCTTGGATTTTTGCAATATGAGATTTAATGCCATCACTCTAATTTGTATTTTACTTCTTATTGGTCTGCTTTGGGAAATGCACGAGATAGGATTGCATACTTGGTCACTCGATGCTATGGAGGGTCCCATTACAGTATCCGCTTTGATTCATGCAGCTACTACGGTCACTGCTGGCGTTTTCATGATAGCAAGGTGCTCCACTTTATTTGAATATCCACCTATGGCTTTGATTGTGATTACTTCTGCAGGAGCTACGATGTCATTCCTTGCGGCAACTCTTTGGAATATTACAGAACGATTCAAAGAGGGTCATAGCTTATTCAACTTGCAGTCAATTAGGCTATATGATCTTTGTTTGCGGCATCTCTAACTATTCGGTTAGCGTCTTTCACTTAATGAATCACACCTTTTTCAAAGCATTACTCTTCCTGAGTGCAGGTTCGGTCATTCATGCCATGTCGGGTGAGAAAGATATGCGGAAGATGGGAGGGCTTGCCTCCTCCTTTCCTTTGACCTATGCCATGATGCTCATGGGTAGCTTATCTCTCATTGGATTTCCTTTTCTAACTGGATTTTATTCAAAAGATCTGATCTTAGAGCTCGCTTACACTAAGTATACCATCAGTGGGAACTTTGTTTTTTGGTTGGGAAGTGTCTCTGTCCTTTTCACTTCTTATTACTCCTTTCGTTCACTTTTTCTAACATTTCTAGTACCTACTAATTCATTCAGGCGAGACATCAAGAGATGTCATGATGCGCCCATTACTATGGCCATTCCTTTAATACTTCTGTCTTTCAGGAGTCTCTTTGTAGGATACTTGGCCAAAGTGTGACCCGTTAGCCCATAAGTCAGTACTGTGACGAAGCGGCTCTTGCTCACCCGACACGATCGTACGAGGTCACAATTCACCGGATCATCCACGGTGAACAAGAATTGGGGATCGGATGCGGGCGAAATTTCCACCAATGGCTGAGATGTTCAGTCGACTCCCTCACATGTAGGACATATGAGTTCTTTCAGACCTTCCTCGTGGGATAAGAAAGAAAGTCAGTTCCTCCATATGGGGTACGAGTGAGCAGAAAAGGGAGGAGGAAAGAGGCCCTTGTGAACCGTTAAGTGAACAAGTGTAAGCTTCGCTACCCAACAGTCTTAGGTGCTCGACCACACCGAGGACAGGCCACAAGCGAAGGATGGGAACGAGCGGAATCAATGTGTTCCAATTTACGCCTTGCACCGACCATCCAATGGACCATGGACTAAACGGCCACTGCCTGAAAGGACTGTCTCGGGGACCCCCCCACACACACACACACACAAGGTACATCTCGCGCCTATGGGCCGCTATAACTATCCAAAAAGACACTTGAAACTGGAACGAAACCTACCCGTTGGACTATCGAGCTAGAAGTCCTACGATAGAGGACCGGGATTCTCTAAAAAGCCAAGGTCATGGGTGGCCAAGAGGGCCCACTTAGAGACTTGGGATCTCAGCAGGCGAAGGTCTGCCAGCGAAAGATAATCAACTAGTTACGATCCGAGTAGGCTCATAATAGGGAATACCTTAACCCACGTCCTATTTTGGAATCCTCCTAGTAGTATTTTTGGGGAACCCAGCCGAGAGAGTTGCTATTTGTAAACCCCTATTTTGAAATCCTCCTAGATGCCTTATATAGTATTTTTGGCAACTATCCGTAAGTTTCACCGCTCTATATATTAACTAGTGGAATAGGACCTGAAACTAAAGACAAAAATTAGTTGAAAAGTGTGGAGTATAACAAAAGAATGGGATAATATATCGGCCCATGTACGCCCTAGGAAAGCAAGTATCCTCTATACTAAAGGGAGCCACACCCTACGGTGGACCTTAGCTCGGCTATAAGTCTCAAGTGATCTGCTAATAATGGAATAGAAACTAAAGTCTCGCTCTTGTAGTAACTCTGGTTAACCATTTTAATAAGCCCAATTTTAATGATGAAAAGATGCTCATATAAGAACATATGATTTCAAAGTGTCAGTCATCTGCAGAAAGGCTATTTGGAACAAGATAGAACGAAATTCTCCTTAAAGGCGAGATCTAAGACACATTCAATTGCACAAAAAGGAGAGTTCGAAAGGATTTCATTTGGCATGAAGCAAAGCTTATATATGTTGTCTTTCAAGAGCTAGGGCCAAGAGCAGTGGTATTTTCTTTGTCTTCCGCAGTGCTTTGCGAAGCGAGCATGCCTGACCCCTTTTTTAATTCCTTCATTGCATACATTACTGGAGAAGACGACAAGCCCAACAAGCAACGGCTCCTACCTATAAAGCCGTTACGCGTTAGCACGCGCATTCGTTTTCTTGGACCACAGAAATTGCTTGATTACTTTTACTTATCACCGCAGGTCTAGCATAATCAGAGGACCAAAGAATCCAAAGATTACTCTTCATCTGACCTCTCTAGCCCTAGCATTATTAAGAAACTCTCTACTCATCCCTCTCTCTACACATAAAATAGACAATAATAGGGAATCACTCCCGAAGGGTAATAAACTTGGGTTTCCGCCTTCAGAAGCGTATAGAAAATCTTGATGCTTAAGAGTCATCCACCGACTTTATTCCGATGCATTAGGTTCGAGACTTTTTGGAGGACTCAGCTAGGCTAGTTTGTTTTGATGCATGAATTGTGGGAACCTATTCTAGAGTCTGGAAAGTACCTTGACCCCTTTATTAGCTGAATGTGGTGATTGATTAGTCTTTTTATCGTCGAAACCGGGACGTTCTTGATTGAAACGGAAACCATATGTGAAATCCCCGCCCCTTTAAAAAACCTGGGATCATGTGACCTAACTGTGAAGATTTTAATGACTGAAGCGGGCGAGGGTGCTGAGCCTGACAGGGAGTTTGGGGAAGGTCAATAAGCAATAAGTGACTAGTGAAGATTACTAGGTTGCTTAAGTAAATTTCTCCATACACATGATAGAGGAGGAATAGATTACAGTTGTTGGTCCGTGGCCGATATCAAGAAAGGCTCTTCAATCTTTTAAACAAATCGAGACCAAATGGGAAAAATAGAGACGAAGAGAAAGGAATAACCAATCGATGAAGGAACATAAAACTATTCTGTTTCAATAGAGGTACGGGAAACGGTTAGGGGTAATGAAGTAGGTGAAGTCGTTGAATTTTGCGAGCTGTTCCAACCACTGCTAGATGTAATTCCAAGAGCCGAACGAGAATGAATACCACACAGAAAAGTCAAGACCGGGCTCCCTAATAGAATGTTTAGCTGATCCATTCCGGATCGATCGAATTGGCACAGAAGTTGCAACATAGGAAAACCACAGAAAACACGACTTATTTGAATAACTCGGCGACCTACCAATTGTAGAAGTAGGATTTTTGGCAAATAATAAGTACTTAAGTAATACAATTCCAGTGTACCATCCTCTTTCTCATTTCGAGGAAAAGGTTCGGTAGGAGAAGGAAACAACAGAGGGATCCGAATCGAACCTAAATGGGAATGACATGATAAGTCTTTTTCAAAACCTATCATTAAGAGCGTTACGACGATATACGAGAGGAATAGAGAAAAACTCGTGATTGGCTTAGAGGGGAAGATCTGTTTATGAAATAGTTCAAGAAAGAGTCGTCTCAATTTCTTACTTATTCCTTCTAAATCATGCGTAACATCGACTCCTTTTACGCAATTATGAACTAACCTTTCTCGATTCCAATGCAACTTCTCCTTTTTGAGGAGAATTCTCAAACTACGCGAGCCTCCCGACGAAGCCAACAGAAATCCTATCCGAATACAAAAGATAAAAGGCAGTTTCATTAGGGTCGTATACCAGCCGCCTGTTCTGGAACTTCCTGTTCCAATCGAAGTATATAGACAGAAGAACACCCAACATAAAGATGCACACTCCTCCATGTGAAAGATGAATCTTCATTCTCCGCGCCCGCTCATGCTTCGCTGACCTATCGCGTGGTAAAGAGAAGAGAGTACGAAAGAATAGTAAACAGAGCACACCGCAGAAAGATTCTTAATATGACAAGTCATCCTTGGATTCGATAAGAAGGAAATAAAGAAGAGGAACGAAAGGAAATGAAGCGTTTCTAGCTCTATTTTTGGATGAGCTTCTCCTAATTATGTATGGTAATAGAATAGGATGGCTTGCTCTGACCAAGACTCCACTTTTGGCTCCGTTGATGGAACGTATGAATTTCCTGGAATGTAGATAAACCAAAAGAGGGAATACAGAGATAGAAATAGGAATTATAGTACCATTGAAAGAAGGGGCACATGTGGAAACATCTCTACTGACAAACCATTTCAATAAGACAGGTGTTGCCGTGCCACAAAGGACGACCATGGAAGTAATGAAAAAGAAAAAATTCTGCAGTTGGACTATCTGCTCTATTTGAGAACAAAGCTTCTCTAGAGAAGACGCTCAAAGTAAACGCGAATAGTTCACTGAACTTTTTTACCCATCTTGCAGTGATAAGAATGCATGTAATCTCGAGCCAAATAACAGAAAAGGGATCAAGAAAGCGAAGGATAACATATTGATGCCACTAGACCTGAAGATCTCAGGATGTTTATCTACCGCCTCGTGCTCGCGCCACAACCATCTCTTTTTGATAGGTTCTATGGAATGATGCCTACTGCTTCATATGGGAGAAAAGAATAATAGATATGCCGGTCATTAGAAGGAAGAAGCGCCAGAGAAAGAGTCCTCGTGTATCATCCGTCGCAAAACTATGAACGGAAGCTAGCAACCGGACCGTATTAAAGAGGTTCCTAAGACACAGGATAGAAGAGTGACAATATTCAGAAGCAAGGTCCAAGAATTCAGAAGTGGTAGAATGACTGAATGAATACAAGCTGTGGCTAATACCCGAGGCATAAAAGAAGCATTTTCTACGGGATCCCGAAACCACCAGCCACCCCAACCTAATTCATGATGAGCCCACCAACTTCCTGGCAAGATTCCTACGGTTAAAAAGCACCGACATGTCAAGATCCAAATTCGAATAGGTTCCTATTCCTGGTCAGAAACCACTGTGCTCGCGCCGGCGGTCCAATAAAGAGACGAAGTAGTGGTGCCTACATCTATGAATTTCAGGAGTCGGGATCCGACGCATCCAGCAGAGCGAAGCAAGGTTTCATTCTTTTCGGCGGCATCATTCCGCATTGGCGCGGCGAGTGACGTGCCACAATCCCATTCAACATTTTGGATCTACATAGTCCAAAACCCATAGCACTGGCGATGTCTCCGGCATATATGCAAGGAGGATGTATAGCTAATATAGGATCTTGTAATACAGGGTTTGATTCTGCAAGCGGTTCGGTACGAACGAAGAAATTGAGAACAAAAGGATCAGAACTCGCTAATAGGAAAGGAGAGAAAAACAAAGCAATGCCAACAACAGCTACGTCATTCCCCTGTTCATCGATAGACGAAACTCTCTCTTTGTCATCTCGTGCCAGATGCAAGAAAGAACTCATCCTTTTTTCCTTGGACAGTTGTGAGTTCCTCACGAAGTTCGAGACAAAGGAAAAGAAAAGAGTTTTCCTAGGGCCTCTCGCTTTGAGACATTATGGCTCTTGGGGCGACCCCGGAATAACAAAAAAGAAGGAATCCATACAAACTTGAGATCCAACACCATGATAAAATACTACCTTCATGATTAGACCATGTCCCTGAGGTTTGATAAATGAAAGGTGCATTAGCGCTTAATACTTGTAATTGGATAAGTTATTAGGAATATGACAGAACGAAAGACCAAGGAAAGGAAGAAGAATACACAAAATGCGGTGTGATGCTCCAAACGCTGGTGTTTGTTTCTTGTTGTAAGTGAATGCAATGAAAAGACTCCCGTATAATGGAGGGTCGGAAATAACGAATAATAATGAGAGAATTCGTTTATTGACATTGCGTGAGACTCATTTTATTTAGAGGTATGAAAGAACTCATATGTCCTACATGTGAGGGATAAAGTGACTCGGTTGCTTAGAGTGATCCTCATGCCTACCACACAATAGTGTAACCATTATGTGCTAGGCGGGGGACTTATTGATGGTGGATTTTGAGTTCGGAAAATCTCATCTTGTAAAAAGATAAAGCCGTTTATAAGTGAGATACTCCTCACTTAATTCAAGAATGGAACATGTAGCAAAAGGAAAAGAAAAGAGTTTTCCTATAATGGGCCTCCTAACACGAACCTTTGAGACATTATGGCTCTTGAGGCGAGCCCTCTCGGTGTGTTATACCCCGATTGGAGGCCCCTCTCGTAACAAAGAAGGAATCCATACAAACTTGAATACACAGATCCAACACCATGATAAAATACTACCTTCATGATTAGACCATGTCCAGGCATAGATGGAGGGGTTTGATAAATGAAAGGTGCATACAGCCAAATTCGTCCGCCCAAAAGAGCATGGTCGCGCGGCTTTGAAAGCTCAAGTCAATACTTGTAATTGGATACCGTGGGTTATTAGGAATATGACCAAACTCACGCGGTTACATCTCCCAAATCCCTAAAACCGATCTCGACCGCTCAACTTCACCGGATGATTTGAAAGACCAAGGAAAGGAAGAAGCCCAAATGGGACACAAAAATGCTTTGACGGGTGATGCTCCAAACGTACACCATCTGGTGTTTGTTTCTTAAACTGAAGAGTGATGCTTGTAAGTGAATGCAATGAAAAGACCCGGAAATAACGAATAATGAGAGAATTCGTTTATTGACATTATCACAAGAACGTGTTAGGAAGCTCATTTTATTGACACACAACTCCACTACTCCATCATTCCACTAACTTTGTTAATCATCCCGCAGGAGGCCCGTAAACCAAGGAGGTATGAAAGAACTCATATGTCCTACATGTGAGGGATAAAGTGACTCGGTTGTTTAAATTCATTCCTTATCCACACCCCTTACCAAATTCTCCAGGAGTAGTGAGGGGACTCGAGCGTATGCGAGAGGCTCTTTAGAGACTCGAATGAAAGGAGAGGAACTGACTAGTGACTCGACCGAACATGAACTTTCTATGTCAATTCGAGAAAGTCTCTATCCATATCATTTCAAGATTTGAGTTTTGGTTCTAGAGACTCGGATACCCATGAAGGGGAAAACTGGCTTTCTTCTTTCTTATGATATTTCTCGGTAACACTCACGGTATATCATTCCATGTCTCACTGACTTTATCTACTTACTGGCCTCTGCTTTTTCTGACAAATTCCATTGACCTGCCATGGCTAGTATAGAACCCTCATATTGGAGAGAGACGAATTTGGTAGTTAATTTAAGTTTGACTTCTCTTACGAGAAAAGTGAGTGTTCTTTCGTTCTTTTCTCTATCGCGAGACTTGGTAGATTTAAGGGAAATCTCGCATCTCAGCCCGGTTTAAAGCCTAATACTCTTTCTTTTTATTAGAATAAATAAGGCAATCTTCACTCGACGAAAGAGCTTGACAAGCGAAATTGACCTTCTGCACTCACGCCATATTGCTGGATCAGGCTTGCGCCCATTGTCCAAGATTCCCCACTGCTACCCCCCGTGGGAGTCTGGGCCGTGTCTCAGTCCCAGTGTGGCTGATCATCCGAAAAGACCATCTAAGCATCATTGGCTTGGCCAGCCTTTACTCGACCAACTACCTAATACTATGCGGGCTCATCAAAGAGCGCTTTCTAGCTTGATTCAGATTTAGCCCGAACTCTTTGGAAGATTCCCACGCGTTACGCACCCGTTCGCAACTTTGTTCTCAACTCATCAGCTAAATAGATAGCTAGGAGCTGATCTTCCTTCTTTTTCAGCTCCCCGAAAATAACGTTCGACTTGCATGTGTTAAGCATATAGCTAGCGTTCTTTCTGAGCCAGGATCAAACTCTGTTTTTGACTATGATTATAGGTTGAAGTGGTATAGAACCTAGTGAACCGAGCGTACAAAAGAAGACTTCTTCTCTTATGAGTTTACTGAATTCACTTCGTTTTTCTTCTCTTATGAGTTTACTTGACTTATTTAGTGATCAAAGGAGAGGGAAAAGCTTTCTCGGGTCTTGTGTTTCGGAGATTGATATGCTTCGCAGAAATTGGATCATATAGGATACTTTTTTATAAAAGCAGATTCCCTAAAAATCTATCCCCTTAGCCCAGTATTGCCGCCAATCTGAGATGCCTTTTAGGACTGATTTGTTAACTGCGTCATCCTTTGATCTCGAAGAGCCAGACTGCCGAAACCAAAAGCAGGTGTCCAAATGAATCAAAGATCTAACAAGGCCCTAAAAAGCCCTCTTACTTAGTAATGGCCACTTAATTTTGAAGATCACCACACTAAAACAAAAGCGATTCTTCTTTCTTAGTTAGGTCTTGAACGGGACTACCTGGGGTGGGTTTAGTTATGATAACTCGGATCTGCATTAGAGATGAGAGTTGACTTAATGTTTGCTTACTTTAACCTCGTTTCGGACTCGATAGGGATAGCCGATGACTTGGTACCTCGAGGAGAAGAAAGAGGATGAATGCCACCCTCGGCCATCGGTCTCGAGATTCCACGACTAAGCACATCCTCGGCTAAACAAAAAATTATAGGAGAGAGCGGGTCTCCCTGCCTAACCCCCTCTAGTATAGCCGAAGTACCCCATTGCTTTTCCATTCACTACAATAAACAACCTAGCGAGAATGCGGAATGACCCGAATCCAATCCACAACCGCCGACGAAACCAATGGCAGTAAGAGTTGACAATAAAAAATCCCAGTCAATAGTGCCAAAGGCTTTCCGATGTCAAACGACCTGGCTGAATTCTTAGTCCCCACTCCCGTTATAGAATTTGTCTTGTATTCTATTAAGAAAGCTTGTGTGAGTCGAGAGAATAATTAATGAAAGGCTACTTTCTAAGGCCACTGCTAAGTCAAGTAGTAACTCTCTATTGATCAACATTCAATTTTTATGGTATCCAGTGGAGCAGGGTGGTCGATTCACCATTGTTTTTCCTAAAAGCACTTTATTATATTCTCTGAAGGAACCTAATTCAAGTCTAAGTAAGAAACACGTAGCAACCATAGGTTTGGCAAAGCAAAGAAAGGGACTTACTATCTCGATAAGTAAGAAATAGGATTTCTCCACGAAGGTCTGGAGATAAAAAACAATTGATATAGAATTGGTAAGGCTAGTATTCTTAGTTATGAGCTGTCATTGCACTTCTATACCCGCGAGTGTCCCGTGTCCCCCACGGAAGGGGCGCTATGCCAAACCGGTTTCGGATGATATTTCTCTTGCCTCTTCCCTTGCTTAAAAAGGGATGTCACATACACACGATCCATACAACTTGGTGGGTGATGTAATAAGACAGGGTAAGGGTGCAAAAGACCCACCTAAGATAGGAAATAAATCAGTGAAGCCCCGTATACTATGCAAAGACAAAAAGTACGAAGTACGAGAAGGGGCGTAGCGGGCAATTCAATTGAAGAAGAAAGATCAGATGGCATAGAATCCAATGTGAACAAAGGTAATGAGCTAATCCGCTATCTTCAGTTTCACCAACTCTCGCATATCAGCCCGGTTTAAAGGGCACCTGCCATACCTTGCTGAAGGCGATTCACTAGAGAATCATGCACATTTCCATTTGAATAACTTAGTTCGTGATCTTGAATTAGCTGGTGATACTGGAGAAATTGATACTAAGGAATTCGCTTCAAGGCTAGGTGCATCTCGGCTACTTGGTCGATGAGTTGGTGAAAGTGAAGAAAGCGGAAATCCTTAAGATGATGGGTTCGTTATTTTGTGAGCAGAAGCTGTTGAAAGAGAAAAGTGGCTTAAATCAAGTGAATCAGTTAGTGAGGAAAGTGCTGTTTCAGCTGGGCTAGTTTCTGTTTGTGCGTCTGGATCAACTGGTGGTGGTACTTGAAATGGCGGGTGCTCTGGGGTAAGCTATGGTCAATCGGGTGGGTCGGGTGTTAGTGAAGCGACTACCATTATTAGGCCAGCTAGAGGATCTGCTTATGCTAGGGAAAAGTGGACAAAGATCCGGTCGATCGATTACGTCGGTGTATATGGTACTTTATCGGGTGCTAGTGGAGCAACAACGTCAGATCGGTCAGGTTCATGAGCATCAGGTGGAAGTGGTCATAGGTCAAGGAGAACTGGATTTGGACTGTATTAGTGGAATGGGTTCAGCGCTAGGTGCATCACCAGGGATTGGTGGTGAAGCAAGAGCTAGTGAACGTGAAATGCCGAAGTTTAGTGTTGATACTGAAGCAAGGTGGGATGTTCTTAGGTCGTAAAGTACGGGATTACTTGGTATACTAATAGGGTTTAGTCAGCTTGAACAGTCTTCTTATGTATCTGTTACTTCCAATCTTAGGTCTAGTCCCTAACATGGAATCTAAGAAACGTTGGAATGCGTGAAGAAGTTTCTGCACGTGAAACGAGTGCTACAAAGACTTAACTTAGAAAAACATGAGCATTAGTAGGCTTGCCCTTAGACTACACTAGAGGAAGAGAGACCTTCTTCAATAGAGAGACAGATACACTAATCACTATATCAGGCATTGCTCGATTCTCAACATGAGAAATAACAACTCTTCTAATGACATCATATGCTTACACTTTAACTGCCCTACTCACTTAAAGAACCCTAGCACAGAAGACTCAACACCTACTGTAACTAAAAGATAAGGGGAAGGTTTCACCAATATAACCATTTTAGTTACACCCCACCATCGGGAACTCTAATTAATGCCATTCTTCTGAACTTCTTCCACTACATTATCTTACATCTCCAACATATTCGACACCTCACATAACCGATAAAGGGGAAGTTCTTTACAAAGTATGAGAAAGAGCAAGAGATGATCGGTAACCTTTCCTAATTTCGATTGTGCAACACCAATGGAGTTCTACTTCTTCTATTCAGTCACTCAGGACAGTACAGCGGTTCATACAGTCTACCTTAGATAGGAAGGACTTCAAACGAAACATATCATCAGATACATCCCTCTACTTGACAAGGACAATTGAATTCCTTCTCTCAATCGTTGAGAGTTTTCCCATGTCTTGCATCTAGTATAAAAGAAGCAACTGCTTGACCTATATTGTATCGAAGCGAAGAATGTATCTGATACGAATCCCGATTTACCAGAGTCTCATACTAGAAACTCAAGTCGAGTAGGTATGACTTTGTGTTAGGCCGTCCCTATCATTCTTTTGATGCTCGCAGTTCAACTATTGATACTTCTAGCTGGTACTGGGTCTATTAAATTCTATGAGTATTAAGAATTGTGCCTGGAGTATAAATATTGTCACAAGGTCAAATGAGAGGATACTCTTGTCTTCTTACCGCAAATTTATTCCTGAATCGAGGGGCTATAAGTATGCTACTGCTAGAAGGGTTGTTCACTTTTCATAGGCTTTTGGCTTCGCTCTCACTCCTATGTAAGAGCCAGGCATTTGGCACTAAAGAGTGCAAGAAGCTTCGCCAGAAACAAGCAAGACGAGGAAACCTAGGGGTACTCGACAGTGAAGGTGGAAGCAAGCAAGACGAGGAAACCTAGGGGTACTCGAAAGACTAGTCTGAGTCTTCATCCCGAAACCATCTTTCCAGCTCATCCCACCAGGCTTTGCGTTCCATAGGTGCATTCCGAATTTTCTCAGCCGTTCGAGCCAATTTAGCTTCGTTTTCATCAATTTGTCGTCTCTCCCGCAAAATCGTCTTATGTAATCGGCTGAGCTCATTGGCTACGCCCTCCGGTATATAGACGGGGCGTCCCTCCAGAATTGGCACATCTTCCTCTAGTTCCGGAGGAAGGTTAAG
The DNA here is from genome assembly GCA_023531295.1 of Papaver armeniacum. NCBI lineage: Eukaryota > Viridiplantae > Streptophyta > Magnoliopsida > Ranunculales > Papaveraceae > Papaver > Papaver armeniacum. The sequence continues at coordinate 353,141 of JAJJWW010007579.1, forward strand.
ATCCGTAATAAGACAGAGACAAGACCCACCTAAGATTGCATATCCAAAGAGTTGTTTTGCTACTGATGGGTTTCTCGCCACAGACTGTATTAAATAACTAAAAATGTTTCCAATACCAATGGCAGCGCCTGCTAGCGCAATAGTAGCAGCTCCATCACCAATTAATTTCATTCCTTCTAACATGTTTTTTCCTTATTTTAATCTTGCTTCTTTTTGTCATTACACCGCGTCCATTCAAAGGATGCTGGAATCTGGTTCGGTCCCACCGAGCTTTTCAGCTGCATCCTCAGAGAGGGGTAGATCATTACATTCAAAATGTCTTTTAGGGCAAGGAGCAAACCGAGAGAGACTTTTTGTTCTGTCTCTCTTCCGCTTCTTTTTTCGTTTAGTACGAGATGGATGAACACCTCGCGATGCTTACACCTCTCGCCTATCGAAGTTCTATTCTAAAACCTTGTACGAGAACTTGTATTGAGAAGGATTTCCCGCAAGTTGCAGTTCTTCCATACCAACTTAGCTTCCCGGCGATGCTATTGACATAACAATCGGTACACCATAGGTTGGCCTAACCCAGTACTCTCGGACTATGGTTGGCTCCTCTCAGTTCTCCCTTTAACACCAACGGTAGATAAGAACCGAACTGTCTCACGATGTTCTAAACCCAACTCACATACCACTTGAATCGGCGAACAACCGAACCCTTGGGACCTTATTCAACCCCAAGATGTGATGAGTCGACATCGAGGTGCCAAACGACTCCGTCGATAAGATATCTTGGGAGTCATCAGCCTGTTATCCCCGGCGTACCTTTGATCCGTTGAGCGAGAGCCCTTCCACACGGGACTCCCGGATCACTATGGCAAACTTTCATTTCTGTTCGACTAGTAGGTCTCACAGTCAGGCAGGCTTATACCATTACGCTCACAAGCAGAATCAAAACTTGAGCCTACCTTCGCACACCTCTGTTACTCTTTAGGAGGTATCCGCCCCAGATAAACTACCTACCTCACAGTGTCCCGCCCATCTCCGAATTCTCAGTGCGGCGGTTAGGCACCCTTAGACGAAAGAGTGGTCTTTCAGGATTGGTTGAACCTCCCACCTATTCTACACATTCGATCAAGGTTGTCACTGCGAAGCCATAGTCAAGGTGCACGGGGTCTTACCGTCTAGCCGTTGGTACTCCGCATCTTCACGGAGAATTCAATTTCACCGAGTCCATGTCGGTGACAGCGGCGCAGTCGTTACACCATTCGTGCAGGTCGCTACTTATGCGACAAGAAATTTCGCTACCTTAGGACAGTTAGAGTTACTGCCGCCATTTACTGGGGCTTCCATTCAAAGATAATCACACTTCTCCTTCCAACCTTCCAGCACCGAGTGATGCAGTTTTACAAGTGGTAAGTACAGGGATTCGATTCTCGGACTTGGGAAGTTGTTGATTTTAGGACTTACTTAAATAAAATACTAGAAACAAAGAAAAGATTTTAAAAAAATTGAGAGATACTGGGACTTAGGATTCCACCAAACTTCACAATCAATTGGTTCATACAATGATTCATAACAATTTTAGCTCTTTTCTAGACTCTATTTCTTTGCCAAAAGTAGATTTTATAAAGCATTAGATGTAAATCGTAAGCATAGTACATCAAAAGTTCTTAGACTAAGCATACACTATCAAACAAAATCACAAATAATCAATGAAAATCATAAATCGATTAAAAATCAATGCAAGAAGTCTTAAGAATCAATTATAATTACCAAACATTGTGAAACATGGCTTCCTCCGTCATCCCAGTGTTGGGGTTTAGATCCTCATGGTGAAAACACGTTCAAAATTGATATTCATAGCTCAAAAAGTGCTTACAAGAGGTGAAAAATAATTAGGCAGTGAAATCGCAACGTTTATAAGTGTTGCAATACACTGTTACAGAGAACGATAAATTATATGCGTTGCAGAATAAAAGACTGTCTCTATGAGTCTGTTCTTCGTGTTCTTGAGAACGACACTTCTGAAGTGTCAGTTCTTCGTCTTCTTCACCTGCTGCTGCAACTTTCTCTGCAGCGTGATTTCTTCGTACCAGAGCTTCCCCTAAACTACGTATAGACCCCAAACTCTCGACTCCTGTTTACGTGAATCCCAGCAGCTTTTATACCCTCCACAGGTCACAATTCTTGCGAGTTAATCCATGTTTTCCTTTCTTCTCAAGTCTCGGGATTTTATTCCCTTTCTATTTCTCTTACGCATATTCCAGCCGTCCAATCCTTCCTAAAATCTCTCCAGTTGAGCATATAACAATCCCAGAGGATATATCTTCCTTTTCTACGTGTAACTTTCCCAATTCGTAACCAAGAAATCCCGATATATCTCACACAAAACCTTCCCTGTTCAAACCGAGAACTATCCTTTGTTGTTTAACAAATTCCGGATTATCCAGCCCAAGTTATTCAATTAAAAACATCATACCAGGCCTGTTTAGTTAATTCAAGTCCATCCCATTAAAATCTGGTGATTGAATCTCGTTAATACCCATTCAAAAATCCAACCCTAATCTGCACTTCGCTGCCACTAGTTTTCCCGCCAAAAACATTTTTCAAAAGGAGAGGATGAAGTCCCCCTAACCACTGGTGGGGTACGAATAGTAGATGCTATGGAAATGGGTTGCCCCTTAGTAATTGAGGTACCCCTTATCCAAAATGGGGGTCCGAATAGTAATTTTCTCCCACGAGCGCAAATACCACTTTTCGAGCCAATTTTCCCGCAAAAGCTTATTTCTCCAAAAACACCTACAAATACATAAAATAGCAAAATAAGCACAAAATTGAACACTATCAATACAGAGAATTGAGACTAATATAGAGACATAAATGCGTCTATCAAATACCCCCAAACTTATTATTTGCTAGTCCTCGAGCAAATCAAATATCTACAAAATAAAATCCTAACTCACTGTCGCAGGCATCGTCGATTGCATTTAGCGTATGCAATAAGCCTTTAAACCCCTAGGTGGCCCTAGTGGCCGAGTTATAGTCTCGGGAGGGTTTACCAGAGATATACCCACAAAACCTTTACTCTCCAGACCCTAACTATCTACGCAGAACCTTGGAAGGCACTAAAAAGTCTCATTGGTTGGAATACTTATTGATTACAGGAGGAAGTACCCTGATGCGAAATTCCAATTGCTATACACGAGTTTGCACTCAAGCATACTGAAATTCATATATAAGTGACAGAGCTCTACTTAGATAGTTTCTGGACATCATAACCGGAGTCAACCAATCACATGGATAGATTAAGAAGATGGATGTAGAGAAAAACGTAGATGGTTTTGATGTTGACTAAGGTGAACAGTGTTTCTCATATCATCAAGAAGGCCACTTTGCCAAGATGAACCTATCCTAATGGGTGAGATATCGGGTTCTGGGTGATATCAACACACCGGCATATACAAGGGAACCAGTGGTCGATAATCCTAACTCTAGGTCAACACAACTGGCATATACAAGGGTTCCAGTGGTCGACTTTATTGAATTTATTCCGGTTGGTCAGATGGTCTGGTCTCAATTTTTTTTTTTTTTTTTTTTTTTTAGTATCTCAATCACTCTATTTCACCCTAGCAGTGGTAACAACTTGAATCGTGAGCCCCACCTAATCACTTAGAGAAACATATTTTAAAGAAAACAAAATAAAAATAGAAGTGAAAAGGATTCAACGAGATATGGCGAAACTACCATGTTTTTTTCTTCAATTCTAACACCTGAGCTCTGTGCTTTTATGAATAGACTCTTTAGATGTTTCCATCTAATCAGATTGGTTCCTCAACTCTTACAACCAAAATGCTTCCATCCACTTAGATTAGTTAGTGCCATCCTTAATAAGCATAAATTTCTAGGCTCTGGAGTTTATTTATTGCTACTAAAAAGTTTCTCCCATACCCCCAAACTTAAATCTAACATTGTCCTCAATGTTTTAAAGATAAAATTAAAAGCATGAACAAGGAGAAACTGTTACCATTTGAAGCAAAAGAGATAAGGAAAGATATTACCGTGTCGCATGAATATTGGGTTACCTCCCAAGAAGTGCTAAGTTTAAAGTCTTCAGCCAGACGGTAAATACCACAAAATGGCTAATTACCTTTCAAATCATATATCAATAGTCGAAACAACTGTGGGTCAACAAAATCAAATAAAATTGCCACAATTATTAGACAACTGCACCAAATCAGAAAAATGAACAGACATAACACATCCTCATCCAAGGTTTCATGCAAGACAACTGGGTTTTTATGTGGTGCCCACTTGGGCTGACAAATAGATTCATTCGAACAGTAGGTCTCCAATAGATGGATTTCCTCTTGGACAGTATCAGGAGGATCAGGTTGTGGAGTCGGAAGAGACTCAAGTAATACCTCAGGCACACTAGGCTCGAGTCCCAAGTTAGGGACTTTTATTTGACCATCATTACCCCCAAACTTAGGGTCAACATTACTCTCCGTAAGGCCTAGCACTATGGCTTGAATTTCAGGGTCTGTAGAGTCTTTAAAGTACTCGAGAGCTTCTTCTAGTTCAAAAGTTTGGTCACCTAACCGACTTAAGAGAATTGTCTCATCAAATTCATCAAAGGAATCACCAAATAAAGTGTCGTCCCAATTATCTGAATTAGATCCGAACTAAAGTGCTAATCATATTCACTTCCTCCAAGTCATCGAAGGTTGTCTATTAACATTAAAGACATTTAGTTCAGTGGTCATATTACCAAAGGATATGTTCATAAGCCCGGTCCTACAGTTGATGATAGCATTAGATGTGGCTAAAAATGGGCGACCTAAAATCACCGGTATTTGAGCACTAGGGTCCCGAACGAGGTTGAGTGTCTAAAACAACAAAATCCTTTGGATAAATAAATTTATCAACCTCAATCAAGTACATCCTCTATGACACCACGAGGTACTTTGTGAGACCTATCGCCTCTTGTAGGGTCATTTTAGTCGGTTTCAACTCACCAAGACCTAGGCGGGTGTACACATGGTACGGGAGTAGGTTAACACTTGGCTCCTAAGTCAAGTAATGATTTATCAACCATGTGATTACCAATCGTACAAGATATGGTGGGGCATCCGGGTCTTTATACTTAGGGGCTGTTTGGTTCGGAAGGATTGAACTTGCGACCGACTAAAAAGGCTTTCTTATGGACATTAAGCTTACGCTTTCGTGTACAAAGATCCTTAAGAAATTTGGCATAAGCAGGCATTTGCATAATTGCTTCTAATAAAGGAATATTTATGTTTACTTGCTTAAAAATCTCCATTATTTCGTTGAAAGTCGACTCTCTCTTAGTAGGAACTAACAATTTGTGGATATGGGGCTCACGGGCACAAAATCGGATCTATCGGGAACCACATGGGCATCACTAGAAATTTTATCAGTCTTTCCCCTAATGGCTCCTTCCGGGGCTCATCTTGGGAACTAGAAGGTGGATCTACAGTATGTCCACTATTAGGCATGACTACCTTATTGTCTACCGTTTTACCACTCCTAAGGGTTGTTACGGAGTTCACATGATTGAACTCTTTCTCTCTAGAGGATACTTCATGAATTGCTCTAGTGTTCGGTAGTGATTGGGGGACTTTTCCTTTTCTCTTTCGCTCAAAAATTCTGCAATTATACTAACCTGATTTTTTAGCTCTGAAATAGCCCGAGAGTTTTCCTGTAAACCTTTCTCAACCGTTTGCTTAAACTCTGCAGTGTTATGAGACAAGATGGTTAGAGACTCTTCTAAACTCATGATCTTCTTATCCGATAGGTTCTGATACTGATCTGGCCCTAAATGGTTCTTAGTATACCCAAACTCGGGAGAGCCTGGGAAATACTAGACTGACCTTGACTCTGGCCGTTAGACCATGAGAAATTCGGGTGGTTTCTCCAACCAGGGTTATAGGTATCGGAATATGGATCAAATCTCTGACGGTTTTCAAACCTAGAGTTGTTATAAAGAGCATGGGCTTGCTCTTCGTATCTAGCATGGTGTGACCCTTGATTCATTTCTAAGGCCTCTAGACGCCTAAGAATATCCGACCCATAATCAACTCTATCGATCCTATGGATAGGATTTCTAGGTATTTCTGGTTCTCTCATTGAAGCCCATTGACGAGTCTTCTCAGCTAACTCGATGAACTCGTCAAAACATTCATCTGGGTCTTGATGTGTAAATTATCCACCACTAATTGTTTCTACCTGCATACGGGTTTCACTATCAAGGCCCTCATATAAAATTTGGGCCATATGGGCTTTTTCAAAGCCGTAATGTGGACACTGGTACAACAATTCACTAAACCTTTCTACATAATCATGAAGTTTTTCACCTAATTTCTGCTTAAAGGTTTGGATAGACTGCCGAGCATTGCCAGTCTTATGGTGTGGGTAGAATTTCTTAACAAATGCCTCTACAAGACCATCCTGTGGTAATTGTTTTAGAAGGAATAAAATGATACCACTCTTTGGCTTTCTCATAGAGAGAGAAGTGAAACAAACGTAACCTAAGCACATCTTTGGAGACATTCGGATAGTTCATTGTGTCGCAAATCATTTCAAAGTCTCTTATGTGGGTATACGGGTTCTCATTCTCTAATCCCCTAAAATTACGAAGCATGCCAATAGTCTCGGGTCTAATATCAAATTGGACCGTAGAAGCTGGTAGAACTACACCTGGGTCACGCACTACCCTAGACGGGTTTAAAAGATCCCTAAGGGTTTTTACTGGGACCTCATCATCCTTTTCCTCAACCATTTTGGCAAAATTAGAAGTATTAAGGATATTTTCCTCACCGTGAGAAGAACGTCCAAAAATAGGACTTTCTAGATTAAGGTAGTCAAGATTCTTGTTTCCTAAAATATCACTTCTAGGTTTTTCACGCATAAACCGTCCTAGAGCGTCTCTCTTACGTTCTGGCATACAAGAGTTCAACAAAATGTGCACATGCAAATGCTGGGCTAACTAATTTAGGTAAGCTTGGGTTACCTACAGCGAAATATACCCAAAGGTACGAGGCTGAGGTATGTGGACTTTCAGCTGGTAACTCCCATAAGGCCCAAGGCACAGGTTCAGCTTACTAATCCACCAGTTTTCCTAAACTCGGTAGTCTGACGAAGATGCATTGGTGTGTGCAGTGTTTTTTTTTTTTTTTTTTATAAATAAAGTACTAAAAATAAACACAAACAAATAAAAGAAAATTACAAGTCCAAAAATAAATAAAAAACTACCAAAAATAAAAGTCCTTAAAAATAAAATCTTCGGCTTTTCTCCTTTTATGGCAAGTCCAACTTTTCAACTTCCGTTTCAAGCAAAACCTGCACAACAAAAACAAAAATACCAAAGACGTAAAATAGAACAAAAAAATAATCTAAAAAAATAATAATAAATATATACAAAACCTTAAAAAAAAATGCAAAACCTAAAACCTAAACCTAAATACAAGTCCGCGTCGGCGTCGCCAAAAACTGATGCATTTTTACAAGTGGTAAGTACAGGGATTCGATTCTCGGACTTGGGAAGTTGTTGATTTTAGGACTTACTTAAATAAAATACTAGAAACAAAGAAAAGATTTTAACAAAATTGAGAGATACTGGGACTTAGGATTCCACCAAACTTCACAATCAATTGGTTCATACAATGATTCATAACAATTTTAGCTCTTTTCTAGACTCTATTTATTTGCCAAAAGTAGATTTTATAAAGCATTAGATGTAAATCGTAAGCATAGTACATCAAAAGTTCTTAGACTAAGCATACACTATCAAACAAAATCACAAATAATCAATGAAAATCATAAATCGATTAAAAATCAATGCAAGAAGTCTTAAGAATCAATTATAATTACCAAACATTATGAAACATGGCTTCCTCCGTCATCCCAGTGTTGGGGTTTAGCTCCTCATGGTGAAAACACGTTCAAAATTGATATTCATAGCTCAAAAAGTGCTTACAAGAGGTGAAAAATAATAAAGCAGTGAAATCGCAACGTTTATAAGTGTTGCAAGACACTATTACAGAGAACGATAAATTATATGCGTTGCAGAATAAAAGACTGTCTCTATGAGTCTGTTCTTCGTGTTCTTGAGAACGACACTTCTGAAGTGTCATTTCTTCGTCTTCTTCACCTGCTGCTGCAACTTTCTCTGCAGCGTGATTTCTTCGTACCAGAGCTTCCCCTAAACTACGTATAGACCCCAAACTCTCGACTCCTGTTTACGTGAATCCCAGCAGCTTTTATACCCTCCACATGTAACAATTCTTGCGAGTTAATCCATGTTTTCCTTTCTTCTCAAGTCTCGGGATTTTATTCCCTTTCTATTTCTCTTACGCATATTCCAGCCGTCCAATCCTTCCTAAAATCTCTCCAGTTGAGCATATAACAATCCCAGAGGATATATCTTCCTTTTCTACGCGTAACTTTCCCAATCCGTAACCAAGAAATCCCGATATATCTCACACAAAACCTTCCCTGTTCAAACCGAGAACTATCCTTCGTTGTTTAGCGAATTTCGGATTATCCAGCCCAAGTTATTCGATTAAAAACATCATACCAGGCCTGTTTAGTTAATTCAAGTCCATCCCATTAAAATCTGGTGATTGAATCTCGTTAATACCCATTCAAAAATCCAACCCTAATCTGCACTTCGCCGCCACTAGTTTTCCCGCCAAAAACATTTTTCAAAAGGAGAGGATGAAGTCCCCCTAACCACTGGTGGGGTGCGAATAGTAGATGCTATGGAAATGGGTTGCCCCTTAGTAATTGAGGTACCCCTTATCCAAAATGGGGGTCCGAATAGTAATTTTCTCCCACGAGCGCAAATACCACTTTTCGAGCCAATTTTCCCGCAAAAGTTTATTTCTCCAAAAATACCTACAAATACATAAAATAGCAAAATAAGCACAAAATCGAACACTAACAATACAGAGAATTGAGACTAATATAGACACATAAATGCGTCTATCACCGAGCAGGTGTCAGACTCTATACATTGTGTTACCACTTAGCAGAGTCCTGTGTTTTTAATAAACAGTCGCTACCCCCTGGTATGTGCCGCTTTCCTAATTCATAGGAGAGCACCCCTTCTCCCGAAGTTACGGGGCCATTTTGCCGAGTTCCTTCGACATGGTTCTCTCAAACGCCCTAGTATACTCTACTTGTTCACCTATATCGGTTTGGGGTACGGTCACGTTCATCGGGAAGATCTCCCTCCAAATTCGAAGTTTTTTCCTGGAAGTTTCAACCTTGTTGACTATGGAAGGCACCTGAATCCAGGCCGAGTCAGAAAGGTTTTGATGACGTATTGTTTTCATTTCTTAGAAGGAAAGGCTCGTTAGCGGGCTGAGCCCCTCACATGTAGAACATATGAGTCTCTTCGCCCCTATCTTGCTGCCCGATCCGACGCTCCAAGAGACAGGCACGGTTCAGTAGTCAAAGGAACTTCGTCACTTTCGTGTACCCATCGGACTAAGCCCTTTCGGGTTTTCCTTAGGGACCGATTCACTCTGCGTAGATTCACCGAACGCAGAAGACCTTCAACGGGCGGGCGATCTTGTTTTTCACAGGATTTATTGTTACTCATGTCGCATTCTCACTTCGATATCTCTAGGTCTTGTCACCAAAAACCTTCACCGATTGACAGAACGCCCCGCTACTGACACTTGATACAATGTCTCGTCGCTTCGGTGAATCACTTGAGCCCCGATACATTTTCGGTGCCATGGAGCTAGACCAGTGAGATATTACGCTTTCTTCAAAGGATGGCTGCTTCCAAGCCTACCTCCTGATTTTCATAGCTTGATCACTTTCTTTTCCACTAAGTGATTACTTAGGGACCTTAGCGTACAATTAGGGATGTTTGCCTCTCGACTTTGGATCTTAGCACCCAAAGTCTGTATGTACAAACGATCTAGGCCCGTATTCGGAGTTTCCCCGGGGTAGGTAAGGCAAATTGTGGCCACCCTAGCCCAATGAGTGCTCTACCTCGGGCCATCGACTTCATACGCTCTACTGAAATAGATTTCGCAGAAAACCAGCTATATCCGATCTTGATTGTCCTTTCACCCCTAGCCACAAGTCATCCCCGTATTTTGCCACATACGTGGGTTCGGTCTTCCAAGGCCTGTTAGGGCTCTCTTCAACCTGCTCATGGCTAGATCGATCGGTTTCAGGTCAAATAGGAATAACTAGAAAATTAACCTCTGGAAAGAGCCTACACCTAATAGCTTAAGCTGCTCTCCCCATTTTCTCGCTGACCCATCATGCAAAAGGTACGCCGTTAGAGCCATCTGCTCCTTCGACTGATTGTTCGCATCGGATTTCAAGTTCTCTATTGCACTCCCTAAATAAGGTTCTTTTCACATTTCCCTCACGGTACTTGTACACTATCGGTCATTTGTTCATAGCTTTCGTTGCAACCTACTTTATCATATCCCATCCGAAAGTCAAAATCTGATTACAGAAAGCAATCCACCATAGATTAAGATTGTGGCCCATACCTTCCTCCAGCTGGATCTGGTTAAAGACCAGAGATTGTATCAGAGATTCCCCTTCCCATTTGTCATAGATTCAACAGTTGTTGCTTCCAAAAAAAATAAAAGGATTCGACTTCGATCTAGGCTCAAACTGCAGTTTCACAATTATTAGTTATCGGCATCGATCTGGTTAGACGCCCTTTCCTATGCGCAAAAAGAGAATCTCTCCTGCTCGAATCTAGACCGGATTCTAAGAGTTCCTGCAAGCGCAATTAAATCACCGTGAAAGACATGATTTAAATGAATTATGTATCAAAGATTCGTTCCTAAAGGCGTATACATAAGGGGTAGACCGCACAACCGCGCGGGAGATATCGTCCTTTTCAATCTATATTGCAATTTTGAGTATTTTCAAAGAAGAAAACCTTAATACAGCAAGAGACCGACCAAGCTCTCATCTAATCATTACAAAGGCCTCATACACGTGAATATTGAGTTCTCTAAGTGTTCAAAGAAGAATGGAATTGAAAGGGAATCCATGAAGGCATAATTTCAGGAAAAAATAAAGGGAATCTGGCTCAAAACAGGGAATTAGGATTCATGATTTCCAAAACCAGGACCAGAAACGCGCCAATCCATCTTTCAAGATGTGACTATGCATAGGTAGGCTCCATGTTTCTCTCATGACAAAGAAAAATCAAGCTCATAGTGGTTTTTTGACGAAAATACCCTTAGTTTCAAAGGTATGTACTTTCTCTAAAAAAGAGGAGTCTGATTGGCACAAGGAATTAAACAAGCTCTCATGACACAAAGTGCCGACCCCACAAGATATATGCACACCTTCCAAGCCTCGTCAAGCCTCTCCAGAGTGTCTGAAGGAGTCAGACGCGAACAAAAGAGAAATTAGGGTTTAGGTATGGTCCAAGCCTGAGTTCAGAATTTACATAGGATAGGGACTCCGTAACTTCAAAAGTAAGTGCATATATTTTCTCACAGCCCTTCACCAACATCAAGGCCATCCAGGAACCGTTCAAAAATTCTCTCTTCCCCACATACTCGCATATACAAACTCAGAAGCTCAAGGATGCACAAAGAGAGAAAATTAGTGTTTTGGCCAAGTAAACCCTAATTAACAAATTTTATTCGCTCAAGACGGAAATTTTGTTTCATCAAGACTTCAGTATCATGTCATTGACGTCCAACACAAAATCCCAGGAAGTTCCAAAGTCTACAATTGATTCCAAGATCAAAGTCATAATAATCGAAGGCTAAACATCAACTAGAGGATTCTGCAAGTCTAAAAGGACGAACGAATCGTGATTTCATACGAACGATTTGTTACCATCTGTATACTCATCATAGAACAATCAAGGTTCTACTCTGAGTAGGGGACTTAATGTAGATGGTGAAATTCAGATAAGGGGTAAAAGTGTCGATTCAAGAAATAAAATTCCACTCTCACGAGAGATTAAGCCCTTGGCCCTCAAGGCATTATTAGCCACGATTTATAGTATACGTCCCCGCAAGACACTACTGGTCGTGATGCCGTGAATCCTAGTGCACATCCTCGACGAGATATTGTTGGTCACGTAGGTTCTGTAGAGCTTAAAACGTCCCCAATAGACTTATGAACCAGAACAACCACAATTCCATATGTCTTCGCGAGACGCAGCTGATTGTGATGCCATGATTCCTGGTGTACATCCTCGACGAGATGCTGCTGGTCATTGTGAATACCAATATTCTATGGAGCACGTGTCGCGGTTTCATTAGTCGCACATAAGATAATTGTATGGCCCTCGCTGTACAGAGAAACCTAAGTAGCAAGAGATACCTTCGCAGATCTACTTTATCTTGTTCCAAGAAGGGATACCTCGACGGTCAAGATGGAAAAAGTAAAGCCGAGTCTAGAGAGAGGCATCTGGCAAAGGGACAGGGGTAGATGACATATCTAATCATCATTAAATGCACAAATCTCTTATCTACACGCATAACCAAAGCATGTGAAGAGAGATGATGTCGCAGAACCTGAATGGCGAAGGATAGCGGTGAATGAAGGTACAATCTGTACTAAGGCTGGGAAATTCCCGAAGGAACGTGGGTCAGCTGAGGTGGAAGAGTACTGGAGAAAGAACGCGGTGAATGAAGGTACCATTTGTACAAAAGGTATATCAGAGAACGATGGGTCCAAAAACAGCAAAGATATACCTAGAGCAGAAGGGGCTATAAATACCAAGCTTCACCAACAAACTAAGGGCATTGAATATCTAGGAGAGAAGATCTAGTCTTAAGCTTATACCTCTTTAATGTTTAGAACTTAAGTATTTACCTCAACATGAGTTCTCTCTATTACTTTGGGAAGCATTTAAGATCTTTGTAACCACCGTAAATACAAAACAATCACTCATTACCCCGTGGACGTAGACGAAAGTCGAACCATGTAATCTCTTGTGTCTCATAACTTAGCATCATTTACGTTAATTTGTGTTCTTCGTTATTATTGTAATCTTGAGTATCTTTTACTACTTAGCATTATCAGTTCAACAGAGGCATCAATACTACTTAGTATCTGATTCTATGAGCTGTATACATTACGTAGACTATGGAAAAATTAGTAGTCACAGTTTGGCGCTAGAAGGTTTTGCTCACCAGCTTGAGTTTTCATATTCCTTTAGTTTTAACTTACACATCTTCTGTAACGAAGAGATTTGTGCTCTACAACGATGAATCTCACTTTATAGTGACTTGTTCATCCGTTATTTACGTATGTTTTTTGAGTTCATAGCATCAAAAGACTTACCGCATCTCAGATCTACAAAGTTTTTCGCAAAAACGCACTCACAAAACGTTAAAACTTTTGTTTTATACTAAAATAGCCTTTTCCGACAAGGCATCCTTTAGATCTGAGTACCTCTGACTCCTGAGGAATCTCAGTGAGATTTTAAGGAAAAAGATCTTCTAAAGCATTTAATAACCTTATTTTTTGGTAGATCTGACACCCCCTTTTTAATTGGTTTTCAACATTTAAGGTTGTTCTATCCAAGGGTGTCATAAGAAATTTAATACCTGTCTTTCAAGGCGTCATTTCAGTACTTTTTCTGAAAAAGCTGCTTAGTCGTCTTCTGTGTCAGAGCATTAATTGTTGTTTTTAGCGAAGGCATCCAAGTAGAAGATTTTTCCACTTTTTTCTGTGTCAACAGGATAGTCAAAGACCTAAACCATGTAGAAACCAAGTGACGTACCAACAAGCTCTCAACCAGCAGTTACGGGAGGAAGATCTCAAAATCCATCTCAAGCAAATCAAAGAACAGAAGCAGAGGACGGGCAAAGTGAAATAGCAAGGAGAACAGTTGCTAATAAACCACCTATTCTTGCCGAAGGGATGGGCCAAACATCGGGAGGACAACCACTTTACGGCATGCAATTACCGGAGCACCCCAATGTCATGCAGCCACCTGCGTCCAACGCAGGGTTACCCAGAACCTTAGTTCATACGGGACGAGGGTTGGGAAACCTGACCTCGATCCAAATAGAACCCGACGTTCCAGTCATAGAAGAAGGAGTGGATGACTCTGAGGATCCGGCCGACAGCACTCCTCAGGGTGGTGGTATCCACAATGAAGATCAAATGGCAACACAATTAGCAGCTTTGCTACTCCGTAATAAGGAGCATGAGGATGCAATGCACGTGATGGCCCAAGAGAACTAGAATCTAAAAGATATGATGGACGTACAGATCGAAGGTTCACAAACTCACCCTTCGTTAAAGAGGTGTGAGAACGGAGCTATCTCAGGAAGACGAAGGGTGGATCTTAACCCACCAAAGGCTAACCCACCGGGGGGAGCCAGGAAAACACGCCACGATCCAGATGAAACGGATCCAACATACAAGCCCTCTCAGTCCTACTACGATGAGGCATTTTCCAGAGATGCTCACAATGTGAACATGGTTATGGAGCAAATGGAGAAGATACGGAAAGAGATACAAGGACTAAAACCGCCCACGCAGGCGCAAGGCTAGAAGAAGTGCTACAAGAAGCGACAACATCTCCGTTATCTTTTCGCATTTTGAGAGAACACATCCTGTGAAATGCCCAGTACCTACATTTCAGGCATACAACGGTACCTCTGATCCCGCAGCCCACCTAAGGTATTACACTCGTGTCCTTGCCCATTGGGAAAGAGATGAGGTAGTACTTTGTAGGTACTTCCCTGCAAGCTTGACGGGATCAGCGTTGGCATGGTATGATAATTTACCAGAAAACTCAAGTAATTCTCTACGGTCTTTTTGGAGACATACATGTACAACAAGTCAACAAAGGCAGGGTTAGATATGCTATTTGCTTTAGCTATAGGACCCCGGGAAACATTGATGCAATACACAGACAAGTGGCAGAAGACATTCCAAGCAATCGGGAAAGTCAATCCAGAAATTATCATTAATTGCTATAAGTAGGGGCTTGATAGAACCTCAGCTATCTTCGTGGAGCTCCACAACCGAGCCCTTAATTCCGAAGGAGAGCTTAGGGTCATCCAAGATCGTTACATCAGACTTGAAGAAATCCCGAAGGACAACCCCAGGGCGCAAACAAAGGAAACAACAGCTCCGCAGCGAACCAACTCTCTAGAACCAATTCCGAAGATACCTAAACGACAAAACCAGGTCGGGGGCAGAACCAGCTCTCGAGACAAAAGATCCAAATACGGAGATGGCAAAGGCAAGGAAAAAGGAAGAGAAGAATTTGTAGATAAAATCTACACAAAGCTGAACACAACATTATCTCACATTCTAAGCAAGGAGGGAGCAAAGCCGAGCTTTCCTTAATACTAGGGGAAAGCAACCAGATAAAAAAAAGAAGGCTAAGGAGTACTGTGAGTACCACCAGTACTACAGGCATACAACTGACACATGCTATCACCTGCGGAACACGATTCAGAGATTCATAGACGAAGGCAAGTTCATGGAGTATGTGCAAATCCAACCGGCTGACGCTGAGGTAGCCCCCAAGAAAAGGGTAGAACTACCTCAGGACAACAAATACATCAATATTATCACCTTCTCCAGCGGAGGTTAGGAGGAGTTACTCGAAGACATCCTCGAGTTAGCTCGAAACAGAAGAAAGATAGAAGCCCACGAGGTGTTCAAGCTAAGTGGACCACCCACTACCACTTGGGAAGAATGGATGTCTACGTTATAAAAAATTCTCAACAAAGGACGTCAACCAGGAAGTCGAGATGCACAACGATCCACTTGTGATCACTCTACCGATACATGGGTGGAATGTTACGAAGGTCCTCATTGATGGGGGGCAGCTCGTTAAATGTATTGTTCTACGAGCCCTACTTACGTATGGGTCTGACGGCTGAACAAATGGATTCGTCCACTTGCACAATATACGGTTTCAACGGAGCAGTCTCTAGACCAAAAGAAGAAATCGTCTTGCATGTACGCGCAGGACCCTTAGTAACCAATACAAGGTTCTGTGTTGTGGAAGCACCTTCGCCCTACAATGTCATCATGGGACGACTATGGGTCCATTGGTTGAGAGGAACAGCCTCGACCTATCACCAATACCTTTGATTCCTTACACCCATGGTGGAAATGGAAATCAAAGGTGATCAACAAGATGCAAGGCTATGCAATCTAGCGGAGGTCAGACTCAACGAAGAAAGAGTTGCCGCACAGCAACACAAAACAAAAAGACGAAAGTCAAATGCCAGTGAAGTAAAGGATAGAGGCTTCAAAGTACCTGAAGCCCCCTCAGTTCAGGAAGCAAGTACATACGTAGCACCAGCAGCGGATGTCTCCACCAAATGACAATTACAGAAACATACTCCTCAACATCCTCAGAAACAAACCTTCTCACCGGTGGAACCAACAAAGAAAATCAACATCGGAACGGAGGCGGAACCAAAGATGATCAACATCGAAACTTTACTAGAAGAGGACGAGGAGATGAAACTACAAAGGATACTACGGGATCACGCAGACATCTTCGCATGGTCAATGGAAGACATGTCAGGAATTGACCCGAATTTGGTCTCCCACCATCTTCGGCTCAAACCAGAAATGCCACCATTTAAACAACGTATCCGCAAGGTGGCAGATATCTACAAAGAGGCAGTAGAAAAGGAGTTGAAAAAGCTCCTAGCAGCATGATTCATACGAGAAGTCAAATATCCCACGTGGATATCTAACATGGTCATCGTACCTAAGAAGAACGGAGGCGTACGCATTTGCATCGACTTTAGCAATCTCAAAAAGGCGTGCCCCAAGGACAGCTACCCGCTGCCAAGTATTGACCAACTGGTCAATGCAACCGAAGGTCACCAGAGATTATCCTTCATGGATGGCAACTCTAGTCACAACCAAATCGCCCTTGCAGAAGAAGACCAGGAGCAGATTGCGTTCTTTACCCCACGAGGCTTGTATTGTTATACAAGGATGCCTTTTGGAATAAAGAGGGGGGGGGGGCAACATACCATCTGTTAGAGCACTGCTCGGTCGAACTCGCATGCGTTGCTATGTCAAGCATGTTTGTCAATGTTAGTGATCAAAACTATAAGTCTTGATTTCTAGTCTACTATAGCTAAGTCTCGGACTAGGAAAGAAAGTGTATTTGAGCTCAAGAACTCCATGGAAATCATCATACAAGACAAAGAGCTACTCAAGGAACTGGTGGAACTTCATCGACTAAAAGGTATGTGGAGACTTGAACTTATCTATCACTCAAAAGTATATATACTCTATCTCTTATCTTGAGACAAAAGTCGTTTTGCTATATAGATTTGATTATACACATTTGCTATTTCGATCCGATTTTATCTCGCTTATCTATTTCTCGAAATATGTGTTGGTAAGCTTTCGCTTTGGCCAAGTTCATCTTTACCTAGTGACGAAAGTCATGTTATGTTTCAATCACTTTGAAAATGGCTTTGACGAAAAATAGTTTGTGAATAACAACTATATAACGTCCTCTAAGAATGTTTCAATGATTGAAATGAGAGTTTAGATTATATAACAATTGTTGGATATAAGCATTGTGTGGAAACGCATACATGTATAAGTCCTTATTCCTTGAACCAAAGTATGCTTACTTTGTTGATCAGGAAAACCGGAACAACAGTCCGCGAACCCAGTCCGTGAACTTTCGGAGGTTCTCATCCCGAGAAAATCTGCTGGAGTTTGTAAACTTCTTCCGGGAAATTAAGTCCACGAACTTGAGTTGGTTATATCTACAAACGATTATTTGTGAACTTATACTTATATAAAGGAATGCAATTTGCAAACCGTGGATATAAAGTTCATGAATCGATTCGAGTGAATCAAATCGTTTTTGCTTCGATTGTGTCTTGTATACTTCTATAAGATCAAAGCAATTGAACAACTCTCTAACTAGTTCATTTGAGTCATTTGAACTAGTTATGGTGAAGAAGAATATGGTTGATATGAAAGTTCTCATATGGCTAACCATTTGGTTAACTATTGTTGAACCAACAAATGTACATGTTTGGGTACGGTTACACAAACCTAAAACGTGCATTTCATTTGTATATAACAAGCTAAGTTTTCGATCCAACGGTTGAAAGATATTAGCTTGAATCTAATCAGGTTTTCATCTAACGGTGAATATTGAATGCTTTGTTACTAAGCTAACATTGATTGCAAACCCTGATTTGCAAGACTATATAAGGGAGAACTCTAGCAACTGGGAAACCTAATCCCCACACCTCATGTGTGATACTAGTTGTATAAGCTAGAGTCGATTCTCCTTTAACCTTAGGTTTCTTTCCGAGACCCGGTAGGTTAACGAATTGAAGACTTCATTGGGATTGTGAAGCTAGACCGATACTACTTTCTTGTAGTTGTGTGATTTGATCTTGTTGTTTCTATCGTATTGAGTACAATTATAACGATTGGATTGAGATTGATATCTCTGATAGGCAAGATATAAAAGTAGTCACAAACATCTTCATCTCATCGTTTGTGATTCCAAAATATCTTCTTTCGCCGCGTCGATTAAGATTATTATGAGGTGATTGATAATATTAGGTTGTTCTTCGGAAATATAAGTCCGGGTTATCAATTGGTTCTTGTTCACCTTGATTTATCAAAAGACGGAACAAAACTCGTAGGTATTTCTGTGGGAGACAGATTTATCTATTACCAGTAGATTTTTCTGTGTGATACAGATTTGTTTATTAAAGTCTTCGACTTTGGGTCGTAGCAACTCTTAGTTGTGGGTGAGATCAGCTAAGGGAATCAAGTGCGTAGTACCCTGCTGGGATCAGAGACGTAAGGAACGCAACTGTACCTTGGATCAGTGTGAGATTGATTGGGGTTCAACTAGAGTCCTGACCGAAGTTAGTTTGTAGTAGGATAGTGTCTGTAGCGGCTTAATACATTGTGTGCTCAATCTGGACTAGGTCCCTGGGTTTTTATGCATTTGCGGTTTCCTCGTAACAAAACTTCTGGTGTCTATTGTAGTTGCAGGAAATCCTACACTACACCCCTCACAAGAATCTATACAATCAAATCATTTTTACAATGAACAATTGTATTTTTTATTGATTAAACTCTCAAAATGTTTACAAGATGAAATGGAAATCAGTTAAAAAATTACAATCACTCTAAACTTTCTCTCTCTTAATGACTTGCCCAACATTCGAAAAAATATCCCTTACAATAGGCCTGCTCGGCTCCTTATATAGGGTATTACATAATGGATGACAGCTATGCTGTCCTTTATTTTCGGGAATAACTTGCGAAATATCGCAAGTGTACAAATATATAATCTCGCAACTCCCCTAGATCTCGCTAGGTCTTCACATCTTTCTCGTGTTTTGGATGTCGTCATTCATTGCGTCATTTATATTACTCCTCTGCGATACCTTCGCAATCTTTGTCGTTTATTGATCTCGCGAGGTATTGATGTCGCGATATTCTGATCCTACATCTTGCCTCTTCTCATGTCTTCTCTGCGAAGAAGAGAATGTCATGAGAACTAGTATTTTTGAAATTCCGCAACTGTTCATCTTTATCTGTTTTTTATATGACCCCGTACTTTTACACAGAATTTATTACACATGTTTCTTCTTCCGCTCATTTCTTGACACGTCTCTTTCAACCGTTTATTCTTGACCATTCACGTCTCTTCTCGCATTAAATGCATTTATCTTCTCGAGGACTCTTCTCTATATATAGTTTTCTCACCCTCCTCTTCTTCTTTTTTACTTTCTCTCTGCAGTTTTTCTTCAATTCTCCTCCTCCGCAATTTACGTTTCTGCTACTGTAAATCTTCCTTTTCTTCTTTCTCTTGATCTTCAATTCTCTATTCATTCCCATATTCTGAGAATGGCTCCACCTGGCCGTAGATACGAAACCCTTTTGGGTGAGACTCAAAAGAATTTACAAGAGAAGGGTTTCACCTTAACCACCATTCCCAATCAAGAATCTTCATCTATTCTGTCTGCAAAATTGTTTCTCGATCATCATTGTGATGATCAGAAAATCATAATTTCGCTAGGTCAGCTCCTCGCAGGTCTTCCCATTCCTCTCTACAATCCCGAATTGCCCTTGTTCTATGATATTCTTTCTCATGAGAAGTTCTCGCGAGCTATCTATCAATTAAGTGGGGATTGCATCTGTTTAATGCTTGAATTCGCCAATTGCGGCGCTGGTAAGGGATCTTTATATCCTGATGAAGTCAGAGATCCTAAATTCGCAAACTTAGAGATAATTGCTGAAAAGTATTCAGTAGAAAACTTTTTTGAAAATTATGAAGTGATAAATATGAAGAACGATAGGTCTCGCTGGGGTGCACGGTTGAAAAGAAAAGAGAACATTCCCAGCGACAAGATACTCATGCAAGATATCGATTGGCACTCCGGCAAGAAAAATGTTCCTCACCATTCCAAAGACGACAAGTGGTGCGTCTTTCCGCTATTTTTGAACGGACCTTACATTTCAGGTCCCAATGTACTCCCTGCGAATCTCGCGAACTATCATCCTTGGGTATTTAATTGTCCCGGGAAAGCAAAAGAGGTATAAATTCCTAACTTTCACTTACTTTGCAATCTTCACTTCCTCTTATATCTAATCTTGCGAACTTTTTAGATCACCAAATTGAGAAGTAGTTACGAAAGGAATCCAAAGGCGAGTACCCTGGCGATACTCCGTTCAATCACGGATGAAGTAAGAAATACTTTCTTTTGCTATTTTTAACAATATTGTTGCCTCTGTTTCTTATCTTCATTCGTGTGTAAAGATTGGTGTTGAAGTTGCCGGAAAAGAAACTTGTGAAGTTGCGAAGGCCAAAGGAAAGGGTAAAGGTCCTCTTCGCAAGGGGAAATCCACTGCTCCACCTTCTAAAAAATGGAAGATTCACTCTTCTTCTCGCTCAAGTCCTCTATCCAGCGAGAGTTCTGATGAGGATGATGACGAAGTTGATATTTCTTTTGCGAAGGAGGATCATCTAACCAAATCCCCTATGGCGTTACTGTCTAATATCTTCTCAGATTCCATGCAAGGAATTGGAGATGATCGCCTCTCTAGTACATGCGAAGCTCTCGCAAGTATCTGTGACGCTTCCTTGCTAGAGGATAACAATTCTCTCCAGGGGGTTTCCAGATCAGTGACTCCCAGCTTCTTAAATGCACTTGGTGCCTTGGTACGTCTGTATTTCTTTATTTCTTCATAATTTTGATTTTAAATCATATCTTGATAATTTCTTTTTCTTTCTTTGTAGTCGGGAGAGCTTCCTTTGTTGTTGCCTCAGATCTTGAAAAAAGGCGCAACACTCTTCACAAGAAAAATCTTCAACTTAGTAAGAAGAATGAAGAGTTAGAAAGTGCAGCTGCGGTTCTACGCGAAAGGATTCAACAACTGGAAACTGAATCTTCCACACAGAGGAATAAAATATCTAGCCTTCAAAGTGCTAATCAGCAACTCTATGGTATAAGATTCTTCTTTTTTCCTCGTTTTTACTCTGTCATTTATTTTTCTTTATCTGACATATCATTTTCGCAGACATTTATAATCTTTATGATGAAGCCATCCTTCTTCACTCATTTCCCGAGCCTATGGATAGTGATGCTCTTCTTACTCATCTCAACGAATCTTTAAATAGTTCTTTGAATAACAATATTAGATCTCTTCCACTAAACGAACTTCAAACCAAATTTCACCTCTTAGAAATTGATCATAGATCTAGTTTAGGTTTATCCAACCGATTTAAACGTCTATACCTTAGTTCCCACGAGAAAACTAATATTTTAAGGAAGAAAATTAGTAACCTTATAGATGACAAAGATCGCATTGCTAATTAAGGTGCCCGAGCATTAGCGAGATTTCAAAAAACTCTTCTTGAAGTCCAAGTTGAACGGGATGAATCTCTTCGCCAAAATGCCATACTTAACGAGAGAGAATCAAATTCATTCTCTTCTTCTCATAAATAGTGACGATGAATTCGCTTGGGCTGCGAAAGTTCTAGATAATGCCAGAAATAACTTAGGTGTTAACGTTAGCCTTCACGCTGAGCATACTGCCTTGGTTAAAGATATAATTTCTGACATAGAAGGTTGTTAACTGTTCTTCTTTACTTTACCGCTTCTTTTTTGTGAAACTGCTATTAAGTTACTAATTCATTGTCATATGTTCGCAGGAGCTGAGAAGAGGTTTCAGACAAGAATTAAAGAACTTGAATCTGAGAAAGCACAACTTGCAAAGGAATTCTCTCTTCGCAATGACAAGTATTCCAAGTTGAAGAAGCAACTGCAAACTACTGTAGCGAATTTCGAGAATGATGTTGTCCGCTTTCGCAATCAAACTATTAAGACAGTCTGTGATGACCACAATATTCCTATTTCATCATATCCTTGTCTTCTTGATGAGATTCCTGAAAATATGCCTTCCTTGGATGTCTCTGATAGTGATGCTAGCGAAGAAGAGGAATCCGATGAAGAGTTTGATGAAAAAGAAGAATGAACTAAGAAATATCTCCATTTTCTTCTTTCTTTTCTTGTAATATCTGTACATTTATCCTTTTAGTCTTCCATTTTTGTAACTTCTTACTGTAAATCTCTTGGATCTTCAAATATAAGTTCTACTTTGTTGTCTTTTTCCGCACATGTTAAAAGAACAATTCTTTCTTGCAATACAGTTAATATTATGAGTGCGTAAATCTATCATATGAAAATAAATAACAAGTTTATATCCTATTCATTCCCATATTTGCCTCTGTTATTTGTTTTCAAATGAGAGATTTTAGTCGAGAACCTTTAAGTAATAATATGCCTCAGTTTCATAACTGTTGCTGCTTAGTCTTCGCAAGCAAATTTTTCCTGATTGTTTCCATGTGTATACTCGCAAACTTATTTGTTTGCATATAATAATTTTCGCAAGCTTATTTGCTTACTCATTTTCTTGTGTGGTCTTATTTTGCCTTCCTAGTTAAAGGTCTTATTACGCCACCCCTCATCATTGCGACAAAATCGCAGGACGTCTTTACATTTTCATGTAATGACCCATTGATCTTGCCTTATCATGTCTTTAGTATTGTTGCCTCTGCAGGATAATTTTATTGCGATAATATGATAGGCCTAAATTTTCTTGCGAAAATAAAGTTGTTTATGGGTGAAAACTACTCCTGCCGAATTTGGTAATTTGGGGTGTATGGATGAGGAATGAATCTAAACCCTAAACAAATGCACTGCGCGGTGAGTGCTTGTAGATTCGGAAGTCAATCTGTGCAAGTCCGGCCTAAACCAAGAAATGGCGGTTCCAGACTTGTTTCGGTCACAAAGTGAAGGAGATGGGGTTGATCTTAGGGAGGGAAGCGAAGAAGGTGTTGAGATTGTGAAGGTGTAGACTTGCTTATGACTTGCAACAGGAAAGTGAACAAGCTTACGATCGATGTAAGCAAGCTCTGGGTGTTTTCTTGTTGTTTTCCTCTGTTGTTTGGAAATAGGGCGGAGAACCTATTTATACAAGTCATTGAGCCTTATTCACGTCTCTCGTGGGAAGTGGAGGAAGTGGAGTGATGGAGTTGTGGAGTTGTGCGTTGGTTTTACACGATCAGTCTTGCCCACTTCTCCTGTCACCGCTAACCGTCCATAACTTCCTAACACGTTCTTGTGATGGCGCGTTGCACGCTGCACGCTGTAAACCGCCAGACCAATACCCCAAGATGGAATTAGAATTTGAAGATGTATCCCCCAGGGTTTTGTGACATGATTGATGGGAACGTGTGGATCGTGGATCCACGATATGGTAGCATGTAATGCTAATTTGAATAATTGCGTTATTCGAGAGAAATGGATAGCGGTGAAGTTGATACTTGTGAAGTATCGTGTGTATTTTATGGCCTCGAGGTAATATGGCGAGTCGGGGGAGAATGTATAAATGGCGGGTGGTGCATCATGGTGTGGTAAAGTGATGGGTAATGACGCCTCACCGTTTTGACCCGAGTTGGATCGGTGAACTAACTCCGACTGTGGTTGTATAACCAAGCATGGTGAAGTTGGACGAACGAGATGATCTTTGAGACACTAGTTCAGTTTTTGTTTTCTATCTTGAAGCGACTAATAGGAATGATCTTAAAGTTAATGAATTAGGGTTAATTTTTTTGAAGAGGTGCTTTACATAAGTAGCAAACAACCTTGCGGAGGGATTCCGTGGAGCATCACTCTTAACTACTAATATCAACCTAAGAAATTCACAAAACTTAATGTCGTTACAAACCAAGCATGGGATACAACATTGGCTAATAACAAGTAGAAAAGAACATAACTTGCCGACCATGCATACGTGTAGACGACATGATGGTGTAGGCGTCTATACCCCATTACCTCACGAAAGTATGATCGGGGTTGTATAACCAAGTGGTGAAGTTGGACGAACGAGATGGGTCACTCGATTCATCCAGGCCGGTGAAGTTGAGTGGTCGAGATCAATTTTTGTGAGTAAAACCAAGTCCGCAAAAGCGCGCGTCATGCCTACGCCAGGGCGCACGTTCCAAGATGACCATTCTTGGTCGGTCTTGGCCGATTGGTTTGGTGTGAAGGTGGTAGGCTGGTGTTCATGCCTATACCGAATATCCCATAAAACGTGATCTCGAGCCATCCAAATCGTCCTAAGGCGAAGTTGAGCGGTCGAGATCGGTTGTGGTTTGGGAGGTGTGACCATGCTAGTTTGGGCGTGCGTTTTGGATTAACCGGGCATGATATGCCTTGGCCGTCGGGTGAGGGACGAGATGGGTCCACGGTGGTCATGTTGGTATGACCAGGATGCTAATCCGATCTTGGACCCTCCATTCGTGCCGGAGAAGATGGACGCTCGTGATGCTCAAAACCCTAATTATGGGTTTCAAAGCCGTGCATCACCCCTTGTTTGGGCGCACGAATTTGTTACAACCAAGCATGGTTGGTCTTGGTCAAGTGCCTACGGGCGGGGCGCACGTTCCAAGATGACCACCCGATTGGTTTGGTGTGAAAGGCTCGGGTGTTCATGCCTATACCTGAATATCCCATAAAACGTGATCATTCGAGCTGGTATAGAATGTATCACCGGTGATGGAGGGGTCGGTGCAAGCGTTGGCCGGTATGAGAAAGGACCACGGACTTGATGCGCTGAGAACTGGATCTCTTGGACCCCATGAAGATGGACGCCGTGATGCTCAAACCCTAATTCTTAGCGGGTTTGAGCACAAAAGCCGTGCATCACCCCCTTGATCTGGGTGGGCGGAATTTGTCTGTGGTCAAGTGTGTGGCAAGGCGGGCCCTCGGTGATTGTGTTGACATGCTCTGGGCCCTTTGAGTTTACATCTACACCCTCCATCTATACCTGCGAAGATGGATGGTTGAGACCCTTTTGCGACACATGTAATATGCCGCAAACCCTAATTTAGGGTTTTCCGTCCATGCTGCTTGGTATGAACGTTTTTTGGCAAGCTAGGCCAATGGCCGACCATGCGGGGTCGGCAGTGGGTATTCCATACCGCTTGGGGGTGATGGAATTGATCCGGGTCATCCAATCATGCTTGTGGAGTTGGATGATCTGCGATCATATCCGGACTGATACGGTCAGTCTGGATGCTCAATCGGGCTAGTATAACACACCGAGAGGGGCTCAATCGGGCTAGTATAGCACACCGAGAGTCAGCTTGTACGGGTATTTCGTACATGGTTTCGTTATAATGCTTGGAGGTTCGTGCTGCTCTGTAAGAGTAACATTCAGTCGTCATGCCGCACTGATAATGAGTACAGGAAATACAAGGCTGATTGCGCATTTATTAATAATGCTATAAATTCACAGGGTATATGGGATTGTTGCTACATGCTCCAACCTGGATGAATTTCGTGTATTCATAGAATGGGATTGTTGCCGCATGCTCCATTCTAGGTGAATTAAGTGAGGGAGTATCCAACACTTATTGATGGCCTTATCTTTTACAAGATGTCAGCGCATAGTTTTCTGGTTTTTTACAACTTTAACCTTAAATGAAAATCCACCATCAACAAAAGCCCCATGACATTGCCGTCTTGCGACGAAATCGCAGGACGTCTTTATATTTTCATATAAAGACCCATTGATCTCGTCTTATCCTCGCGTTAGTATTATTGCCTCTTCAGGATCATCGCACAAATATGACAAGCCTAAATTTTCTTGCGAAAATAAAGCCCCATGACATTTGCGTCTTAAGACACTTATCAGCTCCCTAATGGAGGGTGCCGCCCTTATCATCTCCCTGGTTTCCCCTTCAAGGAGGCGTACATCGGCCATACAAGACTAGCTCCTCCCATCCGGTCTTAACAACAACCAGTTGTTTTCGCAGCCTCTTATCCCTTATACTTATAGGGCTTATGGTTACGAGAATGCACCCTAAGTGGAGTTTTCTTCGGGCCGAGGCAAAGCATGTGCCAAGACTTGCCAAGAATGGCCGAGACACTTCAAATGCCCCAGGCACTCTTGGCTCAACCGTGTACCTCGGCTCCTTGGTCATACACTGACTCCTTGGAAGAGACCCTCGGTCGTCCAACCAGGGTATAACCTTATATAGTTGGAAATCCAAGGTATCTCAACCGGATGGGCTTTATTGACCCCAAATATCCATGACTCAGGTTCCAGGGGCGGTGTAACCTTTTCCCTGAGCCATGTCAAGAGATCCCCCCTTATATGACGCACTTTAGGTCTTACATTTTCCTCTTGCGAAATATCATTCGTGAACTAGGGTGTACGCCATAAAGGTTCGTCCCATTCGTATATATCATTGATTTTTGATTATTTCTTCTCATTATCTTTGCGAAATTATCGCATAGTCTTGCTTTGTTTGCTGTGATCTCATTTGTAATAACTAGATTTTCATATATTCTGTCTCGCGAGACTTTCGCGTACTCCTTCTTCGATCGTCATATTCTTTGTACTTTTGACATGTCTTTTTCACTCAAAACATTATTTTTTTTTACACAAATCTAAAATCAATTATTCATTTCTTACACTTCTTACACTTCTTACTTTTGTTACTCTCTGCTTCTTCATTTAAATTTCCTGATATTTCCTTCCCATTTGCGAAACCATCGTAATTTCCAACTGTCTTCAGGCATTGGTTTCGCAATGTATCTTCATCTCTCACTTCTATTGCGTCCACCATCAGTCTTTCCCTTCTTTGTTCTTCTTTGATGTTCTGCTTCCAGTTCTTCTTTTGAGCAGCCCTTTCCTCGCAAGATTCCACATCAACTTCATAGCACTTTTGTCCCTCATCCCAATCTCCTTTTATAACTCCAACACCACTGGGATGAGGAAATTTGATACACTGGTGGTAAGTCGATGCTACACCCAAGATCTCATGTAACCAAGGTCGCCCAATTAATGCATTATAGGGGGACTCCACATCGACTACACAAAACAAAATTTCAGTTGATAATCCTTTCAGTGGTATTCGCATATGAGCTTCTCCTTTAGGTTTATTAGCAGTACCATTAAAACCATAAATCTTATAAGTTGAAGGTATCAGATCTTCGTCTTTCCCTCCCGTAGTCTTGTAAGCATGGTAAAAAAGGATGTTTACAGAGCTTCTAGTATCAATTAAGATTCTATTGATTGCCCATGAATTTTCCGACTCATCATCTTCATCATCAACAGGTTTTGGGTTAATCTCCAATCTTACCACTAATGGACTGTCATGCATCTCTCCACCCTCAGGTACCTCTTCTGCGGTAAAAGAAATAATCTGCGTTTGCCATTTCTTTAGTGGCGATGTCTTCGCGATGTTCATTACTTCTCTATTATTAGCATCTCTTGAGAAAACCCTACTGAGAACACTATCATGAAAATCTTCAATTGTCTGTACATTTAATGTACGATAGTGTTGCGAGAACAAGTTTTTGGCTTTCGCTCCAACTTCTACTACAAATGTTTCTTTCCTTTTGTTGTGTTTACTCGTGGATTTCTCGGTGGTGGTGGTAATGGTTGAGTCTTTTCTTCACATTTTAAGAAATGATTTAGCTTCCTTGGTCTATCATTTCGAGGATGATTCTTTTTATGTTTCTGCAATCATTTGTTAGGTGTCCATGAAAATGGTGATAGGAACAGAATTCATGACTTCTATCACCCGGAGGCGGTTCATTCCCCATGTTCCAAGGTGCATGTATATTTTCCATCAGGATTATAGCTTCCCATATTTTCTCTACGCTAGCATTCAGTGGGGGCATCTTGATTTCCTCCCATACTACCCTATGACCTCGCTGCCCTCTATGATAATTCTACCCCTGACCTCCGTAAGTCTCTTGCGGATGATCAAGTCTTTGAATTTTTTTATTTCCGCCACGGTTATAGAAGTTTCTCTCTCTTTCAAATTCTTCCTGATCGCGACTTCCCATGGCTACTAATTTTTGCTGACCATCATTCGTTATCATTTCTTGTTGACCCTGCGAGGTGCTCGCCACTGTGTTTATCAATTTAGGTAACAAACTTGCATTCGCAGCTCTTGAACTTGCATTCGCAACAGGGTATGATTCCATCTCATTTTGCTTTTCCTCTAGAGCAATGTACTCCTCCTGAAGTTCTCGCAACTCAGTCATTGTGATTGTATTCTTAATTCTAAAAACCTTAATGTATAACAAATTGGTTGCGAACATAGCATTAATGAATGATAAAATGAGATATCTCTCATCCACACGACCAGCCATATCGCTACACATTGTCTTCCACCTCACGGTCAGATGTTTCAAACTTTCGCCAACCCTTTGTTTTAACCCAAATACATCTTCAATACCCGGCCGCGAGGAATTATTACTTATGTACGCCCCTAAAAATATAGCTTGTAAATGGTTGAATGATGTGATTGTGTTTCTTGGTAAACCTTCAAACCACTTCAATGCTTCTCCTGTCAAACTTGATGCAAATACTTGCACAATATAGCATCATGATTTTCCCATTGTAACATACATCTCACATAAGCTTTGATGTGTTGTATTGCACAAGTTGTTCCATCAAAAATCTTTGGTTAACGTGGTAAATTACACTTTGGGGGTATTCCTCCTAGTTGCACTTCTTGTGTAAATGGAGTTTTCGCAGCCTCTTCGATGGCCTCATCCAATTGTCTCTTTCCTCCTCCCCTTTTACTGTTCAGCATTCCTCTCATTTCTGCCAATTCTCTCAGGATTTGTTCATTAGAATTTGGATCCACATGTCTTTTTAGTTCCGCATCTCTTCTCCTGCGTTCATGTCTTCTTTGACTTTCTTGTTCATCATTCCCTTCTCGTCTTTCTATGCGATCTTCTCCTTCATCTCTTTCACGAATTTGCACACCGTTATATCTATCATTTTCTCTTCTTTGCTGCCTATCGGTTCTCCTTTGTACTCTTTCATATTCTTCATTGATATTACCATTGTTGCGATTTTGTTCTCGCCTTCTTTCTCGATTATCATGATTATTCTGGCGAATTGCTTCTTCCAATTCCTGTTCTTCCATTTCTGTTCTTAATCTTTCCCTCTCGCAAGCTAGACGTGCTTGTTCAGCATAGTGTCTTTCAAATTTCATCTTAAATCTCTTTTTGCTTCCTCTGTGCTTCTCTCCCATGCAATATTCTTCTCCCTTCTTCCTGATTTTCTTCGTCATTTGGATTATTCCGCCCCTGTTGCTGCCTATTTCCTTGATTTCCATCATTTCGCCCATTTTGAAGAGCCTCGGGACGTGGGATATAACGATCTTCCATCATTTCTCTTCTCTCGCAATGTTCTACGCTTGGATTTTGCGCTTCCTCTCGATTTTCTTCATCGGCATTTTCTATAGGTAAAGTTCTCCTTATTTCCTCTCTAACTGATCTTGAGCTTGACCTTGTAGTACTTCTCGACCTTCTGTTTTGTAATCTCATATTTTCCATCCTCAACTCATGATTTTGTCTTGTCAAATTTGCACGTTCCTCTGCCTCTAATCGCCTTTCTTCATGTATTGTTTGTCTCAATGCCTCTAATGCTGCGATCTCTTCATTTCCATGAATTATTTCTCCAATCCCTTCTCGGTCTCTCTCCCCTTGTCCATTGTTTACCAATTGTTGTTCTTCTCCCCTTTCGTCCCGTAGTCTGATCTCCAAGTATGCACGCTTACTCTATCATAATCCACAGTTCTATTCAGTACTGGTTGAATTGGTGATGGAATTTGATTTTCTTCATTACCTCTTGTGTTCATTCTTGAGGATTCCCCCATTTCATTTCTCCCTTCTCCACCAAGTCTCCTACTTCTTCTAACTGTTGTTGGTTGTTCTGATGCATGTCTTCTTCTAGCCATTTCTCAGTTTCAATAAATTGTTGAAATTATATGAAATTCCTTCCCTATTACTCCAAATTCTTTCAAATCACGATGTCAATCCTTACTCTGTCCCTGTTTCTAGCGCCAATATGTAGTTGCAGGAAATCCTACACTACACCCCTCACAAGCATCTATACAATCAAATCATTTTTAGAATGAACAATTATAATTTTTATTGATTAAACTTTCAAAATGTTTACAAGATGCAATGGAAATCAGTTAAAGAATTACAATCACTCTAAACTTTCTCTCTCTTAATGACTTGCCCAACATTCGAAAAAAGATCCCTTACAATAGGCCTGC
The DNA here is from genome assembly GCA_023531295.1 of Papaver armeniacum. Classification (NCBI taxonomy): domain Eukaryota; kingdom Viridiplantae; phylum Streptophyta; class Magnoliopsida; order Ranunculales; family Papaveraceae; genus Papaver; species Papaver armeniacum. Next base: position 383,754 of record JAJJWW010007579.1, read on the forward strand.
TCGGCTCCTTATATAGGGTATTACATAATGGATGACAGCTATGCTGTCCTTTATTTTCGGGAATAACTTGCGAAATATCGCAAGTGTACAAATATATAATCTCGCAACTCCCCTAGATCTCGCTAGGTCTTCACATCTTTCTCGTGTTTTGGCTGTCGTCATTCATTGCATCATTTATATTACTCCTCTGCGATACCTTCGCAATGCTGTCGTTTATTGATCTCGCGAGGTATTGATGTCGCGATATTCTGATCCTACATCTGTGTTATTTCTTTTCCGCATTATATTTTGTTATATAATTGAAATATCACAGGTTGTGCGTTAAGTTCAATCAATTAGAATATCCAACTTTTGGTTGTTGATTTACATTGATTGACACTTGGATATTGGTCTTTGGTACCATCCAAGTTATCTCTCTTATATTTAATTAGACTCGCATATTTCTATTTGCTTGAGTAAGAATTAAATCGAGAGATCGAGATAATATAAATCTTTGATATACTTTATTAAGATTGAGTCTAGTTGATTCTCTTGAAAGTATATTGGAGTTAGTCCATACAGATTGCTAATCGAAATATTGGGTGTGGTTGTTGTACCCCCACTTTTTCAATTGGTATCAGAGCAGGCAAACACGTTTAAAGACCTTATAAGTCTGTGTTTGTAGCGATCTGACTCTAGGGACAGTAAAGTCTCTAGAAAAGCTTCACCATGTGTAAAAACCAATCGTAGAAGAAGTTCTGATAAACTGGTTATTCTCCAGAAAAAGTTGGATGAACAAATACGGATCAACTCTGATCTTGTTACAAAAATTGCAGTACTTAAGGATTTGAAATCTGTCAAATTCCTTTGATGGATCTGAATAACTCCAGTTATTCCTCTCTGAAGAACAGTCGTAAGTCAGATGTTAAACAACGTTCAGATGTTGTGAAAACTGATATGACTCATAATTGCTCAAACGAACTTAAAGGTGTTTGCCCATGTTTATTTTGTGATTCCTCCAATCACATTCAACATACTTGTATGTCCTTCCAAAAGAGTCTGAAAGTTGCAAGTAATCTTCATAAGAAAACTAAACAACTTATTGCTTCTCTAAAAGGACGTACAAAACTATTAGGAAACCCTAAACAGGAAAGTACTGATAGTATGGGAGCTTTTGCTTTAAAATCAACATCACCCTTTCAATGGTTTCTTGACAGTGGATGTAGTAGACATATGACAGGTGATCTCACATGGTTTGTTTCTTCATACGACTATGAAGGAGGACCGGTAACATTTGGAGATGGGAGTTGTTGCTACATAAGCAAGAAGGGGACGATCAAACTACCCGGCGTACCTGAAATCCATGATGTAGTATGCGTAAAAGGTATGTGTAGTTGCAGGAAATCCCACAACACACCCCATAAAATATTTTCTAGATCTAAATTTATTTCATAATCAAAATAAAGATTAAAGTGCTAAAATTATAAAATGGACACAAGGATTTTTTACATGGTTCGATCAATGTGATCTACATCCATGGTGCTTCACTATGATTGTTGAGGTTACATTAATATTACATTTAGAATCTCCATTAATGGATATTTGGTAGAGCTCTAGATCTAGTTTTTATGGGAAGAAGATGATAAAGAAAATAAATCTCTCTCTCTTACAAAAATGTGTATCCTCCTCTTTCTCCCGCCTGCCTTTCTCTTTATATACGTGTTTACATATTGGATGACAACTCACATTTAGTGGGGTACAACTAATATTCCTCTATAATTTCGCAAGCTCTCTACATTCTTGTAAGCTTCGCTATGTTTTCGCAAGTTCTTACTATTACGCGATATTTGGATCCTACATCTTGCCACTTTTTCCTTGAATATTGCTTGAAGAGCGATCTTTAAGGAAAAATCCGTTGTTGTGGTAGTCTTTGATCTTTGTTGATGAAGGAACTACGCGAAAGAATACTTTTCTTGAAAAGTACGTACTTGCCTCTATTCTTTTGCGAAGTTCCGAAGCTTTGCGAAATAAATAAGAAGTATCAACCCTTGAAGTATAAGAAGTATGAAGTATCCTTGAAGTATAAGAAGTATGAAGTATCCTTGAAGAAGTATAAGAAGTACTCAATCTTCGAAGTATAAGAAGTACTCAATCTTCGAAATATAAGAAGTATCCGTCCTTGAATGCGAAATTATTACTCCACGTTCTCTGCCTCATGCAATGCTGTAATACAAATAAGAATTTAGATTAGTATTCAACATTTCTTTTATCAAAAAATTTCATTTAATTTCTAGTTCAAATCGTTTTTCTTTGTTTGGATTTCCTTTGTATAACTTGTTTCGTCTCATCCGATAAACATCTTTCATGGAAATGATCATAATGAGGTCTTATGCAGCCTGTTGATGGAAGGTCTTACTAGCTTGTTGATGGAAGGTCTTATTTTGCTTCCTACTACTCTCCATGTTAGATATCATTCTCATTTGAGACAAAGCAAATATTTAAGGGAAATATATAAATTGATCTGTGCGAGATTTTTCTCGGTCTCTTTTGTAATTGTGAAATCTTTGTAATTCTGAAATCTTTGTAATTCTGCGATTGTATCGAGTTTTGTAAACCAAGTCAAAAATCTTTTATTTTCTGTAAAAGTAAAATGTTCACGGAAAGTGGTACTTAGCTTTTGTGGTTTACTGTTGTTGTCAATCTCGCGCAAGAAATACATTGCATGAAGTATAAATGTCGCTTAGCAAAAACAGATGCGAGAGGCAAGAATTGATCCCGCGACCTGCTACTTGCATTTTCTCGCACCATACCAACTGTGCTAACCCTCTCTTGCGAAATATCTCTGCGAAATAATCATCAACTCTCTTCTGTGTGAAATAATCAAAGAAATATCTGTGCGAAATAATCAGCGAAAAAAATATGCATGTGTTGGGACTTGAACACGCGACAATGAACTCATTAACTTCGCAGATGACCAACTGTACTGCCTCTTGTTTGCGAAATAATGAAACAATATTGCGAAATTATTCATTTTTTCGCTCTCTATAAAAAGAAGAAAACTATGCTCGTAGGCAAATTCGAACTTGCGACCACAAACTCACTTACTGTTTTCTGGAGCAACTGTTCAAGAACCTCTCTGCGAAATTAACGCATAAATTTTTTCCTTATTCTTTTATTCTCCAATGAAAATGAGGAGAAAATGAAAAATATGTGACTCTGCGAATTCGACCCCGTGACCTATTTGTTGTTCGCTCAGCCTTGAACCATCTGTGCGAATTTCTGTTTGTGATAGAAATTGCAGTGTCTGCCTCTTATCCTTTTTTCGTCCTTCCTTAATTTCTTTCACATTTGCCTCTTTTTCCTGTTGTTATTGGATTTCTGAGAACTTCAACATCACTTGTCTTCTGAAGATGAATTTCTTCCACTGAAATTTCATTTTTTCCGGTGAATTTTGGTTTTTTCTTCTGAATTTTGTAGATCTGGTAAGATTTGTTGCCTCTAATGTTGAAAGAAGAAGGAAATTTCATTTTCTTTGAACTGTTGATGATGTTTGTTTCCTGAAAGTGTAAGTTCTTCCCCAAAACTTTCAATTTCGCTCCTGAAACTTTAAGATCTAATGAAGACTAACTCCAACAGTAGCTATTTTGTTAAATTTTCTTGATCCAACAAGTTACAGGAAGGATAAATCCTTTACTCGTCCTTGTTTCTAGCACCAAAAATGTAGTTGCAGGAAATCCCACAACACACCCCATATAATATTTTCTAGATCTAAATCTATTTCATAATCAAAATAAAGATTAAAGTGCTAAAATTATAAAATGGACACAAGGATTTTTTACATGGTTCGATCAATGTGATCTACATCCATGATGCTTCACTATGATTGTTGAGGTTACATTAATATTACATTTAGAATCTCCATTAATGGATATTTGGTAGAGCTCTAGATCTAGTTTTTATGGGAAGAAGATGATAAAGAAAATAAATCTCTCTCTCTTACAAAAATGTGTATCCTCCTCTTTCTCTCGCCTGCCTTTCTCTTTATATACGTGTTTACATAGTGGATGACAACTCACATGTAGTGGGGTACAACTAATATTCCTCTATAATTTCGCAAGCTCTCATATAATTTCGCAAGCTCTCTACATTCTTGTAAGCTTCGCTATGTTTTCGCAAGTTCTTACTGTTGCGCGACATTTGGATCCTACAGTATGACTACAAATCTTCTTTCTATTAGTCAAATTTGTGACAAAGGCCATCGAGTTGTCTTCAATGCGAATGGATGTGACATTGTAGACAAAACTGGGAAAGTAATTTTTCAGGAAACTCGTGGTAAAAACAACTGTTATCTTCTGGATACTTAGTTCATCAACTGTTGCAATTTGACTAAGGTGGAATCTACACATCTTTGGCATGAACATTTTGGTCACATCAACTATCGTCTTCTAACTAAGATCATTAACAAAGAACTTGTTAGAGGCGTTCCCAAAATCAATGCAAAGATTGAAGGTGTATGTGGTGCCTATCAAAAGGGTAAACAAACGAAAGTTCACCATAAATCATCTCGAGATATTCTCACTAAAGATCCACTTGATTTAATTCATATGGATCTCTTCGGACCAATTCAACAACCCACGGTTGCTGGTAAGAAGTATGCTTTGGTTATGGTAGATGATTACACCAGGTCCACTTGGGTTGCGTTCCTATCTCATAAGAATGAAACCCTTGATGAATTCAAGATTATTGTTAAGAGAATCCAGAACGAATAAGGTCGCAAATTAAAGAAAATTAGAAGCGACCTTGGAACTGAATTCAAGGACACTAAGGCGTTTGAATTTTGTGACGAACTGGGAATTATTCAACAATATTCTCCACCCATTACTCCTCAAGCTAATGGAGTTGCAGAAAGAAAAAACAAAAACATTCAGGAAATGACTAGGGTAATGCTCCATAACAAAAACTTACCTTTAAGGTTTTGGGGAGAAGCTGTCTTCACAGCATGCTATTTGATCAACCGTGTCAACCTACGGTCTAAAACCCTAAACACTTCTTATGAGTTGTGGTACGGTAGAAAACCCAACTTGCACTATCTCAGAGTGTTCGGAAGTAAGTGCTACATTCTAAAATATCGAGAACAGAGAGGGAAATTTGATACCAAAAGTGATGAAGGTATCTTCCTTGGCTATGCTTATGATAGTCGTGGTTTTCGAGTGTTTAATCTCAGAACCCAGGTCATGATGGAATCTGCTAATGTTATTATCGATGATATTAGTAATTTTCATCACGATAACCCTCCTGCTGAATTGCCTCCAACTGAGACAATTGAGAAAGTCAAAGAAATACCAGAATCAGTTGAAGTCATCCCAACTGTTATTGATTCTGATATTTCTAGTGACGAGGAGAAGAGCATTGATCAGGATACTCCTGACGAAAAAGAACGTGTCCCTCAACGACACCTCTGGGTTCAAAGGAATCATGATCCCAACAATATTATTGGAGGAAGAGGTTCTACATCTAAGACTAGAGGACAACTTCAAAATATTTGCAATTTTGGTTGTTATCTTTCACAAGTGGAACCAAGAAATATTGATGAGGCTCTTAGCGATCCCTTTTGGGTGAATGCAATGCATGAAGAGTTAAATCAATTTCAAAGACAAGACGTGTGGGAACTTGTACCTTGTCCCTCCAATATTAATATTGTTGGAACGAAATGGATATTCAAGAATAATTCGGATAAATTTGGCACAATTATCAGAAACAAAGCCAGACTTGCCGCTCAAGGATATTCACAGATTGAAGGTATCGACTTTGACGAAACCTTTGCTCCTGTGGCACGCCTTGAGTCCGTTAGACTATTATTAGCTCATGCCTGTTTTCTTAAGGTTAAGCTGTTCCAAATGGATATAAAATCCGTATTCCTAAACGGAATTTTAAAGGAGGAAGTCTATGTCGCTCAACCTAAAGGCTTTGAAAACCTTGATTTCCAAGATCATGTTCTTAAGCTCAAAAAGGCATTATATGGGTTAAAACAAGCACCTAGAGCCTGGTTCGAAAAACTTACCACTTCTCTTATTAGGAAAGGTTTTTCAAGAGGCGGAGCTGATAAAACTTTGTTTACCAAATGGAGTGGGAAAGATGTTGTCATTTCTCAAGTCTATGTAGATGATGTCATCTATGGTTCAACTTCTGAGAAACTTGCAAAGGATTTCCAAGTTTCACTTGCTAAAGAATTTGAAATGAGCAATGTTGGTGAATTGAAGTTCTTCTTAGGATTACAAATTCAACAACATAAGGATGGAATTTACTTATCCCAAGAAAAATATGCAAAGGATCTTGTCTCAAGGTTCGGTCTGGATAAGTCAACTCCAAAACTGACACCTATGCCCACTACTGGTAAACTGTACAGAGATGAGAAAGGAGTAAAATTGGATCAAAAATTATATCGATCTATTATTGGTAGCCTTTTATATCTTACAGTAACTAGACCTGATATTTCTTTTAGTGTTGGTTGTTGTGCTAGATTTCAGGCTAATCCAAAGGAATCTCATCTTGCAGCTGCAAAAAGGATCATACGATATGTCAATCACACTGTCGGGTATGGTCTATCCTACACTTTTAATACTAACACTGACCTTTCTGCTTATTCAGATGTTGATTGGGCAAGATGTGTAGAAGACAGAAAAAATACATCAGGGGGTTTCTATTATGTAGGGAATCTTGTGGCTTGGCATAGCAAGCAACATAATTCACAATCCCTGTCTACATACGAAGCAGAGTATATTTTTTCTGGGTCATGTTGCACTCAACTTCTATTGATGAAACAAATTCTGGCTGATTATGGAATTATACTGGAATAATGAAGATCTTTTGTGATAACTCTAGTGCGATTAGAATCACTGAGAATCCCTTTGAGCACTCAAGAATAAAGCACATTGATATAAGGTACCATTTTATTCGAGATCTCTATGAAAATGGTATCATAAATATGAAATTTGTGCCTTCCGAACAACAGTTGGCTCTCACCAAACCATTAGACATTGCTACATTTCAACACTTACGGCAGTCTATTGGTGTTGTTTTGGTTCATTAGTTGTTTCTATGACTCTTGCCCCTGTGCTTATCTCGATCTTTTGGGCAATTGAGTTTGGAACTCCAGTGAGTGTTTACTTCAATTCTGCATTTGTTTTCGTAGGTTGATTTTCTGTCAGGTTCTTTTTAGTGTGTTGTGTCCAAAGAAATCCTTCTTTTCTTTTGAAATTAAGGTCGCTCTTGTTGTTCTTTCGGGAATGACATTTTATGGAGGAGAGTTCTTCATTGAACTTGTGCTTAATTGCCAAATCTTTGTGGGGAGTACGGTTGTGGAATATTATAGGGGTTATCTTGTATCTTTATAAACTCCTTGATGAAAGCATTTAGCTTCGGCTATATGATTGCATCTAAATAAGTTGATATGTGCTTACTTTTGGTCATGAAATGTCTCTTTGGAAATTTCATTAGGATCCCGTTTTCGTACCTTCGCCAATTTTATTGACAAAAAGGGGGAGAATAAATATGTAGTTCACACTACAAATACATATGGTTTTCGGATCATTATGTAAGGGGGAGTGGTTTCCATGAGAGATGGAGTATTGACTAAGGGGGAGTGATACATATCACCATAGTATTGTTGTCGAAGTTGTGATACAATTGAACTTTGATGTTGTATAATAATACTATGACACTGTATAACAATGATTGAGAATTCTTGTTTTCTCATTGTTATAGCTACGGATTTTCAACAACGATGATGCTAAACTTACAACCTTTGGGATCATTGGAGTACTTGGAAGTGACAAATATTTCGAGTAATGTTGAAGATTAGGCATGTGGAATAGGAGCTACAAAAGTTTATTTATTTATTTTTGTATTCCATATGTGTTGATAGTTTTGTCACTAAAATTGACAATGGGGGAGATTGTTAGAGCACTGCTCGGTCGAACTCGCATGCGTTGCTATCTCAAGCATGTTTGTCAATGTTAGTGATCAAAACTATAAGTATTGATTTCTAGTCTACTATAGCCAAGTCTCGGACTAGGATAGAAAGTGTAGTTGAGCTCAAGAACTCCATGGAAATCATCATACAAGACGAAGAGCTACTCAAGGAACTGGTGGAACTTCATCGACTAAAAGGTATGTGGAGACTTGAACTTATCTATCACTTAAAAGTCTATCTACTCTATCTCCTATCTTGAGACAAAAGTCGTTTTGCTATGTAGACTTTGATTATACACATTTTCTATTTCGAGCCGAGTTTATCTCGCCTATCTATTTTTCGAAATATGTGTTGGTAAGCTTTCGCTTTGGCCAAGTTCATCTTTACCTAGTGACGAAAGTCATGTTATGTTTCAATCACTTTGAAAATGGCATTGACGTAAAATAGTTTGTGAATAACAACTATATAACGTCCTCTAAGAATGTTTCAATGATTGAAATGAGAGTTTAGATTATATAACCAATGTTGGATATAAGCATTGTGTGGAAACGCATACATGTATAAGTCGTTATTCCTTGAACCGAAGTATGCTTACTTTGTTGATCAGGAAAACCGGAACAACAGTCTGGTAACCCAGTCCGCAATTGAACAACTCTCTAACTAGTTCATTTGAGTCATTTGAACTAGTTATGGTAAAGAAGAATATGGTTGATATGAAAGTGCTCATATGGCTAACCATTTGGTTAACTATTGTTGAACCAACAAATATACATGTTTGGGTACAGTTACACAAACCTAAAACGTGCATTTCATTTTTGTATAACAAGCTAAGTTTTCTATCCAACGGTTGAAAAATATTAGCTTGAATCTAATCAGCTTTTCATCTAACGGTGAATATTGAATGCTTTGTTACTAAGCTAACATTGATTGCAAACCCTGATTTGAAAGACTATGTAAGGGAGAACTCTAACAACTAGGAAACCTGATCCCCACACCTCTTGTGTGATACTAGTTGTATAAGCTAAAGTCGATTCTCCTTTAACCTTAGGTTTCTTTCTTTCTTGTAGTTGTGTGATTTGATCTTGTTGTTTCTATCGTATTGAGGACAATTGTAACGATTGGCTTGAGATTGATATCTCTGATAGGCAAGATATAAAAGTAGTCACAAACATCTTCGTCTCATCGTTTGTGATTCCACAGTATCTTCTTTCGCCGCGTCGATTAAGATTATTGTGAGGTGATTGATAATACTAGGATGTTCTTCGTGAATATAAGTCTGGGTTATCAATTGGTTCCTGTTCACCTTGATTTATCAAAATACGGAACAAAACTCGTACGTATTTCTGTGGGAGAAAGATTTATCAATTACCGTAGACTTTTCTGTGTGATACAGATTTGTTTATTAAAGTCTTCGACTTTGGGTTGTAGCAACTCTTAGTTGTGGGTGAGATCAGCTAAGGGAATCAAGTGCGTAGTATCCTGCTGGGATCAGAGACGTAAGGAGCGCAACTGTACCTTGGATTAGTATGAGATTGATTAGGGTTCAACTGCAGTCCAGACCGAAGTTAGTTTGTAGTACGCTAGTGTCTGTAGCGGCTTAATACAGTGTGTGTTCAATCTGGACTAGGTCCAGGGGTTTTTCAGAATTTGCGGTTTTCTCGTTAGCAAAATTATGGTGTCTGTATTATTTCTATTCCGCATTATATTTTGTTATATAATTGAAATATCACAGGTTGTGCGTTAAGTTCAATCAATTAGAATATCAAACCTTTGGTTGTTGATTTACATTGATTGACATTGCGGGGGTACAACAACCACACCCAATATTTCGCTTAGCAATTTGTATGGAAAAACTCCAATATACTTTCTAGAGAATCAACTAGACAGTCAGACTCAATCTAGACAAAAAAGTATATCAAAGATTTTATATCTCAATCTCTCGATTTGATCTTTACTCAAGCAAATATAAATCCGCGAGTCTTTATCAAAGAGAGATAACTGGGATGGTTTCAAATACCAATATCCAAGTGTCAATCAATTTAAATCAACAACCAAACGGTCGGATATTCTAATTGATTGAACAACGCACAACCTGTGATATTTCAATTATATAAAAAAATATAATGCGGAATAGAAATAACACAGACACCAGAATTTTGTTAACGAGGAAACCGCAAATGCACAAAAACCCCGGAACCTAGTCTAGATTGAACACACATTGTATTAAGCCGCTACAGACACTAGCCTACTCCAAATTAACTTCGGTCTAGACTGTAGTTGAACCCCAATCAATCTCACACTGATCCAAGGTACAGTTATGCTCCTATGCCTCTGATCCCAGCAGGATGCTACGTACTTGATTCCCTTAGCTGATCTCACCCACAACTAAGAATTGCTACGACCCAAAGTCGAAGACTTTAATAAACAAATATGTATCACACAGAAAAGTCTATGGTAATAGATAAATCCGTCTCCCACGAATATACCTACGAGTTTTTGTTCCGTCTTTTGATAAATCAAGGTGAACAGGAACCAATTGATAACCCGAACTTATATTCCCGAAGAACAGCCTAGTATTATCAATCACCTCATAATAATCTTAATCGACGCAGCGAAAAAAGATATTGCGGAATCACAAAGGATGAGACGAAGTGTTTGTGACTTCTTTTCTAACTTGCCTATCGGAGATATAAATCTCCAGCCAATTATTCCAATTGTACTCAAATGCGATTAATCAGTTTGGCTTCACAATCCCAATGAAGTCCTGGTTTAGAAGAAAACCCAAGGTTAAAGGAGAAACGACAGAGAAGAAAACCCAAGGTTAAAGGAGAAACGACTCTAGCTTATGCAACTAGTTTCACACGTAAGGTGTGGGGATTAGGTTTCCCAGTTGCTAGAGTTCTCCCTTATATAGTCTTTCAAAACAGGGTTTGCAATCAATGTTAGCTTGGTAACAAAGCATTCAATATTCACCGTTAGATGAAAACCTGATTAGATTCAAGCTAATATTTCTCAACCGTTGGATTGAAACCTTAGCTTGTTACACACAAATGAAATGTCCAATTTTGGGTTTATGTAACCGTTCTCAAACATTAACATTTGTTGGTTCAACAATAGTTAACCAAATGGTTATCCATATAATCACTCTCATATCAACCATATTCTTCTTCTCCATAACTAGTTCAAATGACTCAAATAAACTAGTTAGAGAGTTGTTCAATTGCTTAGATCTTATGTAACTACACAAGACACAATCGAAGCAAAAACGGTTTGATTCACTCGAATCGGTTCATGAACTTTATAGCCACGGTTTGAAAAAGCATTCCTTAGTTTATATAAACATGAGTTCAAGAACAACCGGTTTTAGATATAACCTACTCAAGTTCGCGGACTGGGTTCGCGGCTTAAGCTCACGGAAGGAGTTCACAAACTCCGGCAGAAATTCTCGGGTCGAGAACTTCCGCGAGTTCGCGGACTTGGCTCACGCCACATTCCGTTTCTCTTGATCAACAAAGTTCGCAAACTTTGGTTCAAGGAATAAGGACTTATACAAATATGTGTTTCCACAACAATGCTTATATCCTACCAATGGTTATGTAATATAAACTCTCATTTCAATCATTGAAACATTCTCAGAGAACGTTATATAGCACGTTATTCACAGACCATTTTTCGTCAGAGCAATTTTCAAAGTGATTGAAACATAACATGACATTCGTCACTAAGTAAAGATGAATTTGGATAAAGCGAAAGCTTACCAACACATATTTCGAGAAATAGATAGGCGAGATAAACTCGGCTCGAAATAGCGAATGTGTATAATGAAAGTCTATATATCAAAACGACTTTTGTCTCAAGAATAGGAGATAGAGTAAATAGACTTTTGAGTGACAGATAAGTTCAAGTCTCCACATACCTTTTAGTCGATGAAGTTCCACCAGTTCCTTGAGTAGTCCTTCGTCTTGTATGATGATTTCCATGGAGTTCTTGATCTCAACTACACTTTCTATCCTAGTCCGAGACCTTTAGCTATAGTAGGCTAGAAATCAAGACTTATAGTTTTGATCACTAACATTGACAAACATTCTTGACATAGCAACGCATGCGAGTTCGACCGAGCAATGCTCTAACAATCTCCCCCTTTGTCAATTTTAGTGACAAAACTATTAATACATATGGAATACAAAAAATCAAGACTTATAGTTTTGATCACTAACATTGACAAACATGCTTGACATAGCAACGCATGCGAGTTCGACCGAGCAATGCTCTAACAATCTCCCCCTTTGTCAATTTTAGTGACAAAACTATTAATAAATTAACTTTTGTAGCTCCTATTCCACATGCCTAATCTTCAACATTACTCGAAATCTTCGTCACTTCCAAGTACTCCAATGATCCCAAAGGTTGTAAGTTTAGCATCATCATTGTTGAAAATCCGTAGCTATAACAACAAGAAAAAATAGTTCTCAATCATTGTTATACAGTTCATAGTATTATTACACAGCGTCAAAGTTCAATTGTATCCCAACTTTAACAACAATACTATGGTGATATGTATCACTCCCCCTTAGTCAATACTCCATCTCACATGGTAACCACTCCCCCTTACATAATGATCCGAAAACCATATGTATTTGTAGTGTGAAATACATATTAATTCTCCCCCTTTTTGTCAATAAAATTGGCAAAGGTACAAGAACGGGATCCTAATGAAATTTCCGAAAGAGACATTTCATGACCAAAAGAAAGAAACACATATCATCTTATTTAGATGCAATCATAAAGCCGAAGCTAAATGCATTCATCAAGGAGTTTAAAGATACAAGATAACCCCTATAATATTCCATAGCCGCACTCCCCACAAAGATTTGGCAATTAAGCACAAGTTCAAAAAGAACTCTCCCCCATAATACGTCATTCTCGAAAGAACAACAAGAGCGACCTTAATTTCGAAAGAAAAAAAAAGGATTTCTTTGGACATAACAAATCACATACAAGTATGAATTTGAATCCAAAATATTAAATTAACCACAAGAAATTCATGATTAATTTAACCAATAATGCTCAACATAAGTGAACTTATGGAGGCTCAGAAATACTCAATTAGATTAATCACAAGACAACCCATAATTAATCTAATCAAAATACACAACCAAACTAATCACAAAAGTAATCAATTTAATTGGTCATACTCGACATAAGAGAATCTATGGAGCAATGACTAAGTTAAGCATGAAAATAATCAACCCAGTCAAAAACGCTCAAACATAAGAAGACTTATGGAGTTATAACTAAATAACCAAACAAGATGATTAATTTAGTTCAAAAATGCTCGACATAAAGTACCTTATGGAACAACAACAAAGCTAATCATAAAATAATCAACTTGGTCGTTTAGTGCTCAACATAAGACACATTATGGAGTCTCACAGTAATACATAAAATATGGATTAGGGAAGATCAATTATTGCGGAATACACAAGGATTCATTCTATTTTCCATCACTATTTGCATAACGATAAATAATAGACATAATCCTTGAAAACAAAAGATTTTAACCTATCTTCCATCAAAAATTTACAATATAGGCTTAACTTTTGTATTTGTCAAAAGTCTATTCATTCTTTTATCAATAAATGCATATCGACATACGAAAGACTTTACTTTTGACAAGATATGGGACAATCATAGTTCACGGACGCAAACACACATAATCCATAAAAATTTGTAATATACAAAACCATAAAGATTAATACTGCAAAAATCATCTTCCAAACAAATTTAGAGTTTAAACCAATAAATCTAAAAACATGAAGATGAAAACGTTGGACATAGATATGTGTAATCACAATAATGGCTATTCCAAACTCTAGTTATTCTTCTAATAAAAACAGAAAAAATAAAAGATTTACTAGATGTTAAGACCTTTGAAGAATTCTTTATCGTCCCCGAACTCCTTGTCGTCAACAGCCATTGGGACGTAAGGTTCATTAAGGTATGAGTTTATATCAATAAACCTTCTTGGCTGATGATGTCGAACCAGGGCCTTCTGAATCTTATGAGTCTTATACACAAAAGCCTTTATTTGTTGAATCTCCTTTTGCATCTCTTTCAACACTTCAAGAACATCAAAAAACTTCTGAGAGTTAGAAGGAACAACTCTTGGCTTCCTCACATTCCTTATTTTTCTTTTCAATGTCGGAGCTAACAGAGATTTCTCTTTTTCCTTCATGATTGATGGCTTGACAATCATATTAACATCATTTCCATCAAAAGACATGGCACTTGGAGCATCCATAGGCGTATGGGTTTGTGAGAGGAAATCACAATCTCAACAAGTAGTCTTGAGATAAAAAGAAGTTTCAAGGAAGGAAAAAGAAGGTAGGGTTTCGAAACCTTTAATAGGTTCGTACACGTCCAACTCTTAACCCTATAAAGAGTATAATTAACGATGATAACCCTCTCTTTTGTTGATAGGCATGAAAGAGTAAAAACTAAGAAAAGAAAAAAAAAACTTTTCCTAAAGCCTGAGAGGTACAAAATCATTGTCTCTTTTGATCAGGCACATGAGACAAAATTTCCAACAACACAATTAAGTTGTGTTGCGGTGAACAACAATTTGTCCACCATTTTCCTCTTGTGAGGAATCTACAGACCTCTGTCTATCAAAACGACTTGACCATACTTTCTTCTCTAATGGTCTTGGTCTATCCTTGGAAACTAACTTCTTAGACTAAGACAAAATCTTACATACCTCAGCAGTTTTCTGAGCGATTTTAAGCTTGTGTGCTAATCGATTTGCTCTTCGTTGAAGTTTGTTGACATGCCTCAATTGGTGTTTGTACTTGTAACACTTTGATAGTTCATGACCCTTTTGAGAACAAAACGAGCACGTCAATCTTGGATAATATTCAGGCATCTGAGATGTGTACGCAACTAGACACATAGTGGAACCTGAAACATTACAAACACAGTTTCCAAAGAATGGGTCAACTTTTTCATCCAGATTAGTTGGGTTTTCTTCTGAAAGAATATCAATATTGATGTATGTATTGCTACAATTATCAAAATCAATATTTTCACCAAGAAGTGCAATACTTGATTTCTCGTCTTCATTAGAATCATAGTTGTCAGACATTTCATCAAGAGTTGCAGCAAGACCTTTGTTCCCAGTGTATTTCCTACGATTTGGGCACTCGTTTGCAAAATGACCAAATCCTTTACACTTAAAGCACTGAGGCATATCCTCGTCATCAGTTTCATCAATATCCCTATTTTTAGGAGGAACACGATTATGAGGTTTGACTGATGCCTTAGGCTTATCTCTGGAGAACTGTTTACTTCTCTTCAACAGAAGATCCCTAAACTGTCTTGTGATCATCGAGACTGATTTGTGAAGATCTTCATCCGATGAATATTTCTCAGAGTGATCATCTTCAGAGATATACACTTTTTTACTTTTATCAAGTAATTTAGTGTCCTTTAGTGCTTTGAACGCAACATCCTTAGTTTTGGATGAATGTTCATGATCAAAGATCTTAAGCTTCCCAACCAGCGTATTTCTGGAGAGATTATCAAGGTTATTTCCCTCAACGATGGCATGCTTCTTAGAATCGTATCTAGATGGCAGCGATCTGAGAATTTTCATCACAATGTTCTTTTCAGGAATAGTCTTACCCAATGCAAAAGATGCATTAACAATTTCAGGCACTTTGTGAATAAACTCATCAAATATTTCTTCATCTGCCATACGAAGGTTCTCCCAATCGGAATTAAGGTTTTGAAGCCTAGCTTCCTTTTCACTGGTATTACCTTCAAAAATGGTTTCTAAGATATCCCAAGGTTCTTTAGACTTAGTGCAATTTGACACATGGTGCTGAAGATTTGGGGTAATGGCATGTATGATGGCATTCAAACCGTCGGAATTTTGCTTTGCAGCAAGTATCTCGGCAGGACTGTATTCACCAATATTTTTGGGAACGTTTACATCACCTACTGCCACAACGGGAGCATCATAGCCATTAACAACATATACCCATGATTGAATATCACGTGCTTGAAGAAAAGCTCGCATAGCAATTTTCCGCCATAAGTAATTAGAGCCATCGAAGACTGGTGGTACATTAATTGAGATAGCACCTCTGTCCATAGAGTCAGATTGCTACAAACACAGACTTGTAAGGTCTTGAACGTGTTTGCCTGCTCTGATACCAATTGAAAAAGCGGAGGTACAACAACCACACCCAATATTTCGCTTAGCAATATGTATGGACAAACTCCAATATACTTTCTAGAGAATCAACTAGACAGTCAGACTCAATCTAGACAAAAATTATATCAAAGAGTTTATATCTCAATCTCTCGATTTGATCTTTACTCAAGCAAATATAAATCTGCGAGTCTTTATTAAAGAGAGATAACTTGGATGGTACCAAAGACCAATATCCAAGTGTCAATCAATTTAAATCAACAATCAAACGGTCGGATATTCTAATTGATTGAACAACGCACAACATGTGATATTTCAATTATATAAAAAAATATAATGCGGAATAGAAATAACACAGACACCAGAATTTTGTTAACGAGGAAACCGCAAATACGGAAAAACCCCGGGACCTAGTCCAGATTGAACACACACTGTATTAAGCCACTACAGACACTAGCCTGCTCCAAATTAACTTCGGTCTGGACTATAGTTGAACCCCAATCAATCTCACACTGATCCAAGGTACAGTTATGCTCCTACGCCTCTGATTCTTGCAGGATGCTACGTACTTGATTCCCTTAGCTAATCTCACCCACAACTAAGAGTTGCTACGACCTAAAGTTGGAGACTTTGATAAACAAATCTGTATCACACAGAAAAGTCTACGGTAATAGATAAATCCGTCTCCCACGAATATACCTACGAGTTTTTGTTTAGTCTTTTGATAAATCAAGGTGAACAGGAACCAATTGATAACCCGGACTTATATTCCCGAAGAACAGCCTAGTATTATCAATCACCTCACAATAATCTTAATCGACGCAGCGAAAAAAGATATTGCGGAATCACAAAGGATGAGACGAAGTGTTTGTGACTTCTTTTCTATCTTGCCTATCGGAGATACAAATCTCAAGCCAATTATTCCAATTGTACTCGTACGATAGAAACAGCAAGATCAGATCACACAATCTACAAGAAAAGTAGTATCGGTCTGGCTTCACAATCCCAATGAAGTATTTAAGTCGTTAACCTGGTTTAGAGAAGAAACCCCAAGGTTAAAGGAGAAACCACTCTAGCTTATGCAACTAGTATCACACATAAGGTGTGGGGATTAGGTTTCCCAGTTGCTAGAGTTTTCCCTTATATAGTCTTTCAAATCAGGGTTTGCAATCAATGTTAGCTTGGTAACAAAGCATTCAATATTCACCGTTAGATGAAAACCTGATTAGATTCAAGCTAATATTTCTCAACCGTTGGGTCGAAACCTTAGCTTGTTACACACAAATGAAATGTCCAATTTTGGGTTTATGTAACCGTTCCCAAACATTAACATTTGTTGGTTCAACAATAGTTAACCAAATGGTTAGCCATATGATCACTCTCATATCAACCATATTCTTCTTCACCATAACTAGTTCAAATGACTCAAATGACTAGTTAGAGAGTTGTTCAATTGCTTAGATCTTATGTAACTACACAAGACACAATCGAAGCAAAAACGGTTTGATTCAATCGAATCGGTTCATGAACTTTATTCCCATGGTTTGCTAAAGCATTCCTTAGTTTATATAAACATGAGTTCAAGAACAACCGGTTTTAGATATAACCTACTCAAGTTCGCGGACTTAAGCTCACGGAAGGAGTTCACAAACTCCAGCAGAATTTCTCGGGTCGAGAACTTCCGCCAGTTCGCGGACTTAGCTCACGCTACATTCTATTTCTCTTGATCAACAATGTTCGCAAACTTTGGTTCAAGGAATAAGGAATTATACATATATGTGTTTCCACAACAATGCTTATATCCTACCAATGGTTATGTAATCTAAACTCTCATTTCAATCATTGAAACATTCTCAGAGAACGTTATATAGCCGTTATTCACAGACCATTTTTCGTCAGAGCAATTTTCAAAGTGATTGAAACATAACATGACATTCGTCACTAGGTAAAGATGAATTTGGCTAAAGCGAAAGCTTACCAACACATATTTCGATAAATAGATAGGCGAGATAAACTCGGCTTGAAATAGCAAATTTGTATAATGAAAATCTATATATCAAAACGACTTTTGTCTCAAGAATAGGAGATAGAGTAAATAGACTTTTGAGTGACAGATAAGTTCAAGTATCCACATGCCTTTTAGTCGATGAAGTTCCACCAGTTCCTTGAGTAGTCCTTCGTCTTGTATGATGATTGCCATGGAGTTCTTGAGCTCAACTACACTTTCTATCCTTGTCCGAGACCTTTAGCTATAGTAGGCTAGAAATCAAGACTTATAGTTTTAATCACTAACATTGACCAACATGCTTGAGATAGCAACGCATGCGAGTTCGACCGAGCAATGCTCTAACAAGAAGGGATCCTTTCTACTAAACAAAGGCAGGAGCATACCCACGGCCAGCTGACCAACACTGATCAAGAGGTTATTCTCATCATATGGAAAGCTTCGAATCATGGATTCGGTGAGAACATCAGGGTCATTGACAAAAGAGATCTCAAACTTGTGAAGGCGAAAAGACTTGTTGATCTCAGCCAAAGATAAGTGAGCATAACTATCTTTGTCACGCAGTTGCAGCCTTTGAAGCTCATAGTGAGGCGGAGGAGCAGGAAGATCCTCAACAGCAACTTCTTCAACCTCAAGACCCGCAGCAGCCTCAGGGTCCACAGCCATCTCAGTACCAGCAGGTACCTCAGTATCCTCAGGAGGTGGAGAAGGCGTAGCATCAGGATGATCCATCCGCGGAGGTGGATCAGTGGACGATCTAGGCTTCGGATCCCTGCACACAGGCTTCTTCATAAGTCTCATAATTCCTAACACCAGCAGTAAGAACATCTCGTCAACAATGGCGGACTGAAATTATAGTCAACTCAAAAGCAAAGTGGGGGCAAAGACAGGCATACATTGGGCATGGGTTTAATTAAACCAACCAAGGCAAGCGGTCTAAACCCATCATAAGACGAAATGGAAAGTTCCCGTTATTTCGGTCGTATTCTCTATGTAAACATAGCTAGAAGCATGCTAGTGACTCTAAAATCTCTAAAAAGTTGGAGTTTTTATTTGCAAAAAGTTTTGATTTTTTTTTTTTTTTTTTTTTTTTGTAAAATTAAAATTCAGGATAGAAAAAATTTTCACATACCAAGGGGAAGTGAGAATGAGTTTAACCATGGGGACGTTTCCCTATTCAAAATTGTAGCATTTCTAGTGTACTCATTTACCTCTAGATTAGGTTCATATTCGGTGTTAATTGCATGAGTAGGAGTAGAAATACTATTTTCAAAATGATCGAGAGATAACAAACATCCTATCATAAGTTTCCTTCCAATCTTCATTTTGTAACTCAATCAGGTTCCTTTGAAGAATCATAGTGAGTTGTTCTATTGAAGGCGAGTCTTCACTAGTGGGTATGCATTCCTCATATGGATATTCATTGTATGGTTGAGCATGAGGTTCACTAGAAGGGAAATTCAGACATGTTGCTATATGGATGGTCATGTATTGTGCAGTTCAAGCCTAGCATTTTGCTCCATGAGCGTTTCCATTAGTGATTGTAAACAAGGAGTCGGGGGAGTATAAAATTGTTCATCTCCCAACTGTGGTGGTGATACATGCTCATGATGGTTAGGGTATGAGTATTCAAGGTGTGGCCCCGAGAAGGCTCATAATACTCCCCTAAAATCACTCTGGTATGTGGGGAGTTCATACTGTGAAGCATGCCCGTAAGCAAGCTCTCTGATGGATTCCATCCCCAGACCAAAATCCCGACATGGTTTATCACTCAAATTGAACTCAAAGCCTAGTTTGGTTTATGTGGGCTTTGGTTTATTGGGTTTCATTTGGTTTAAGTGGGGATTTAGTTTGGTTTTTTGTGGGCTTCTTTGGTTTATTGGGGTTAAAACCCAGATAGATACAACCCACAAAAAGAAATGACACCTTCTTCTAAATAAGCCCAAAAAGGTTGCTTTTTGAATTTGCTAAGCCCAACCGAATAAGTGTATTTCAGCCCAAATGATGTGGGCAAAATTTAAATTTGATATGGGCTTGGCTGTTTAAGGGTTCAGCCCAGGTTATTTGGTTTTGTGGGAATGCAGGTTGTGTTTACAGCCCAGGTCTTTCGGATCAAGATGGTATGGCTCAGTGGTTGCTTGGAAAGCCTGGTGGTTGCATGCTTGGTTTCTGACCAGTCCAGCCCAGTTAGCGAAGCAGCAAGCTTAGGCTTGTTGCGGTTTGTAGGAAATTGCAAGGTGAGTGAATAAGAAGACAAGCCACAATCAGCACACGCCAATCTTGGTAGGCCTTTGAATGTGTATAAATTTAAGCCTACTTGTAATACCGCAAGTGCACGGCGTCCTATCGAGACACGTCATCGAACCACGTAGAAAATGGTGATCTAAGGGCTTTACCTCTGAATTCTAGAAAAATAGGTGTCGATACGACTAAGTTGATGATGTATGAAAAGCTAAGGCAACTCAAGGGTGGTTTCTCCGATCTTACAAGGCATCAAGAAGTTGTGTTCTTGTAACTACCCAAGGAAGCTTCTAATGAATGAAGTGTCAACTAATCATTTCCCCTAGTATCAACCAAAGACAATTGATCACAGGGCCTTTGTTAACTAACTAAGCATCATTTCGAGAACATCAATGGGCCTAACTTCATTCTCGTTCTAGTAAAATCACGGGAGCAATAGATCAATTAGCTAGCAATATTTCTATCTTAATCAAGCACGACAATAACACAACATGAAGATGAATTTTTACTTAACATAATATCGGGGTTTCCAACAACACTCGGTTCGAACATAATTAAAGTAATTAAAAGTCCAAACAAATGAACCCTAAAATTCTCTACTCCCTTCTATTTATACATGCAAAGTATCAAAACCTAATTCCTTTTAATTTTAAAAATAAAAGCAAAAGTATGACCCATCTCTCTTGTCAATTGCCTCGCGCCGATGTTTGCTCGATTTTCCTCTCATGTGAAACCATAACCCTAATTTTCTGATCGACCTTAGCTCCTAGGGAAGAAGTGAACTAGGTAGAGAGACGTTAGGGGATGGTGGTTGTGAGCTAGTGTCGGAGGTGATGGAGGTGGTGATGGCGGGTGCCTGGGAAGAAGGTGATGGGGTTCAAAGCCGCTTCCGTTCTCTCGAGATCGGGTGAGGAGAAAGAGAGAAGGTGAAGGGGAAAATTGGGATGTATTCGATGGTGTAGGGGTTGAACTTTCAGCGGAAGAAAATCGTAGGATGAACCCAAGGAGATCCGAACGGCTCAGAAGTGTTGGTGTGTTTTGGTGTTGAGTGAAATGATCGGATGAGCGACCGTATGATGCATCTGGGCGAGATCTCAACGGCTCGGGATGAGCGGGTTTCGGGGCCCATGTCTTCCTTGTTGGGTTACCTGAAAGCTCCATAGACGCATGGTTCTTCTGCTCTTGTTCGATTCTCCGAGCTTTATTTATTACCTAAAAACACAAAATTAATTAATACAAATATTTATTCCTTCTCTTTGTTTTGGCACTTCTTATAACCGTCATCAAAATACGAAATAGGAACAAAACAAACTCTCAAACAACATAGAGACACAACAAAAGTTTCAAATTGGTACATCCAAGAACATAATGGCGTTCAAAAACAATTAACCAAAGTCGAAACAAGGTGAAATGAAAGTCAAGTATTACTTACTTGTATGTGATGACGTGTATTAAACCGAGCCTCGCGAATCAAAAGGAAGATCAACCATCAAGAAAATCTCGTGAAAGGGATGTTCGGGGAGAAAGAGAGGAGTTATTGAAAATTCCTTCTCTTTGACCAAAATTTTGGTATCCCGAAATTCCCAAGATACATGTGGGACCACCCAACCGATACATGCAAAAATGGCGGCGTTATGGGAGTTTTTTCTTCCAATCCTACAAAGCGGTAGAATATGAAAGAAAAGGGGCAAACTGTGAATACCAATATTCTGCGGAGCACGTGTCGCGGTTTCAATGGTCGCACACAAGATTACTGTATGGCCCTCGCTATACAGAGAAACCTGAGTAGCAAGAGATACCTTCGCAGATCTACTTTATCTTGTTCCAAGAAGGGATACCTCGACGGTCAAGATGGAAAAAGTAAAGCCTAGTCTAGAGAGAGGCAGCTGGTAAAGGGAAAGAGGTAGATGACATATCTAATCAGCATTAAATGCACAAATCTCTTATCTACACGCATAACCAAAGCAAGTGGAGAGAGATGATGTGGCAGAACCTGAATGGTGAAGGATAGCGGTGAACGAAGGTACAATCTGTACTAAGGCTGGGAAATTCCTGAAGGAACGTGGCTCAGCTGAGGTGGCAGAGTCCGACTGGAGAAAGCACGCGGTGAACGAAGGTACCATTTGTATGAAAGGTATATCAGAGAACGATGGGTCCAAAGACAGCAAAGATATACTTGGAGCAGAAGGGGCTATAAATACCAAGCTTCACCAACAAACTAAGGGCATTAAATATCTAGGAGAGAAGATATAGTCTTAAGCTTATACCTCTTTAATGTTTAGAACTTAAGTATTTACCTCAACTTGAGTTCTCTCTATTAATTTAGGAAGCATTTAAGATCTTTGTAACCACCATATCTTAATAAAAAACAATCACTCATTACCCCGTGGACGTAGACGAAAGTCGAACCACGTAATCTCTTGTGTCTCATGATAAATAACATCATTTACGTTATATTTGTGTTTTTCGTTATTATTGTGATCTTGAGTATCTTTTACTACTTAGCATTATCAGTTCAACAGAGGCATCAATACTACTTAGTATCTGATTCTGTGAGCTGTATACATTACGTAGACTATGGGAAAATTAGTAGTAACAGTCATGTAGGCTCTGTAGATGCGTAAATACGTCCCCCGCGGACTTATGACCTAGAGCGGAGATATACATATCTCTTGTAAGCACGAATCACCCTATTTGAGATCAATGACTGATTCCTAGTACATCATCGCGAGATACGCTTGTCATGTCTTCTCTAGGCTCTGACTCGACTTACTTAGGGTTCCGAATAACTCCTAGGACATCCCCGCGAGATACGCTGGTTATTCTGCCTCCGGTCCTTTTCGACAAGCTCATAGAACATCCCTTCGAGATACACTGGTCTTGTTGGCCCAACATATGGACACACAGTTGATTCCTAGCACATCTCTGTAAGATATGCTGGTTAAAGACAAGTGAGCCAAAGTCTCGCAGAGACATTAATCGGGCGTACAAATCCCTTTCTCTCTCTTCAAGACGAGTCCCATATGACCACAGAGAGATTCCGATCCGTCAATAAAATCTCTGAGAGATTCAAATCTCTCTGCAAAATCTCAGAGAGATTCAAATCTCTCAAGAAAATCTCAGATAAGGCTGAATATTCCCCATGGTAGGCACGAGCCTCACGTAGGAATAAAGTCTCCTCTTCACAAGAACTTTGAGGCATCCCATGCCTTTTCACGTGACTCATCCTAGTCATTTTATAAATCGTAGAATATCTCTCTATCTCGGCCAACTCGGATAAAGAGAATATTTCTCTCTCTCAACACGTCATCACGAAGGCTGACTCAGCTTCACACAAATGGGGGGATAACAATTAAGGTTTTGGTCTGGCAATCTACGGCACGTGTGAGAAATACCCGGCTTATTTATCACCACATAAGAGAGTAAAGGCGGTGGAATAATGAGATAAACCCAACCTAGCTTATCTCTATCTATTCCTGAAGAGACGAGAGAATTGCTCCGCACGGTACAGGAAGCAATCCTTATCTCCACCGACCTGGGATTAGAGAATTCAGCTATAAATATATCCTCTATTTCTCCAAGCTACGATCATCTTTCTCGTAACCTCTCAGAATAATTCTTCTTCAAACCCTAGAATTCTCTGATCTCTCTCTTCATATGCTTCCCTCCTTAAGATCAGCCCTAAATCTCTTCCATGTGACTGAAGCAGCCTTTGAACGACCACTGTGCGTGGTTTAGGCGAAGATTGTTCGTGCTCAACCTCCCCAAACTCACTTTCAGAAACCTTAGAATCCCACTTCTAGCCTCTCTCAGATTTTAGGTAACTACAGCAGGATGCAAAATGCTCTTCGTTTTGTGTCAAAAGAACTGGGAAAAGCTTCTTTCTATACAAAGAACTTTGATCCCTGTTTCATAACAAACAGACAAAGGAACTACTATGTTAATCCATGGTATGTTCAGTATGCTCTAGAGTCATTTAAAAAGGGATTTAAGAAAAATGACTTTAAAGGAGCAAGATCTGCTTTGTGTCCCTTAAAAGGAACAATTTCGGAAACAATTCTTGAATATGATGATGTATCATATCTCAAGAAATGGAAGAGGAAAAACAGTCAAAAATAATGTATTGTTATAAGAACAAATTTCTTCTCACCCAAACACTATCTTGTGTTTTAGAGATTTGTTTGAACAAATTGGGTAATTCTATTTGTTTCCTCTTAATAAAGATTTTCGAAAAATCTACAATTATTCGAATAAAAAGTTTCTTTTTTATAAGGAGTCAAATATCTTATAAGTAACCAACTTATATTCGAACCTTTCATGTTATTCTTGGTAGAATCATGAAAGACCTAAAAAATGTTATATCAAATCTGATATACTCTTGTAGATTCCAAGATCTTTTAACTAGAAAAATTCATATAATTCTTTTCACTAAGAATGAGAAAGTTTACAGTGAATTTGTTGGAGAATATTGTATTCAGCAAGTACAAGGTGTCCTGGATACCTCTAATAAGGGGAGATTCGAACTCTGCTCTGAATTGTGCTCGTATCAAATTATGCCCTCCCTTACGGAAGTTAGGGCTACTAGTCTTTACGAAGGAGTTCTTGAGATGATTGGAAGGAGGAACTCCTGAAAGAACTATCCTCAACTGCCCACAAGGAAATTATATTTCATGATGTATGTTGGGCATCTTATAGAGATTTTCATGATCTTCAAATGATTAGATTTCAATCTGCCAATCTGGAAATGTTTGAAGAAAATCTTGATGAAATCATGAAGACTGAGGATAACATAAATGAATAAGATTAGATTATTATTTCAATGAAATAGACATCAGTTATTGATTTATTTCGATTATTGTGTAAGGTCTATTTTTCAATAAAACTATCAATTATTTATGAATAAAATTATTATTTTATAATTTTTCTTGTGATAGTTTCCTATTACATAACCAGTGCATTAATGTCTATATTTTTGCTATGTGTTTTCGGTTTATGGGATGTCTGATTTCGGTTTTCATTAACCTTAATATTCGATCTCATATGATGTGACCCTTATGGTTTGTGTGGCTTTTTGATTTAGCAGGATTAAGTTCTAGCCCATGTTGGTAGGCTTTATCAAAGGATCATCAGGTATTCCGATTGAAACTCATATGTGAAAAGTCACAAGATGTTGAATCAATTTGTGTTTACATGAGTTGTGTTTAGCATAACATATATGTTTCGGGGTTTTCAACTTTTTCTATTGGACCGTTTCAATCTTTCTCTGGTAAAGGTTGCCTTTATTGTTGTTCTTTGAGAGGATGACAACATACTGGGGGAGAGTTCTTATTTGAACTTTTGCTTAACAAAATTTTGGTACAATTGATATATTCCATTATAATGTGTATGGATGTGTGTGTGTGTGTGTGTGTGTGTGTGTGTGTGTGTGTGTGTGTGTGTGTGTGTGTGTGTGTGTGTGTGTGATTCAATTGTTTCCGGTTAAGAAAAATTGTGTCAATTTATTTGGCTTATTGTTGGGTATCAAGTGTTTTTGTTTAACGAAATTTCGGTGCAATTGCGGTTCTATAATGTCTATGTTTGTTTCAATTACTTCCGGTAAAGAAAATCATTGTGCAAGTCAATTTATTTTGGTTTGTATGCATTGTTTATGGCGTAATGAAATACGGGATCATTTGTGCAGTCCAATTTTATTCTGGATAAGAGAAACTAAGTTAATTTTGATCTTAGTTAGACTTATCTAATTGTTGGATTCGGTTATTCAAGTCTAATCGAATGCCTTGACAAGAAAAACTAGTTAACTAACCAAGTGCTTGTCTTGTCTAAAGGGAAAGGTCTAAGTTATTGTCTGAATAATTAGAACCTGATGAGAGAAATAAAGTTAATTCTGATCTTTATTTTGGTCTTATCGAAATAAGCGATTGTATGTTTACAATCGGTTTAACAAGGGAATTAAGTTTTTTAGTCGAATTTTTAAACTATTAGGGAAAATTTCTTTGGGAAATTGTTTCCTTGATAACATATTAAAACTAAATTACTTGTAGTTTCAGTTTTAATATTGGTTATCTTAGGTGGTATGTGAAACCTTCGTGCTTAACTCTTATAGGTTGTTTACAAGTCTTTTAGATTTGTAAGATCTTTTCGGTTTGACCTTTATTTGCTCGGACCTTTGTCATTTTGTGACAAAAACGGGGAGAAACATATGGAGTAAACAAGTGATTTGAAATCACTAAGGAAAGGATAATTGTGCTTATATGTTATATCTAACGAAACCGTAAAGCATTGACTAAGGGGGAGAAACATATCATATTGTTGTCGTAGTTATCTTGACTACAAAAAGGGGAATAACAAAGATGTTCGGATTGAATATCTACCTATCTTACCTTTATGGGGAGTATAAGCTTTGTTATTCAAATGTCAACAGCGACATTTATTGATTGAATATATGCAGGTTATTGTGATGTTGAAACTTGGAATCAAGCGTATGAAAAATGAATTCTTTTAATTTGTTTATCCATATGTGTTAAGAGTTTTGTCACTAAAATTGACAAAGGGGGAGATTGTTAGAGCATAGCTCGGTTGAACCCACCAAGCATTGGCATATCAAGTTTGGTTGTCATATTTTAGTGTGTCAAAACTCATCTAAGAGTCGCTTGATAATGTACTAGAGACAACTTCGTTTAGGTTAGACTAGAAAGTCTAGGAATGTTGAGACATACAAGTATTACTCGAAGACTTGAAGAACGTGAAGAAGTAACGAGCTACAACGACGACATCATCCTTCCTCTTGAGGTTAGTAATATTGACTTAAACAGTTTCATTCCTAACGTATCTTTCAAGTCGTGCTATATTTAAAACATAACTGCGAAGCTGTGTATTGGATATATTACTTTAATAGTGAGACATGATCACATGATTATAGTATTAGGGAATTAGACTACGAAGTATAACGCTTATCTTTTGAACTTCGTAGATATGACATCGACATAATCTTATGAATACTGTTACGATTATGTGAATGAGTAATGGTGAAGATTTCATCCTATGAAACAATGTTTTACATTTGTTTAAAGGAAGTACATTCATGAACTTATTTTATGAATCGAAAGGGAAATCACTAGGCTTATTGGTATGGCTATTCATTGCAAATCTTTGTATTACCAATATGTGTGGAACCGATCGTAACTTTGTTATGTATCTTGGTACAACTAATCACAATGTCTGACTTATGATTTGGTATGACTTGTTTTGATTAATTAGTGTAACCGATCCTAAGTAATCACCTGAGATGGTATGATCGATATTAGTAATTGGTGTGACCGATCCTTGTAATTGGTGTGACCGATCACAGAGTGTTGTGTAACCGGTCCTAGTAATTGGTGTGACCGATCACGGAGTGTTGTGTAACTGGTCCTAGTAATTGGTGTAACCGATCCTAGTAGTCCTAGTAATTGGTGTGACCAATCATAGTGATATCACCAAAATCAACATTAGTGACATTTCATAAGTGTCATGGTATCAATTTCATGATGGTTTTCATGGAATTTGTAAATGTTACCAAATCCAGTGTCACCGTAGGGTTCACTATGTATTGACGGTTCTAAACTATCACGTAACCGTCATATGATATCTATCAAAGTGTTGTGTTATATCCGAAACTGTCACCATAACGAACATTAGTAACAGTATTTGGATTAAAACCGTGACGCTTTCTGCTAAAAATTGACACAATTTCGTAGTTCCCCCGACAGATTTCAAGGCGGACTGTTATTGTACAGGCTTTAGTTTAGATTTTTACAAAAAAAATTTAGACCTTTATACATCATGCGACACTATATAAAGTAAATAAAAACATAAAATTAAGCGATCTAAAAAAAAGGCATCATAGGATTAACTTTCTATCGGTTCCCAATCATATTTTACATATCATTTATATGGATCTAAAATTTACAATCCTTTAATTTTATATAAAACTTATCTAAACCCATCATGATGGTGAGAATTAATCATGATCTATTGTAATGTACAAGCAATCCCATAGTGCCATGTATACAGTACAATAAATAATGCGTTCATCTTCCGTCAATCGCTCTAAATATCCATCAATCTACCAGTGGGTGCATTTACCAAGTTTTCGCACCTGCATACAAATCAATTGATGTTATTTGATTAATAACAACAAAGAGATCTAAAGAATATTATTTTAATCGCTAAAATGGATCATAAATTAATCTCCACTACAATTGATAGATATGTTACCTTAGTTTCCCATGATGTTAGGATTCGAGACCAAAATGATAGAAAAAGATAGAAATCCTTTGAGTTGGGGATTAGACACCTGTTTAAGCAAAAGCTCTTAATAATATTGGTTTGTGTTGAATGAATAACCCTAGAACAAGCTATGAATTTATATAGAGAACCTAGCTTGAATCCTAAGCAGATAACAAATAAGGAAACACAAACTCATTCCTAAAATAACTAATCTTCCTAATTGGTGTTGGTATCCAACATCCCCATCCCTTTGAGACACAACTTGTCCTCAAGTTGGATAAAAACTAAAATAAAACATAGATAAATAATTTGCTAAAATATATCTGCCTAAAAAATATAGTTGGTTTCCCAACATTCCCAGCCCTTTGAAACACAACTTGTCCTCAAGTTGGATCACTAAAATAGTTCATTGTGAAAACATTATCATCAGCTTCCAATAACAAGACTTGACCCGCCCGTTTGCATAAATGACCAGGTTTATAAATTTCATCACAGTGGAAGCATAAGCCCTGCATTCTCCTTTCATCATGTTCGAACTTAGAAATTCGAAGAACTGGAACTGCATTAGATGTAGTTGTTGTAGTAGGTGTTGATGCAGCTTGTACATATTTTGTAGCTTTGAACCTTGATGTTGCATCAATATCTTCCTCTTGACAGATTGTCAAATCAAAAGCTTCAGATAAGCTTTTACGACAAAGCATACGAACACCTGCACTTATATCCTCACGAAGTCCCTAAAGAAAAATGCTAATTTGGTGTGACTCCGGCATATCAAGAACAAAATTAAGCAATTTTTCAAATTCAGTAATAAACTCATGAAATGTACCTGTTTGCCCTAACTTAGAGAGGCTGGCACATGGATCAATATATTTCCGTGAACTAAAATGTGCCCGGATTGTATGAGAAAATTGTTCCCATGTTAATTCTCCTAAGAGCAACCACAGTGGCAGACTAAAACCAAATATTTGGTCGAAAACCCGGACACTACGGAGAGGAGTAAAGAGCAAATACCAGGTAAAACCAAATACTAGAGTATATTTGGTCTTTGGTTTGGTTTTAGTCGGGCGTAAGGTTTTGATTGCTACACGATTTGGGCGTAAGTATAAATTGCGCCTGATGGTGGGGCGTAAGGTTTTGAGTGTGGGCGTAAGGTTTTGAGTCCGCCCGAAGACGGGCGTAATTCATAAGTTACGCCTGACAAAAAAAATATATATATATAAATAGGGCGTAATTTGAAAGTGCGCCTGATTCAGGCGCACTTTAAAGTTGCGCCCCACCAAATTTATTTTTCCCACCGTAGCGTCTGTGCACGGAGTAAACCCATTTCTTTCAAATTTTTTTGGTTTTTAGTCTTTGGTTATAGTCGCCCCGCTGCAGTTGTTCTAAGGAGCTAGATATCCAACGATACCAAGAGATAGAATCCCCTTCGAGATGGACAGCAGCCATGCTTACCTTTCTAGCCTCTTGCACTCCAA
Source organism: Papaver armeniacum (assembly GCA_023531295.1). NCBI lineage: Eukaryota > Viridiplantae > Streptophyta > Magnoliopsida > Ranunculales > Papaveraceae > Papaver > Papaver armeniacum. Next base: position 413,906 of record JAJJWW010007579.1, read on the forward strand.
CCAACGAAAAATATTGTTTTTCCTTGAAAATCCATCCTTCCGGATCAGTTCCGTTGAATACCGGAAACTTCAAATTAATCTGGCTTGCACAGGGAAGAGTACCATCATCACCAACTCGACCATTATTACCGTTTGAATTTTGTGTGTCATCCTTCTCACCATTCTTATTTTGTGTGTCATTCTTCTCGCCATTCGTCTCCGCGATGTTCTCAGCAATATTATGTTGTTGCGTTTTGAAAAAGGTTGCAATAGATTCCAAAGCTGCAGTGGCCCTTTCTCGATCGTCAATCGCTCTTTGACGATCTTCTTTCATCTCGGCAAGCACGGAATCTAAAGTCTTAGTTAGGGTAACAACATGGTCTTCCAAATTCTTAATCGTCATCTCCAAAAATTTAAAAAGGAGACTTGTGCTGTGAAAGAACGGGACCTAAACCCTACCCAAACTACTACTGGTTGGATGACAATCAACTAACAGAGACAAAAACTCGAATAACCCTTAACACGGAAGTTTAAGTGTTATGATGTTGATGCTTGCTAATTAATTAATGATTCGACGAAAGCAACCTGAGCAAATCTTATCTTAAATAACCAAACTAATGAATCTTACCCGATCAGTAATTGGTGAAGCTTGTTGGTGGTGCCGGCATACTTTTCTAACAGTTTCACGAACTTTTTGTTTTTGTTTGTTTTTCTTTTTTAATAGATTGAAAGGAGTAGCCGAAGATGATGGGATAGGGAAAAAAAAATTGGGGTGGAAAAGTGGTTTCTGATCGCTGGCTCTGATTCAGATGTTAGGATTCGAGACCAAAACGATAGAAAAAGATAGAAATCCTTTGAGTTGGGGATTAGCCATCGGTTTAAGCAAAAACTCTTAATATTGGTTTGTATTGAATGAATAAACCCTACAATAAACTATGAATTTATATAGAGAACCTAGCTTGAATCCTAAGCAAATAAGGTAACACAAACTCATTCCTAAAATAACTAATCTTCCTAATTGGTGTTGGTATCCCAACACATGGATTCTATCATATCAAAGTATAACGTCCTCCATTTAGTCATCTGTTTCAAAACTGCAGAAAAGATAAACTCTAATTAGATTGATCCAGAGAGAGTTAATCAAATTTATAATGCAAAACCAACATTTTTGGTTTTGACCCGCAAAACTAGATTCTTCTTCTCTCAATACTAAAATCGAAATCTGGTGAAGAATCGACCTGATTTGAGAGTTTCGATTGATTTGGATATTTTTTATCTACTTGGATAACAATCTATTTGAGGTTTCGATGACATTTCCTGACGTAATTCACAAATCTAAGAAAGATCAGAAAACCCATAAAAAATAGATAAAGAAACAAAATCTGTAGTGTGGGTAGACGGTAGTGGAAAGAGGATAAAAGAAAAGTATAAAAGGGAGGCGCTTGTGAACTGGGATGAAGTGGGATAGCGGAAGATTATATACTCCCTCCGTCTCTAAAAGATAGGCAGGTTTGTGAGTAAATTTACTCACAAACCTGCCTATCTTTTAGAGACGGAGGTAGTATATTTTATGGTTTACATCTAAACCCTTGGATTAAAAAAATCCAAATCAATTTTAACCGTTGGATCCACAAATGTTGATTCTTTAGTTAAACCGGAATTATGTATTGCTAGGCTAACGTTTATTACATAACCGTCATGCTATATAGTGCCTTACAATTTTATATGACGGTTGTCTACTTATCTGTTATCTAACTAAAATAACGTAACATTTTCAGGAAAAACGTCATAATATCAAATATATAGTAACGGTGCCTTAGTGTCACTGTATGAGAGGTCTATTGTAACAGTTTTAGCGATTACCGTCACAGTAAGAAACTGCAGTGACAGTTTAGTCAACCGTCATGATTTCTGACAAAAATGAATGACGGTAGCCTCCAATAACCTCACTTATACCTGACCAGCAATATATAGTGACGTTTTTTGTTGAAACCGTCATGACATAAAATTTCAAACCGTCACCAAATCACATATTTGGCCTAGTGCGATGGTGTGACCGAAAACAAGCAATACCATGAGTACAGTAGAAACTCTTTTAATTAATACTCGATTATTTAATAAACTCTCTTAAATAATGTTTTTGGCCGGTCCCGAGTCGGGGATTGCGTGCCAAATTAATAATTCCCTAAAATTATAAGATAATACATTTTTGATTACCTATGTAGACCCCATATGAAATATAAATTAATAATTCATATATATATTCAGTACATTAGTGATTTACGGAGACTTTTTGAAAATTGATTTGTCTTTTTTTTTTTTTGCTAATATCAATATCGCATTGAATTTCATCTCTAATTTTTCTTATAATTGTAAAAAAAATTGGTGTTGTTTTCTTATAGCTCAGCAACAAATTATTCAATGTGATTGCCGCTTTAATAGCCTTGTTTCATGAAGGGGCTCTATTATAGAACTTTCATCATCTTCTTCCACATCTTTATCAGTTCACATAACGCTCTCTATTATTTCTTCATCAGTCAACAATTATGCAACTTCATTTTCTTTCGGATAATTTAGAACATCTTCGATATTCATTGAATTGCGATAGCCCAATTTCACGATCAAATTTTGCAAGTCTTGAGTGATTTCACTGTCTGTATGTTCATCCAAATTGTCTAAACTTGTGTTATATCTGTTGATCGAAGTTTTCAATGACGAAAGCATTAATTCTTTCTAAACTTGTGATATGAAATTTATCTATAAGTTAATAAAATATTAATTAATATATAAATTAATAATTATTAATTTATCGGTTAATTAATATCTCGCTTAATTAATAAATTTTGATGGTCCCGACAACATTAATTTATAGAGTTTCTACTGTATATGGTAACCGGTCCTGGTAATTGATGTAACCAGTCCTGGTAACTGATGTAACCGGTCCTGGTAACTTATGTAACCGATCACAAGTGTTTCCATATTAAGGTATAACCGATCGTAGTGATTGGTAGAACCGATTGAACCCATGGATGTGATTTGATATTTGATCAATCACATAGTAGTCTTGGAATACAGGTGAACCAATTCGAAACTTGTTTGGAAGTCTGGTATAATCGATTCCAAGAATGTAAATATGAAAGATGACTTACAAAGAAAATATGTCAACATACTTTGAACACGGACAGTAACTCTTATCATTTATTGTCAAAGATATTCCTTAGTACTCAAGGAGATCATGTACCGAAATTAATTGAGAATCTTTAATTAAGGTTTTTAGTTATATATGCTTTTAATGACCAGCAATTAAATGCATATCTACATAGAATAAAAATCAGTAATGTGCATTTACTAATTAGAGATTTTCTATTGAGAGATTTCGGAAAATATTGGACAAGCATTTACTGGAATTATGAAAACCAAATTCTGCCATTCATTGCATATCTTGAGAATATTTTCGGTTTTGGAAATTCCTTGGTGTCCAAACGTCCTTGGTCTATAAATACCTAAGTTTGCATTTCTAGCAAACCATCCTAAAAGCCAGGCAAACTTCATCTTTTTGTTGTTTCTGGTGGAGCCGTCTATCCGGAGAGGAAAGTACCCTGATTAGGTGAAATCTCTTATGACCACTCGTTTAAAGACTTATGTGGGATCAATAAGCTCTACGAGTACCGTTGGTGGGAAACTAGATAATTGCAGTGATATTAGTTTTCGATTGATATGATTGACTAACGGTTGTTGAACTTCGATTGTACCTAGTTTGTTTATTCTTGAGAATCTTCTGTTCTGATATAAGATTCACTCAAACTAGATCGAAGTGTCGACGGGATCTTTAGAACTGTTTGTAGATCTAAAGACATCTTGTGATAATCCATTGTTAACAGACTCCGTTCTGTGCGGGATTGATGACAAGAGAGTCAAGTGGTGTTGTGCAGTTTTAATTGAAGATTAAAGAAAATTTGAAGACGAAGAAGATTTATTATTGGTTTCTCATATCTTTGTGTTGCACAAACCTTGATTGGCTGGGATCCAACTAGAATCGGATTTATTCGATTGATAGTTGCGTGAGATCGGTAACGCCTAATAGTTATCTTGAGATATATTTTGATTATTACAAATCTGAATCTTATTACTTTGGTAATAGAGATTGGATTGATCTAACCAGGCAAAGGAGTTTATTAGCTTAAACGGAAGAGCCTTTGCATATGACTTGAGATATCTTATCTTAAAGAATCAATCGAGTTGTTACCAAACAGATTTGTTGTTCATTTACTGTTGGAATACGATCCAAAGGAATTGTTCCAGTGCGTGCACTCATCGAAGTCAGAAGCGCAGGGATACTGAGGAAACTAAGTGAACTAGGGGTAGTTTCTTGGTCTCAGCTATACGAAGTTGGTGTAGTTTTGTATAGTGGCTTAATTCTGAGAGTATTCAATTCTGGACTTGGTCCCGGGGTTTTTCTGCGTCTGCGGTTTCCTCGTTAACAAAATCTTGCTGTGTATTTTACTTTTCTATTTCCGTAATTATGATTGTTTATTATAATTAGAAGTAAAATACACAAACGTTAACTTCGCTTTCCTTGATAGTGATCCTATAGAGTTTGGTTAAGTCCAAACCTATTATCAAGTAATCACACTTTGGTAGTCGTATTGTCTCGATCTCGTATCCATAGACAATCATACAAAGTGTGAATACCGATTTGTAGTATTGTCTCGACTTTGTCCATAGACAATCACTTTCAGTAAAAGGACTTATATGTGGATAAATTAAAGATTGTGGTGTATTTGGGTACCCTCGTCTTTTCACAGATGAATTCCATGGATTAGTAATAGATATTCACTTTTCAGGCATTTGGGCCACCACCACCGAGTAAGCCCCGAGAAAATGGTGGGAGTGTACTTAACAATAATGCAAGAACGAGCACCCAAATATGCACAAACGAGCACCCAAATATGGACGAACGAGGAACTATAAAGAGCCAAGGAAGTTAAAACATAATAAAAATAAGGAAGAAGCATCGTTGGGACCGGGCCCACCGGCCAGACGTCCATGCCACGGCCGTGGCCAGTCCCACGCCTCTCTAATTCCTTATTTTATCAATTGTTTCCCTCATCTCCTGAAACTCCCTCATTTGATCAAAACTCCTACCTTCAATATTTTCCGAATATTGCTCAACTCTCCAAAAACCTAATCCCACGACTATTAGGTTTTCCTTTTATCAATAATATTAAACTAATATTATTTTAATAAAATATTGGACGCACGCGCGAGGAAGTATGGAGACCTATGCAAAATAGGAAAGGGAAAAAAAGAATTAAAGAGGCGCACGCATGGGACCGGTCCCATCGGCCGGCCGGCCATGCCCGGGCCGTGGCTGGTCCCACGCCTCTCCGTCTTTTTTATTTATCTTTTTTTATTATTTTTCCTCATCTCGTGAAACTCTCTCGTTTGAGCAAAAAAACTAATTCTTCCATATTTCTCCAATATTGCTCAAATCTCCAAAAAAGCCAAAAAAAAAAAATAATCAAATGGTCTCACGACCGTCTGGGCTACTCACGGCAAATATTAAAATATCATTATTTTAATATTCTTAAAATTTTAGACGTATGAGCAAAGTCCTACTTGCTCATTCATGCAAAATTGAGAGTTTCAGTCAAGATCAAATCCTTCTGAAAATCCAAAAGTTGCGCAAACGTCCAACTAAACACCTGGAACTTTCAGGAATGGACGCGCGAGGGACATGGTGGCCCGTGTACCACCATGACTGGACCTGGCCATTCCTTTAGCCATCATGTCCGGCTGGTCCCACGTCTCTCCATTATTATTTTAACAACAATAATTCATATATTTCATAATTCTCCAATAATGAATCCCCATTCATGGACATTCCTCTGCACGCTCAGATGTCCATCCACCGCCAGACTCTCATGCCCATTGATTTGTCGATATTTCTCCACCCACATTGAACAACTCTCAATCTCTAGGATCCAGAGTTCTCCAAAATTAGGGTTTTGAATTTACGATAATTCGATAAACGTTGATAACTTTTATATTAATTGATCTAGCAATCAATATTTTAATTTATATTTAATGTTTGGTCCTGCTACCAATATTTTGCTCGATTGAGCAACATGGTTCAGACGACCGACCATCCAATATTTTATTGTGTTAGAGCACTGCTCGGTCGAACTCGCAAGCGTTGCTATCTCAAGATTGTTTGTCAATGTTAGTGATCAAAACTATAAGTCTTGATATCTAGTCTACTTATAGTGATGTCTCGGACTAGGATAGATTGTGTAGTTGAGCATTAGACTTCACAGCGTTCATCAATTGAAGACGAAGAACTACTAAGGAGAGCTTATGGAACTTCATCAACAAAAGGTATGTGGAGACTAAAACTCATCTATCACTTGGAAAGTCTATTTCTACTCTATCTCCTATATTGAGACAAAAGTCGTATTACTATATAGTTGTCGATTATACACATTTGAGATTTCGAGCTGAGATTAACTCGCTTACATATTTCTCAAAATATGTGTTGGTAAGATTTCGCTTCAACCAAGTTCATCTTATATTCTTGACGAAAGTCAAAAAGATGATCATGTGAAAATCGCCGACTAACATCTTACATGGTTTGTGTGATACAATCATTTGGTGTAGACTTGGAATGTTTCGTTATGATTATTTCAATAACTTGAAAATTGCTTTGATGCTAATAGTGTGTGAAAACGGCTATTGTCATCCTCTAAGAAAGTTTCAATGATTAAAATAGAGTTTAGAATACTTAACCATCATTGGATTATAAACATAGTGTGCATTCTTGCATGTATGTTATCCATGACCGAAACTAAAGTATGCATACCCGTATGCATACTTATAGTTGTGAAATTCCGTGTACCAAGTACACATACCGATACACATACTTGCGTAAGGTATAGGTCTGGGAATTTCTGATGGGTTTTGGAAGTGTATTTAAGTATGCGAACACGTTCGCATACTGGCGAACCCAAAGTCATACCGACTATTTAGGTATGCCTACCCGTATGCATACTTTAGTGGCTAAAGTTCTAAAATCGGTTGGCTCATGCACCAATACATTTATATATTAAGGAATGCTTTCTTTGCAAACCGTGGCTATAATGTTCATGAATTGATTCGAGTGAATCAAAACAATTTTGCTTCAATTGTATTCTTGTATACTTCTATGAGAATATATCAATTGAACAACTCTTTAACTAGTTTCATTTGAGTCATTTGAACTAGTTATGGTTAAGATGAATAATGTTGACATTAGAGTGTTCATATAGCTAACCTCGGTTAACTATTGTTGAGCCAACATGGTGTACACGTTTTGGCACGGTTACTAAACCTAAATGATGGTACATTTCATTTATGTATAACAAGCTAATTTTGATCTAACAGTTGAAAGATATTAGCTTGAATCTTATCATGTTTTCATCTAACGGTGAATATAGAATGCTTTTTTACCAAGGTAACTTAGATTGCAAACGCTGATTTGAAAACTATATAAAGGAGAACTCTAGAAACTGGGAAACCTAATCCCCACACCTCTTGTGTGATACTAGTTGTATAGGGTAGAGTCGATTCTCCTTTAACCTTAGTTTTTTCACGAAACCCTGTAGGTTAACGACTTAAAGACTTCATTGGGATTGTAAAGCTAGACCCAACTATTTTCTATGTAGTTGTGTGTTCTGATCTTACTTCTTCTATCGTGATTGAGTACTATCTTTGCTAAAATTTTCTCGAGATTATATCTCTGATAGGTAAGATAAAAAGTAGTCACAAACATCTTCGTCTCATCGTTTATGATTCCACAATATCTTGTTTCACTACCATACGATTAAGATTATTGTGATCTGATTGATAATACTAGGCTGTTCTTCGGGAATATAAGTCTGGTTTATCAATTGGTCCGTGTGTACCTTGATTTATCAAAAGACGGAACAAAACTCGTAGGTATTTCTGTGGGATACAAATTTATCTATTCCAATAGACTTTTCTGTGTGAGACATATTTGTTTACCAAGTCTTCGAATTTGGATCGTAGCAACTCTTGGTTATGGGTGAGATCATCTAAGGGAATCAAGTGTGTAGTATCCTGCTAAGATCAGAGACGTAAGTAGCACGACTGTACCTTGAATCAGTGTGAGATTGATTAGGGTTCAACTACATTCCAGTCCAAAATTAATTGGTAGTAGGCTAGTGTCTGTAGAGGCTTAATACAGTGTGGTGTTCAAATCTGGACTAGGTCCCGGGGTTTTCTCCATTTGCGGTTTTCCTCGTTAACAAAATTCTGGTGTCTGTGTTATTTCTTTTCCGCATTTTATTTTGTTATATAATTGAAATAACACAGGTTGTGCGTTGAATCGATCAATTGGTAAATCTAACCTTTGGTTGTTGATTGAAATTGATTGATCCTTGAACATTGGTCTTTGGTACCGTTCAAGTTACTTCTCTTATATTCAATCGGTCTCGCAACTTCCTATTTGATGATTGCAGATTGAATTAAGAGATAGAGATATAAAACTCTTTGATATACTTTTCTCTAGATTTAGTCTAACTGTCTAGTTGATTCTCTTGAAAGTATATTGGAGTTTGTCTATTCAGATTGCCAAACGAAATTTTGGGCGTGGTTGTTAGACCCCCGCTTTTTCATATTAGATAACCTAATCCAATACTCTGATTCCTACTTTTTCATTCGATCATTCATGACATACTAGATCACGAATGAGCATTCTGCATAATTCAACAATATCTCTGATATCCTGTCGAATATTCGACATATCAGAATAAGTCCATGATCGAGCATACTCATCATTGGACGCTCGTCGATCCAAATTGTCAGAACATCATTATTATCTAAACTGGTAAAATGATATATTACAATTCATCAAGACCCAACGTTTGTGCATTGCCCTGTCTCAACAAACATCTCTCACTCAACCATGAGTCTCAGAGCATATCATATTCGTCAATTATGCTCGACTCACCAAGGCTAAAACTCATGATCTAGCCAAGGCAACAATTGACCAATTAAATACACGTCTGCCTTGCAGAATCCATATTCATGAGACATCAATCATGTCACATGGGGGGATATTCACTAGGGCTTTGGTCTAGCGGCCTACGACACGTGTGTACACCCATGATGAGAAATGTGAGTAAGTCGTCCAAGCAGTTGAAGGAGTTAGCAAAGTAGTGGATAGACAATCAACCAAGTCTCCTGCACAATGTGGAACTAGTTCAAACAAGATTTCCACTTTCTCACTCTTTCACTCCTCTGCAACCGTCACACTTACTGGGATCAATGTGTCTACTACTCTTGTAATATAAATAAGTTCCTCAATCCACGATTGAAGAACAGAATTCTCAACAGAACAGAATTCAATCGATCAGAACTTATCTTATTCGAACTCAACAGTTCACATAAAACTTGCAGAAGTCTATAACATATCCACAATCCTTGATCATCATTGATCTCACACACTTCTCAGTTTCCCCCTACAAATCGACTCTCTTCCCTTTTTGTGACCGAATCGACTCTGGTACGACCATTGTCTTGGTTTAGGCCGGAGTCCTACAGATTGATCTCTCGAACTCAAAGCACTCTCGTGTAGTGTATCTGTTTGCTAAAGGCTTAGGCAATTTACTCGTTTGAGGAGCCGCTCGTGTCTCCACCAACAGGTAGGTTTGTCTTTGTTTTGTCAGTCTGCAAGAGTTATCTTTTTTAGTTTTAAGTCTGTGTTAGTAGTTGTTTAGGTCGGTTATATTCAAAGTGTGCTTTGTATTTTGTTCTTGTAGCTGTCAGTCTGTACTTCCTTTTCTTCAATAAAAATAAATAAAATAAGAAGACTGAAAATGCTTGACATCTAATCAATGTTCTAAGGAAAGGTGGTGTATATGTATCTAGGTCAAAGAGTGATCGAGATCGTCCTATATTATGGACGGTAGAGATATGCCACGGCCCTAGCTAACCCATCCTTTTGCATCCCTAACCGGTTGTTTTTTCCAAAAAATCACTATAACCTTAGGTTATGCCCGTTCCTTGCTTTTTTTTTTTATTATCATCAAACAACAGCATCGTTTCCTGTTTTGTTCTCCAACACCGACCTGTAGCTTATGCCCGTTCTTCCATCCCTATTAATCCATGATCAAGAATGAATTTCTTAAACCTACCTAACCATCTTCCATCCTTTTCTCTCTCGATATATTCTGTTCTTTCTCCACCTCTTATACATTATTATTTCTCTGCTAACAATATTTACTTAACCATATCTATTGTAACTTTAGACTCCGTGGAAGCACCAGACCAGCTAAAATTGAGGTGATTGAAGAAATAATAGAGGCTAAGACTCAATACTTCTGGTTAATGTTTCTATCGCTTATTTTTATCTAGAGTTTTAACCCTATTAAGTTTTTGAGGTTTTGATCGAAGATAGTTGGGTATCACTTAAATTATCCAACTACCTAAGTTGTATTTCTCTTATATTATTCAATTTATAATTTGATACTCCTATGTTTTTGGAAAAGAGATACTTTCACTTTTTCATCAATGTTCTAAGGAAAGGTGGTGTATATGCATCTAGGTCAAAGAGCGGTGGGGATCGTTTGTGATATTGAACGGCAGAGATTCGAATGGCCCCCTCTGTATCTAAGTCTAAGCTAACCCTAGCTCTTCCCATCCATAACTAATCCCACAAACCAACATAACTTTTCCATGTACCTAAGACCCTAACTGGCCCTTTACGTTTATACCAACTTCGGGCATCGGCCATGGCTAACTCTAAGGTTTACTTGCCGTGTCAAAAAAACAAAAATAAAAAAACTAAAGGTTTTCGATAGGGATCTGTCCATTCTTTCTGCAATAGATTACTGCGGGATAAAACTTTACTATCTTATTTCTGTATCAAGCAATATCGAAACTATTTTGTGTGTGTCAGTCTAAGTCAAGAAGAAAGATTCATTCTTCTTAAAAATCTATTTGGTTAACATAAAGAAGGAAAGGTACCTTCCAGTTTTAGGTTAGTTGTTTGTTTTTCTGTTATCCTGCGAACTGGCACATTTATCTACCGATTGATTGACTGACTCACTGATGTATAAGGTTTGTGGTTGCTTTTCAATTGGTTCTTGAGTTGAAGTAGTAATAGTTTACATGCCTGCAAGATATAGTTTTAAAAATTTTGTATTTGAAGTTTGAAACCATACCTTGCTGTGTTTAATTACATTATTTTCCATTCATTTTTTCCTGAATGTTTAGAGTTTCACTATCTTACAAATATTGAAAGTATGCATGGTAGATACCTGCCCAATGTCCAAGAAAACTTTTAGAATTTTTTAGCTTCCTAATTTTTTTTTTTTTTTTTTTTTTGCAGGTGATAAGATAAACGTGCCCAGTTGTTCGGGGTTTTGATAAGTTTACTCAAGGCTCTTGAAGATCAAAGCTTTGACTTTTTTGGATCAAGAGATATATCGGCTAACATGAAATCACTGTTGCTGGAACATTAACTCGAACATGAATATGAGAAAGATAAAATGGAATCACAATTGGTGATCCCGATTCATGCTCAAGGATGCATTATAAAAATAACGAACATTTATCTACTGCTCAATATTGTAGTTCACATAATCACAAAGATGCTCAAGAACGTAATGAGATGGCATATAAGAAACTTAAACATGGAAAATTGCCACACATGAATTATGAGAGTGCTGAAAATATGGTTGTGTTGTGGTTGTATAAGTTTCTTCAAAATTGATCAATTATGGGAGATGTCCAATCTATGCGGGCTATTCATAAAAATTGACCATTTTCGGGTTGTGTTGTTGGAGGTGTTACGATAAAACGGATGTTGAAATACGAAGGAGACAAGAAAAAATTTGATCAAAAAATTTAATTCCTTTACAATTACTATCTACAGACTATTAATTGTAACAATCCATGAATAATATTAGAGGTGTTACTTCAATACGAATAATATTTGAGTGCTTCAATTATTGAACCTACAGTGGTGGCAATAACAAGACAAGTGATTACTGTAAATGTGGGAGGGGTTTTAGTTTTTGGTATTCATGCAGCTTCACTTTATGTGGATAGAAGAGAATTATGGATTGAATTGATGAATATAAGTACTATGGATCTACCATGGATGTTAATTGGAGATTTTAATACTTTATTAAGTGTTGAAGAAAAAATGGGTGGAAGAACTGCATTAAGAGTAGCAATGCAAGACTTCCATGAGGTGCTGAATTTCTGTAGTTTAGTATAAGCTCCAAGTTCAGGATTACAATATACATGGTGAAATAACAGAGAAGGTGTTAAAAGAATTGTTTGTGGATAGAGCTTTGTGCAATGTAAAATGGATTGAGAAATATCCTACATGGAGCTATAAGGTGGGAGTAAGAAGTATTTCTGATCATATTCCACTTCTGGGTTCTTTTGTAATGATTTCCAAACCTAAAAATATTCCTTTCAGAGTCCTAAAGGTTTGGCTGGAACATGAAGACTTCAAGAGAGTGATCAAGGAGGTTTGGAATGAAGATGTTCAAGGTAATCCTATTTTTGTGTTTATGCAAAAAATGAAGAGCATGAAGATAAGAATAAAAGAATGGAATTGGAGTATTTTTGGTGATGTTAGAATCAAATTGGCAGAAGCTGAAAAAGAAGTATTGAATGCAACTCTAATTTCATATAAAGATCCAAGTAATATTTCACTTTTAAATAATTTGGTGGTGGCAAGAGGAAAACAGAAGGTATTAACACAACAACATCACTCAATTTTACGACAAAAGGCAAGAGTAATCTGGTTAAAAGATGGTGCAGCAAATACCAGATTTTTTCATACTTCAATAAAGATAAGACAAGCTACAAATACTATAGCTGAACTTGAAGATGATGCTGGTACTATAATTAATGATCAGGCTATGATTGACAACTCTTTGGATAATCATTTTATAGATAAATTCAAATTCAAAGAGGTTAACTTTATGGAAGGAATTTTTGATGCCATCCCAGAAGTGGTGAATTCAGATGACAATAAGATGTTAGAGAGAATCCCTTCAGCTCAGGAGATTAAAGAAGCAGTCTTTTCATTGAATGCTGACAGTGCTCCTGGTCCAGATGGATTTTCAAGTTTCTTCTACAGATATGCTTGGGAGATAATTGGAGATGGAGTAATCAATGCAATCCAATATTGTTGGAGGAAAGGCATCATCCCAAAAGGTCTAAATTATAATTTTCTATTTCTATTACCTAAAGTAAAGTGTGCTAGATTACCAAACCAATTTAGGCCTATAAGACTGAGTAATTTCAGTTTTAAGATTTTTACAAAGATTATGACTTCTAGAATGTATGGGCTGATGGAGAAACTTGTGTCATCACAACAGGGAGCTTTTATAAAAAAAATAGATGTATTCAAGAACAAATTGTTTTGGCATCTGAGTTGATAAATGAACTAGACACAAAGAGGAAAGGTGGAAATGTAGGATTAAAATTGGATATTACACAAGCTTATGATTCACTAAGCTGGGAATTTCTATTTGAAGTCATGAAAAAGTTTGGATTCTCTCAAAAGTGCATAATGTGGCTACACCAATTGTTTACTTCAGCAAGAGTTTCAGTTTTAGTAAATGGTGGTCCAGTTGGTTTCTTTGAAGTGAGCAGAGGATTGAGACAAGGTGATCCATTATCACCAATACTATTTGTGATAGCTGATGTAGTTATGATAGTGGTAAGAAAAGTGGTTCGTTAAAGACTTGTAGAGATTTGATTTCAGACTTAAAACTAAAATATATACACAAGGTTGACACAAATATCGAGAGGTACTAGGACTCAGGATTCCACCAATTCTTATATTCATATGGTTCAACTAATAATTCTAGACATTCATAGCTCAAGTAATTGACTCTAATTTATTGCCGAAAGTAGATTTTGAAAGTAGTGATTGTATATCTAAAGCATGAGACATCAAAACACTTAAGAAAGCATGACCCATCAATTCAAAATCACAATCACTCAATAAAAATCATATATCAATTAAAAATCAATGCAATAAGTCATAAAAGAAATAATAGAATTACCACACGCGTGAAGAATGGCTTCCTCCATCGTCCCAGTATGGGGGTTTAGCTCCTCATATTAATCACTTGCTAAAAATATCGGTTCATAGCTCAAAAGTTGATTAAAAGAGAGGAAAAGTACAAAGCAGCGGGTTTGTAACAGTTATAATTGTTACGGAACCCACTGTTACAGAGAAACAGTAACAGAGCTATTACAAAGTTTGAATAATTGTTACAGAAATTGTGACAAAGGTTATTGATTTTGAAAGAATAGGCCACGGATTCTGCGACTGTGTTTATGTGATGCTCTCTGTTCTTCTTCCCTTCTTCCCTGCTGATGATAAATCGTCTCTGCAACTCCTCCAAACCCTCCGTTCTGTCCCCCAAACTCCCGATTACCTTTACTGGGACTCTAAACTTCTTATATATACACAACAACCGAAAGAAATCATGAAAATATCTTCTCTTTTCTTCCCGGCCAAGCTGCGATAATATTTCTCTGCACGCCTCTTCCAACCTTCCCTGAGTTATCTAAACTCTCCAAACTCGGTAACTAAATCCTGGCAGAATCATATCCTCTCCAAACTTGGACGTAACTTAGAAAAGAACAACCAAATTATCCCGTGTATCTCTCCAAGACTCTGTTTTGTCTAAACTCGAGGGAAACTCCTTCTTTTTCGAATATGGCCGCCATACCTTCCCTGTTTTGGACTAACAGGATGATATCCATCATATTCCACGTCCAACTCCATCAAATTTGCTCCAAAAACAACACAGAAGGCCCGAGAAGAACCCTAGCCCCTGTTTCCTCGTACATGACCATAAATCCCTTCTTTTTCGAACTGAAACCCATCACCTATCCTGTTTTGTCCTAACAGGGTTACAGAAAAGCTTTCCCGTGAAAATCTCTGCCAAATCTCTTCATATTTCTCGCCTGAAAGTCTCGTGATATCCTACTCCCTGTTTTGTCGAGAACTGATTATCCAGCTAATTTCATTTCAATCTAACACCCTTACCAGCCCTGTTTAGCCCATTGGAGTAAACCCAACTAATCTCAACGATTTAGTCTCATTAAAGTTCATCCAAAACTCAAACCCTAATTCGGTTCTCTTAAATTTGATTTTCCCGCCAAATTTGATTTCAAATGGGGAAGATGATGGATGCCCCTTATCCAACTGTCGAGTGCCTTTAACACTTGAAGTGTCCTGGGGTGTAAATAACAAGTGGGTCCCCCTTAGTAATTGAGGTGCCCCTTATCCAAATAAGGGGTCCCTTTAGTGATTTTCTCCCACGAGCGTAAATACCACTTTTTGAAACAATTTTTCCACGAATGTTTATTTCTCCAAAAACACCTACAAAGACACAAAAAGCCATAATAAATACAAAATCGAGCACTAACAATATATACAATTGAGATTATATCAGACACAAAAATGTGTCTATCAATAGCTGAGGATGTCTTGAGTAGTAGTTTGAGTAAAATGGTGGAGGAAAACAAGATTGTACCCATGGTAAACTTCAGAGGTGTTCATCATATACATATTCTATTTGCAGATGATGGTTTTTTGTTTTTCAATGGGCGTAAAAGAAATATACAAAAGGTAATGAAGCTTTTAAGTGACTATCAAGCATCCTCTGGGCAAGTAATCAATCAAATGAAGAGCAAGCTTTTTGTGGGTGGTGTAACTGAAGTCAGAAAAAACCAAATTACAAATGAACTTCAAATGAATCTTTCTCTATTTCCGGACAAGTATTTGGGTGTAATTTTAAAACCAGGAGCTGTGAAATCAAGTACAGTTTGGGGTGCGGTGGAAATGATGCAAAATAGATTGACTGGATGGATCGGGAAAATTTTGTCATTTAAAGACAGAATAACACTTATAAAGTCAATTTTATGTAGCATTCCCATTTATAACATGTCAGTCTATAAGTGGCCTGCAAGTTTGATGAAGATATGTGAAAGACTCATAAGAAATTTTCTATGGACAAGGGATCCATATGAAAGAAAAAGTATAACTCTAAAGTGGAATGCAACATGTACTCCAATGGAGGAAGGAGGTTTGGGCATAAGGAGAATGGAAGTGATAAACAAAGCATTGCTAATGAAATTAGTTTGGAAGATACAAAATTCCGAAGCTGAATGGGCGAGATTTATGAGAGCAAAATTTACTAATGCAAATGGTGAATGGATTACAGGATATAAAAAATCTTCAGTATGGCTTGGTTTAAAATGGGTTATGGATGAAGTAAAGAAACATACAAGATTGATTACAGGTTCAGGAGAGCAAATTTCAGTTTGGAGTGATGCTTGGATTAAAGAGAAACCTCTAAATGAAATTTTTGAGGAAGATGAATATATGTTGCAGAACAGAAGCATGAAACTAGCAGATTTGATTGTTAATGGTGAATGGTTAATCCCTCCTAGAATGTTACAATACTTTCAAACGGAGGAATTACCTATTATATCAAAAAAGAAGGACAATATAATTTGAACTGGAACTATGTCAGGTGAGTTCACTATGTCATCAGCTGTTGAGTTGATTAGAGAACATTATCAAAAAGTGACATGGGAAAAAATATGTATGGAATCCAATTCTGCATCCCACAACAGCAAGCAATGTATGGAAGATAGTGAGGGGGGTATGTGCAACCGATGAAAAAAGGAAAAACAAAGGTTTAAGTTTAGCTTCAAAATGTTATATATGTGGTGTTGATACTGATAATATGGTGCATATATTGTGGTTTTACAACTTCAGTCAGCTAATATGGGAATGGCTTGGAGGTATTTTCTTGTTCTGCAATCCAAAATCATATGAAGATGTGATGAAATTTGCCAAACATAAAAGTGGAGCTGTAAAAGATATTTGGGTACTTTTTGCTTCCATAACAATGATGGAAATTTGGTTATTAAGGAATAGAATTTGCTTTGATGAGGAAAAGGTGGACCTTGGAAAGTTCAAGAGAAGAATAAAGCAGTATACTAAAGACTGTGCAGTGAGAATAAAGAGTCTCATGTGGGACTGTAGTTATGACTACATGGTTTTCAAAAAAATTGATCTGAAGAATCAACCAATAAAACTACAAAAGATTGTAGAAGTGAGATTTTTCTTACCTGCGAGAAATCAAACACTCATTTGCTGTGATGGTGCATCTAAAGGCAATCCAGGTGCAGCAGGTTTGTATGCAGAGATGATCAGGGAGAGTTCATATATGCTGAAGCAAGAGGACTGGGAATTGCAACAAATTAAATTGCAGCAGCTGAATGGGCATTGCAGAACAATAAACTTGACATGTGCATCAACTCTAATTCTTGTAGTGAGTGCTTACAACTCCGGAAAGCTGCCTTGGTTTTTTCAGGTAAGATGGAATAGAATAAAGGAATTACTAAGGAATATCCAATTTGTACATAGTATGAGGAAAGTGAATTTCTCTGTTGATTCCATAGCAAAGAAAGGTGCAGGCTTGGAGAGAGGAGCAACATTGAAATACACTACAAAACCAAGTTTCATCCATGCTCTGGAATCACCTGAGCAAATTTACTACATATTTTGTTGATTTCATTTAGGTTGTTGGGATCTAGTTATTGGGTTGTATTAGTTATTTTTTGAATGTTTTTTCAGTTATTGTTAGTTTGGGCTTTCCTATTTTTGTAAACTCTTGAGTGGTTGTATTTTTCCATAATGAGTAATAAAATTGGATTTCATTGAGCAAAAAAAAGCAATGCGAGTAATACTTAAAAGATGATTAAATCGAACAAACATTTTCAGTTAATGAGTCGAACAAACATTTTCAGTAAATGAGTGAAACAATGTACCGAACTCGAGATATAATACTGAAAGTAGAATTAGTTTCACTTCACGGCATACGTTATTAAAGAATTATGTCGCAATCAACTAGGTAAAATCATTCATATAGCTATGTGCATATTATGATGCAGGTACATGCCCAAAATAAACACTCACATACAATTAACGTCGGAGGCTGGAACGTTGAGTGTTGTCATTTCTCATTAAAATTGGATACAAATGAGTGAATGATCAATTCTTTGACCATCAATAAACTAACCTAAACTACTGGGAATTCTAAAGAAAAGGGGTAAAAAACATCATATGTTACAAAACTCATGGTCATAATTATCACAAGCTTAGTTCATTATTATCTAATGATGATTACACAATGAGGTTTTCTCAACTAGAAGCTTAGTTCATTATTACCTAGGTTCTATAATACGTACCCATGTTAATATGATAGAATTGTTTATGTAACTTATTAAAGGCGGTCGAGTTAAAGTACCATCTAAGCTTATTAACAGTGTTGGAGTTCATATTGGTGAATTAAGCCCCTTTTCTTTTCCTGATGATGAAAGTAACACTGAATTTTTTCATAATCTGTTTGATGGATGAACCAAGGTCATCATTTATTTGCCCTATCATTAAATGACTAAAAAATAGTGCTATTGAAATTTGTTGTGATATAATGAGAATGGTAATTGAAAAAACTGAACAAAACAAAAGAAGTATAGAAAATATAGTATTCAATTTTTAACATTCAACAATAATTTGTATACATTATAAATTTTGTATGGTTCAACTAAATTTGGTAGCTAGGGCCTAGGCATATCGATTTTTTGGATGGTGTAAAATTAAGTTTTAATGCTACCTGGCCAGCATTAAACGAACACCAATTACTCGAGGCTTCATCGTCATCAACACAATACTATTGCGTTCATAGGAAAATAAAAAATAGAAAGCTATTATTAACCAAACGAATACAAAGTCGAGGCTCGCACACCCAGAGCCGGGGCCGTAAGCCATGGTGATACCTAGTTTTAGCCTAAAAATAGACCAAATTGGAAAAGTGAAAGTATCTCTTTTTCAGAAACGAAGAGAGTAGAACAGAACCAAACATCAAGATAGTTGAGATTAATATCTAAATGTGTAGTGTTTAGATCGAACTATGTGATGAAGTTGTCTAATGTTCCACTTCGTCTAAGTTCCTTTTGTATATACTATCTCGAGAGATCCTTCCAAGGTTGCGTTTCTTTTTGCTCAGGAAGTTAATTCCATAAAGGGAACTATATTTGATACCGAGATATTATGTGAGTCCATATATTTTGGTTTATCTTTGTCTCATAAAAGATTCATATAAGATTAGGGTTGGGTCACCGAGGTCTGAGATGGACTTGAAAATAAATGTTGTACCTAATCGCACCATTAGCAAATATGATGACTCATTGAATAAGTCGACATGTTAGTCTTACCATATACTGGAGGGCATGAACTATGTAATAACGCAGTTTTCATGCTTTCGTATCGGATTATAGTTGTATATTTTTATGGGTACATTAATTATATACGCCTAGTTTTGATACCCAACAAATATACCCTTATATAATAATAAAAATACCCCTATCATTTGAAAACATTATCCATTTAAAAATAGATTACATTAATACCCTCACATATATAATATATATTTTTGTTTCAAAATACAACAAAAAAATCTTATCTATCACTTCACCGCCGCCACCACCACTAGCACCACCAAATATCCACCACCAACATTCAACTACCATTTCCACCACCACCCACCAACCACCACCACCACTAGTACTCCACTACCACTCCATCACCGGAGCACCACCGCCACCACCACTGCCAGTCCACCACCAGTTTGCCACCGCCGCCACCAGTCCACCACTGCCGCCCGCCACCAGTCACCACTGCACGCCACCACCACCACCAGTCCACCACCACCACCACTTGTCGCCACCACCGCCGCTAGTGGTGTCAACAACCGAAGTTGATACCCAAAGCAAAAATCAGAAAAGAAAAAAGAAAAAAATTATATAACGGCAACAACCGAAGTTGATCACAAAATCTGGCGTCAACAACCGAAGTTGATCCCCAAAATAAAAATCATAAAAAGGTAATATGGCGTCAACAACCGAAGTTGATCCCAAAATCTGATGTCAACAACCGAAGTTGATCTCCAAAACAAAAATCAGAAAATAAGAATGAAAAAGATAATATGGTGTCAACAACTGAAGTTGATCCCAAAATCTGGTGTCAACAACCGAAGTTGATCCCCATAAACAAAAATAAAAAACTCATAACAAACAATATGACGTCAACAACCGAAGTTGATCCTCAAAACAAAAATCAGAAAAAAAGAAAAATAAATAAATAAATAATATGGCATCAACAACCAAAGTTGATCCCATAATTAATGTACTAAAATTAGTGAACCTGACGTGAATCGAACACTCATTTTCTGATGTAGAGTCAGTTGTGTTATAATTGCACCACAGGTTCATCTTGAGGGGTCTTCAAAACCATCTACACAGCGCACCACCCTCCCACATATACTAACAACAAACCACCAACTCCAACAACACCACCCACTACCATCATTCCAACACCAATAGACAGACACAACCATTTAAATCAATTTAGAATTTGAAATAGAAGAAGATATAAGACCAAACATAACACAATATAAAAAAAACTTTAACTTCAACATTGTACATGTAAATCACTACTTTAACTTAACTAAGACATCTTCAAATAGAATAATACATAAGGTACTAATGAAAATCAGTAAGCATGGATGATGAGGGGCTATGCAAAATTTCTTACGCCCATATTCATCACTGAACCAAATTCTACTGTATAAGATACATTACCAAATGTCACATGCATGAATCAAAGAACCAATACAAGATAAGCACCTCTGTAGTTAGTGAGTCGTCTGCAATGTCGACAACTTTTGTTTTGAATATGTCCACCAACCATAGTATCTGAAGATTAACAAAAGATATTGAGTTAACACCTCAAACAAAGAGGAACACATGTAAGAAATGCATTTTTTCATTGATCACAGTTTTTTTTTACCCCCAAGTAACCTCTTGGGATTTAGATACGGTCAAATAAAGTTTAATGAGAAAGAGGAACCATGTCTCCGCAAAGACCCCTAGCACAAACACTACAGGACTTGGTCCCAAGACTGACATAATGTTGAAATATAACTTAAAAAGTTAAACTAGCTTATGGCTGGTCTTCAAATCAAATAAAATGTTAAAATTTGATGAAGAGGTTATGTTCTAAATTTAAAAAGTTAAACTAGCTTACGTTCGACCAGTGGTTCCGATGACGAGCATCAATTTTCATCTTGTACATTCGATCAAATAAAATGTAAAAATATATAAACAAAAGAAGGCAAGTATGTCTCTGTGTATGTGCGAAATAGAGCTACAGAAAGAAACCATTTCTACATTGTCTTTGGGCGCCGATTATCCTGCCAACAACTTATAAGAAATGAAGCAAGATAAACTTTACAACAGCGAAGACAACATTAATACAAAGATATCTAAAAATACAAGAATATACTGATTTTAGCCTCCTACAACAGTTTATAAACCACCAACAACAACACCTTATGAGCCTCTTACACTAGTCTGCAACCCACCACCACCACCTGCACCAACGTATGAAACTTCTACACCAATGTACACGCCACCACCTGCACCAGCACATGAACCTCCTGCACCAGAAATACATGCCACCACCGCCATCATATGCCTACACAACTCAACCACCAACAATTATGTATCCCACACCTCCTTGCTACTTAAAGCCGCCACCACCACCATCATAAGTCTACTAATCCCATAATCCATAATTGCAATTATTAAAAAAAAAAAAAAATTGCTATCAGTAATTGATTATAGCAGATGATATAACCAATATTTAGTTTCTACTAAAATTGTGTACGCCCCATGTTGCAAATTGAAACCCAATTCTATAAAATCGACGACTAAAAGTAAGTTAAGGTAAGTTTCATCATCAACTACATTAACCCCAAATCTCAAAACAAAAACAGAAAATAGATTCATATACATACCTCCTCCTCCAACGCCACCGCCAGAACCACCATCATCATTACCTCTTGAGCTTCAGTAATTCGAAGAATTTCAACCCTAAAATTACTAGAAATCAAAACCTATAATCGATCTACTCAAATCTAAGAATTTAATCTTTAGAAGAAGAAGGTCCTATCTGGTGCTGATAGTTGTCGTTCGAATCCGAATCAAGTTGGCGACGGTAGTTGCAGAGGCGGTGATGGTGGTGGGGATGGTCGGAGAAAGAAGAGATGCAAAATAAAAAAGAAAATTAGTTGTGAAATGAAAGGAAAAATAAAACGGTATCTCGACTGATACAGGGAGTATTTGTGGGAATATAATCAAATGGGTTTTCTTCCGGAAGATGTAGGGGTATAAATATTAGTTGATAAGGGTATTTGTGAAGCCCTTAAAAAGTAAGGGCATTTATACAATTCCCACAAAAATCAAAAACAAAATTTTGTACCGAATATATATAACTGGCAGGGAAATTGAAATCTTCAAATGGTTTGTCACCATTTTGTTGTAGACTCTCCGAGAGGATATGATGCTTCCATAAAAAAAATAATGTACCCAAATTCAACATCAAATTCGGTGATCTCTGTTCATCACGTGTGACATTACAGAGTAAACAAAAATCTTGTGTTCATGTAGTTTTGAAGTCTAAGTATTCTCCTTTTGCAACCGGAAATGCTAGGTATACCAAGTCTCACTCCCGATGAAAATTCCGCCTCAAACAATGCATGGGCCTTACTTTCACCCATTAATACAATGGTGAGATCACAAACAAAACCTACTCATCAAATCTATAGATTTCCTCGTACACTTCCTAGTATCCCGTAATAGAGCCGTTAACAAAAGATTCCAATCTACTAAGTCTTATGGGGTGCTAGTCTAGCACCTAGATTAGCAGTCAGGACTACCTCCTAAGTCTTATGGGAGTGCTAATCTAGCAGCTAGATTAGCAGTCCACGTCAGCCCAGCGCTCAGCGCTGAACCATTCCGCGAAAATGTAGTTTTTCAAGCGCTAAATCATTCAGCGTAACTATCTAGCATGCTAGTTCACATACTAGCAACTGGTAGGAGAGAGAACTAGTGTTAACTTTTTTGCCACACTTTTTTTTTTGAATTGCAACACTTAAGTGCTAATCTAGCACCTCCAATCTAGCCCATAAGACTTGGTCAAAATTCAAAATTTTCAACCGTTACACCATATTCATAACTTTTTCTTCGTCTCTTTTCTGTATCGAGGTATTCTTCTCTATTCTTTCTCCAAACAGAAAGGACCTAAACAAAAATGGCGGAGGAATTCCAAAGCCCTCAAAACCATAAAAATGTTGTTCACAGAGACATCATCATCATTCCTAGGTTCAGATCTGTGGTTGTGATGGCTGGTTGGGATGAAGAAGCCTTATTAGAAGCATCACTAGTAGGTAAAGATACACCAGAAAGAGAATCATCAGAATGTCAGAAACGAACCAATTTAGCATCAAAGTCTCCGCAAACTAATTCAAGAAGGTAACGATTTCCCATATTTGCACAATTATTTTTGGGATTATCATCGTTTTTCTTTTCTGGGTTCACAAAGTTTCCAATTGATTATTATTACAAGAAACGTAGGATTCAAAGATATAGTCCTTTTACAAACCCTGCATTAGTTCTTAACCTTGATGATGATGATATTGAAGCAAGAGTTCCGAACTGTCACGGGCCCGTTGCTGGCAAAGGTATTGATTTGTTTAAGATTGAATGGAGATTTGTTTAATTGAATCAGTTTTAGAAATCGGGTTTTGTTGAAATTCAATATGTGTTGTATATAGATCCACAAATTGAATCTCTGAAAGAAAAGAGGAAACAAGAAATGTCGTACCGAGCCCAAATTTGACGAGGTGCCGCATGCTAATCTTCCTTGTATGGATAAATTGAGGGAAGAATTATCTTGTGCTGTAAGTGGAAATTTCTTGATTCTGAATGCTAAATTGATCAAATAAAATGTGGATTTTCTTAATTGATTTAGATTTTATCATATTTACAGATTTGCTTTGAACCAAGCTATGTTGTAAAAGGCGAGCGCCTTTTAGCGCAAAGGCTGGCGTAGCATAAATGTGGGTAGTGCTTGTAGTGATATATCCTACTAGTCACATATGAATCGTAACTTGGGTTAAATCGAATTAGTGCTTTTACACATTTTGGTTGCCTTGATTAGTCTTATTCCAGAAAACTTATTGCTTTTAGGGAGTTAAACTTAATTGTGCTTTTACACTTTAGGTTGCTTTCTAGAAAGAATTCACATATGCATCTTTTAATGTGGTTGTGATGAAATCAGGGAATTAGCGGGATACTCTTGCGATCAAGGTATCCTAGGACTTTTAGTAAATGAGAGATTAAAATTTCAATTCTAGTCATTGTTGATAATTCGAGTTTGTGAATGAAACTATCCAGTGACCAATACTTTCTCCTTATTGATAAATTTTATTATTACTTTGCTTTCAATTTATTTTTATTGCTTTGAAACATCAACATCCCCCTTGGTTACTAAGAAGCGAAAATTTGCATAACAACATAAGCCTCTCTGTGGATACGAACTCTTTCTTATTGCATACTACTTTATTTTAGTGAAGCAAGAAAGTGAAATTATTTTTGACAGGGTGACAACCGATCAAATTTTAGGCGCCGTTGCTAGGGAGGCATACGGCTTGTTATTAAGTTTTTAGTTTCTTTTTACAATTTACGCTTTTATACTTGCTTTTCGTTTATTGTCTTGTTTCTCACTTGTTTGCGAGAATTGTTTTCGAGTACTAATCCATGGCTTCCAAAGATTGGAATTATCAAAGGTGCGGGATAGCTACTCGAAGAGGCACAATACTCCAACCAAGGCAAGACACAACGGAAGAACAAGTCTTGGAAGTAGAACACGAAGCTCTTCATCGAGAAGAGGAAGAAGAGTTACAACTAGAAGAAGAAGGGTTCCATTCGTAGGAGAACCACTAATTGAAGAGGAAGAAACAATGGGTGACAATGCAAACCAGTACACTCAAGGATTTGGCTTCTCATAGGCTTGATGCACAACAATGGTGTATCCAAACAAACTCAACTTTCGAGATCAAGCGGGGTTGCTTAGGGAGTTGCCAAAGTTTCATGGTATGGCGAATGAGGACCCAAACAAGCATCTCATGGAGTTCCATACCATTGTCAAGGCTATGCTTCCAGTGAGGCTGAAGTCGATGGTGCAATGATGAAAGTTTTTCCATTTTCTATGGTGGACGGCGCTAAGGATTGGTTGTATTGTTTGCCACTAGGAGTGTCACTACATGGAGCGGTTTGAAGAAAATCTTTCTAGAGAGGTATTTTCTGCGTCTAAGGCCACTCAAATTCGCAAAGAGATTTGTGGAATAAAGCAACATGTTGGAGAATCATTGTATGAATGTTGGGAGAGGTACAAGAGATTGGTGGCAAGCTGTCCACACCATCAAGTTAGTGATGCTATGATAATCCAATACTTCTACGAAGGTCTTCAATCAAGTGATAGATATCTTCTAGACAGCTGCGGGTGGTGGTGCACTAGTGAACAAGACGGTGGCCCAAGGCTGCAGAGTTGATTGAAAGCATGGCTGCGAACTCGCAACAATTCTACACAAGAGGTGAACCAATGGTAAGGCAGGTGCATGAAGTTAGTGATTCATCATCATCACGCAGTGATCAAAGGATGGACAATATGGAGCAAATGATTCAAAGGATGGCTGCGGTTATTTTACCTTCACATGGTGAAGAGATGGAGCAAGCTAGTGCGGTTTTCCAAACCAACAAAGAAGGTATGATCCCTACTCCAACACCTACAATCCGGGATGGAGAGATCATCCAAATTTCAGCTATGCCAACAAGCAAGGTGCGGTCCAACAACCAAATTTCAATCGTTCGAGTGGATTTCAACCACAACAACAACAATTCCAACAACAACGACAACAATTTCAACGCAACAACAACAATTTCAGCAACCACAACAATCGGTTCAAGGTTCAGATATCGATGCAAAGTTACATACAATGATGCAAGGTATTTCTACCATGTTCAAGGAGAGCCAACAAGAAACTAAGAGTGCTATCAAGGATTTGCGAGACTCAAGTAGGCTCCATGGCGGTTGATATCAACAATTTGAAGGCACAAAATAGTGGGAGACTTCCTTCTCAACCTATCAACCCAAAGAGGGTGTTAATGCAATTACATTGAGAAGTGGTACACAACTTGTGCAGCCGAAGTTCTTGATTTGGGTGAAGAGGAAGCTCCAAAGGAGCCGGTTTTGGAAGAAAAGAGGGATGAAATTCCCCAAACACTCGAGTACCAATTCCTAACTCTAAAACTCCGGTTTCTACTTATGTTCCTCCTATACCTTTTCCTCGTGATTTGCAAGTTCAAAGAAGGCGGAACTAGAAAAGGAGATTTTAGACGTTCTTAGGAAGATTCATGTGAATATACCACTCCTTGATGCTATCAAGCAAGTTCCCAAGTATGCAAAAGTGTTGAAGGACTTGTGTACCAATAAGCAAAGGCTCAAAGGTAATGAAGTGTTGAGTGTGGGGGAGAATGCTTCGGCAATCTTACAACACAAACTCCCATTGAAATGCAAAGACCCGGGTAGCTTTGACATTCCAGTCACAATTGGTAACACCACTTTTAATAAAGCAATGTTGGATTTAGGTGCATCCAGTTAATGTTATGCACTGCATCTATGTACAATTCACTTAATCTAGGTCCTTTGAAAAAGGCTGGAATTGTGTTGCAATTAGCCGATCGTTCTAATGTCTACCCAATGGGTATTGTCGAGGATGTTCTTGTGCGGGTTAATCAACTTGTATTCCCAGCTGACTTTTGTGTGTTAGAGATGGATGAAGGTTCACCGGACTCGTCTCTTCCATTGCTACTTGGGCGTCCCTTCATGAAAACGGCGAAAACCATTATTGATGTGGACAAGGGAACGTTGACTATGGAGTTCGATGGAGAAATAATACGTTTCAACATTTTCGAGACGATGAGATATCCTAGTGATGTCCACTCTTGTTTCTCCAGTTGATGTTTTGGATACATTGGCTCAACAAGTGTTTGAATTGAATCATGATGATGCTTTGGAAGCTGTTTTAACTACAACCATGGATGACGGTGTTGAGTGTGGTAGCGAAGTTAAGGAAGCCCTTGGTGATCTCAACTCACTACAAGGATGTCAGGAAACTCACAATATCTCTTTTATTTCTTTACCACGCAGTGATGAACAACTTTTACCTTCTATTGTTAAATCTCCAAAGTTGGAATTGAAACCTCTTCCAAGTCACTTAAAGTACTTGTACTTGGGTGATAATGAAGAGTTACACGTGATTGTTTCTAACGAGCTTAGTGAATTACGGGAGCAAAAACTTCTACGGGTGTTAAGGAAGCACAAGACGGCCATAGGATGGACAATCGCCGACATCAAGGGTATAAGCCCTGTCATTTGTATGCATAAGATTCGTTTGGAGGACGATGCAAAGCCTACAAGGGACGCGCAACGTCGTTTGAACCCTCCCAAGATGGAAGTTGTGAAAAAGGAGATACTCAAGCTCTTGGAAGTGGGTGTTATCTACCCCATATCCGATAGCAAGTGGGTGAGCCGGTACAAGTTGTACCAAAGAAATCGGGGGTAACGGTGGTAGAGAATGATGAAAATGAACTTGTCCCAACTCGTGTGCAAACCGGTTGGAGGGTTTGTATTGATTATAGAAAGTTGAATGCCACTACTAGGAAGGATCATTTTCCTTTACCCTTTATTGATCAAATGCTTGAGCGTTTAGTTGGACATGCTTATTATTGCTTCCTTGATGGTTATTCGAGGTACAATCAGATTGTGATAGCATCGGAGGACCAGAGAAAACTACTTTCACTTGTCCTTTCGGCACTTTTGCTTATAGAAGGATGCCTTTTGGCTTGTGCAATGCTCCGACTACCTTTCAAAGGTGTATGGTAAGTATTTTCTCAGAGTATGTTGAAAAAATCATTGAAGTGTTTATGGATGACATTAGTGTCTTTCGTGATTCATTTGATCTATGTTTGAACAACTTGTCATTAATCCTTGAAAGATGTGTTGAAACAAATCTTGTGCTAAATTGGGAGAAGTGCCATTTCATGGTAACTCATGGCATAGTTTTAGGCCATATAATATCTTCTAAGGGCTTGGAAGTTGATAAAGCTAAGATAGACCTTATTCGTGCTCTAACCCCTCCCACTACGGTGAGGGAGATACGTTCTTTTCTTGGTCATGCGAGGTTTCTATCGTAGATTTATCAAGGATTTTTCCAAGATAGCATCACCACTTTGCAATTTATTGCAAAAAGATGTGGTTTTTAACTTCGATGAGAAGTGTATGGCGGCATTCAATCGTTTGAAAGAACTTTTGATTTCAGCCCCTATCATTAAACCACCGGATTGGAGCAAGCCGTTTGAGCTAATGTGTGATGCTAGTGACTACGCGGTTGGTGCGGTGCTTGGGCAACGTGAGGGAAGATACCTCATGCTATTTACTATGCTTCTAGAACGTTAAATGAAGCCCAACAAAACTACACAACCACTGAAAAAGAGTTTTTAGCTATTGTATTTGCATTGGAGAAATTTCGCTCTTATCTAATTGGTACAAAAGTTGTTGTCTTTTCGACCATGCGGCTCTTAGGTACTTACTAATGAAGAAAGAAGCGAAATCAAGGCTCATACGATGGATTCTACTTCTACAAGAGTTTGATATTGAAATCAAGGACAAGAAAGGCATTGAGAACACCGTTGCGGATCACTTGAGCCGTCTTGCTAGTGGACAAGGAAGCTATCCCATTGCGTGAAAGCTTCCAGGATGAGCAACTATTCTCAATTGCCTTTGGAGAACCATGGTACTGCTGATATTGTGAATTACTTGGTAACTAAACAAATCCAGACGAACTTGTCTCGTCTTTGAGAGGGACAAACTTAAGAGGTTAGGGAACCGATACATATGGGATGATCCATACTTATGGAAACATGGCAGCGACCAAGTAATAAGAAGGTGCGTTCCAGAATCCGAGTTTAATTCTATCTTGTCATTTTGTCACTCCTATGCTTGCGGAGGACATTTTGGAAGTAAAAGAACCGCTTACAAGGTACTTGAAAGCGGTTTCTATTGGCCAACCTTGTTTAAGGATGCATATACATTTTGTACAACTTGTGATAGGTGCCAAAGAACAGGCAATCTAGGTGCCGAAATCAAATGCCACAAACTTTTATTCAATTTATTGAAGTTTTTGATGTATGGGGTATAGATTTTATGGGTCCTTTTGTCAACTCGCATGGGAATTATTACATCTTACTTGCTTGTTGATTATGTCTCTAAATGGGTGGAGGCTAAGGCCACCCCTACTAATGATTCCAAGGTTGTTTCGATTTTGTGCAAACTAATATTTTTGCAAGGTTTGGAATTCCAAGAGCCATAATTAGCGATGGAGGTTCTCACTTCAACAACGAGGTTTTTACAAAGCTTGTTGAAGAAGTACAATGTGTCGCACAAGGTTGCAACACCTTATCATCCTCAAACAAATGGACAAGCCGAGGTGTCTAGCAGGAGGTGAAATCCATACTTGAGAAGACGGTGAATCCAACAAGGAAAGATTGGAGCATGCGGCTAAATGATGCTTTGTGGGCATATAGAACCGCATACAAGACACCTATTGGGATGTCTCCCTTTAGGCTTGTGTATGGTAAACCTTGTCACTTACCCGTGGAGATTGAGCATAAGGCGTTTTGGGCGATTAAACAATGCAACATGGAGATGGATGGGGCTGGAAAGCAAAGGAAGTTGCAACTCCAAGAGCTAGAAGAGCTTCGCAATGATGCATTTGAAAGCTCACGCATTTATAAGGAAAAAACGAAGGCCTTTCATGATAACTATGATTTCTAGAAAACAATTTTGTATTGGGCGAGAAAGTGCTTTTGTTTAATTCTCGCTTGCATTTATTTCAGGGTAAATTAAGGTCACGATGGATCGGACCTTTTATTGTTACTAATGTGTTTTCTCATGGTGCAGTGGAAATTCGTAGCATAGCTACAGGAAAGGAACTTAAAGTTAATGGGCACCGGTTGAAACCATATTATGAGAACTTCACTTCGAAGTGGTGGAAGGAGTTAACTTTGTGGATGTACTCCCTACGGAGGAGTCATAGAAAGCAAGGAGATAGTCGGGCTGACGACTTTAAACCAAGCGCTAATTGGGAGGCAACCCAACGGATGAGTATTTCTTGTCTTGTATTTATTTCTTTTCTTGTTTTTAGTTTTTCTTGTTTTGTTTTACTTTGTTTTTGCTGATTTCTTGCTAGGATTTCCCACCTTGACTTACTTTGGATGATTCAATTTACATTGAGGACAATGTAAAGTTTAAGTGTGGGGAGCATTTATATGTTTTAGTTTGTTTTATGCGTTTAGTAGTTTTATAAAAAAAAAAAAAAAAAAATCAGAAAAATAGAAAAACGAGAAAAATTTGTGCTTTTTGAACTCAGAAATCTAGAAACTTGTGCCTTTAGGATGACACCATTAGTGGATGGAACCATTTTGAATGCAGGAGTTGAGGAACCAATTAACTAAAAGGGACGAACATAGCTCAGAAATCATAAATTATCATGATAGTTGTTACCATATCTCGGAATATCACCATATCACATTCTATTTTTATTTTTCCATATTTATCTATTGTTCTCTAAGTGCTTTGGTGGGTCACTAAAAATCGACGTTGTTATTCTTGCTAGGATGAAATAGAGTGGTTGAGTTACTAGAAAAGAAAAAAAAATTGAAAAAAAAAAAAAAAAAAAAAATGAAAAATATATGAAAAGAAAAAAAAAAGGCAGACCAATTAGACCAAAACGGAATAAAAAGACACTTGGGAATAGCGGTATGTGTGAAACGTAGTCCACTGTCTCCGTCGCCTAAACAAGCGTGGAATGCGGGATCCAAGGCAACTATCATGTACTTGCGACAAGAAGCATGCGCTTGGATCCAAAAGATCTAATCATGCAGTCTAAAAAAAAAAAAAAAGAAATTGGATCAGTTTGATCCAATCATAAAAAAAAAATAATATTATTATTGTGTTGAATAAAGTCACTTTTGGTTCCCTTGTATATGCCAATTGATTTGATGTAGCATTCGGCACTAAGTAGCTCAATCCAATAGGATTAGGTTCATCTTAGCGGTGACCTTGAGACAGATATAGGAAACATCGAACACTTGTGAATATTCGCCAACATCTACATCTTTATCCATCTTCTTAATCTTTTCATTGTGATTGTGGTTTGTTAGTTTAGAGTATTGTGGCTTGTTCAACTATCTAATTAGAGTTTATTTACTAATATTGGTATTGAATTTGCAAGGTACCTCCTCCTGTAGTCATTTTGGATTCATTCATTGATTTGTCACGAATAGACGGAGTTTGAAATATAGGTTTTGTAGGTATATCTCTAGTAAACCTTCACGAGACTATAACTCGTCCACTAGGGACACCTAGGGGTTTAAAGGCTTGTTATTTATGCTAAAAGTGACCAGTAGCCTCGACGACACGGAGTTGTGGTGATGGACTTTGAAGACCTAATTTTGGAAAGTGTGAAGGCTATAAGAAGAAGGAGTTTCTATTCTTTTAGTATCACGTATTTTCTCGGAGTTTTGGAGGAGAGCGATTCTACTAGGGTTTGCTTCCATTTTATTTTACATGTTCTTCATCTTATTTTTTGATAATAATTATGTTGAATCAAAATACTATGAGTAACTAAATACCTATTATTGGTTATGGGATAATAAGTGGATTTCACAAATAAGATTTGATTCAATGTATTAGTTTTGTCTCGTAATTTATTGATTATGATTCATGGTTTATAATGTTTATGATTTGATAGTTTGTTTGGTTGAGTCCGAATCCTTCCGATCTACTTTCATCTCTTGAGCTATATTAGGGTTTTCAATACGAAAAACGTTGTCTATCCTCCGATTTTGAATAGCATAAATGTGGGTAGTGCTTGTAGTGATATATCCTACTAGTCACATATGAATCATAACTTGGGTTAAATCGAATTAGTGCTTTTACACATTTTGGTTGCCTTGATTAGTCTTATTCCATAGAACTCATTGCTTTTAGGGAGTTAAATCTAATTGTGCTTTTACACTTTAGGTTGCTTTCTAGGAAGAATTCACATATGCATCTTTTTAATGTGGTTGTGATGAAATTAGGAAATTAGCGGGATACTCTTGCGATCAAGGTATCCTAGGACTTTTAGTAAATGAGAGATTAAAATTTCAATTCTAGTCATTGTTGATAATTCGAGTTTGTGAATGAAACTATCCCGTGACCAATATCTTTTCCTTATTGATAAATTTTATTATTACTTTGCTTTCAATTTATTTTTATTGCTCAACCGGCGCCAAATTATACCTAATTCTGTTTTTTTCTAGAAAAAAGGCCCTCGCCTGGGACGCCTTAGGCGCCAAAGGCGCTAGGCGCTGGGCTTGGCACCTCGCCTTGCCTAGCGCCTTTTACAACTAGGAACCAAGTACAACTCCTTGTGGTCACAGTTTTTGCAAGAAGAAATGATTGAAATGTGCAGCGGATAAATGCGGTAAAAAGTGCCCGAAATGTAGACAACTGATTGGATATGTCAATTAGAATTTTAATTTTACTGTGTTTACTAAACTTTGTAGCTTTTTAGTATTAAAGTTTTTAGGTATGCGCTGATTTGCAGAAATGGAAGATCTTGTATTTTGAATACAAGTCTTTGGAACACAATACAACTTTTGTTTCCACAAGAAGTAGAAGCAAGGAAAGTTGTTGAGGCTAAAAACAGTCGAGAAGAAGTCAAAGAGTACTGTAAGAAAGGATTATATTTCAAGAAGTCGAAGTGGTAGGACTAATTCAATGGTGATGATGACAATCAAAGTAACGTTATAGTGAGTTTTGATTCAAGAAATCAAAGTGGTATGTCTAATTTTATGGGGATGAATAAAGAGGATTCAGTAAGATTGAGCAGCTCAGCGAGGATTAGAAGAGCAATGAGGTTATAGTGCCTAGTCAAGCCGAAGATGCTGCATTAGCTTTGAGGTTACAAAGAGAAGAATTTATGGTAGCTTTTAGGGCCGCAGATGAACCTCAGCCTCAAGTACGAGAAGAAGCCTCAACTGCCAGAGCAAACCTTAGAGCAATGGCTTCAAGAGCTATTGACATCCGTCTTAGAAGAAGACTGACATAGTTCTTTTGAATTTTAGCTTATGAGATTATAGCATTTTCATGCTGAAAACTTATTGTTTGTTTGTACGTAATATTTAATCAAGCAACCATTGTTTTCGTTTATTTAGTGGATAATACCCCTTCCTTGATGTTAAATATGCTAGTCAGTGCATATTGTCGCGAGTGGACATATATCTTTTATGTGCATTTCAAGGGTATGATATGCAGTTTTTCTTCTGCCAGTACTTTCCATATTGCGAGATTTGGTAATTAAATGATTATCTGCTAGTCGCAGAATTACCTTTCAAAACCCTAACCCATTTCAAACAGGTGTGCCTATTTCATGTCATGTTATAGGCGATTGTGTTGTTCGAGTATGGTGGTAAAACGGTGGTGATAGATCCTTTTTTTTAAATTATTTTTATAGAAAAAAGAGAAATTTGTGGGAGAATACAACTTACAGAGAAACCGTGCATAGCCCGATCCTTTAAATACATGATTCTGTTAATGTCACTAATGTCAACAGACTGAAGTTTTTGGAAGAGCTGAAGTAAGTTTGGCCCTATCCAATTTAAGTAATCTAAAAACATAAAATGAACCAATTTTCCTAATCTAATTGTTGTATTGTTCTGATCGCGCCCAACTTTGATCATGGTGCCTAGGACAAAATCTATTGCTTCAAAATTTCCATCATTCATTTGATGGAATCCTATGTGGAATCTTCCTTGAACTTCACTTCTGTAGGATTCTTTTACTGCATCTTCCTGAGCTTGAATGTTGATGTTGGTCTTGTTCAATTCCTTTCCCACTCCACTGCTAGGCTTGCTCCTTTTCTTTCTCTGTTGCCTTTAGTAATATGTTCTTTGAGGTTTGTTGCTCCCACATAGTTCCCTGAAAAAGACATAGCAACAAGGGAAAAGTTAGTATAGAAGTAGAAGGTACCATTAGCAATATTGGAATGAACATCCAGAACACTTATGTTAATAGTGACTCCAAATTTCTCTTTATATTTCCTGATTAATCTTTCCCTAGTATCTTCATAGAAGGTTGTTCAAAATATGTCCTTGGTTATATGCATCACCCTATTATAGGAACAGAGATGTTGAGTAATTTTATGAGCAGTAGAGTAGAGATTTTCTTGAATATGAAATCCCATCTTGCTTTCCATATGAACCAGCGAGTAGTGGCAAATATAGAATTCCAGCTGCTAAGGTCATTATTGGTGTTGAACCACTTGATAAGCCAATCCTGGAAAGAGGTGGAATCTCTAAACATCTGGTGTTAAGGGCCAAACAGCTTGTCCCGAACAGAAGAAGCTGCGGGGTAGAACTTCAGAACATGAGTAATCTCTTCTTTAACACTCTTGCAGATGTTGCATAAATGATCAGTATAACTAAGGATACTAGATGTCTTGGTACTGGTGGAAGGATTCCATGAGCATATTTCCACATGAATAGATGGATAACTAAGTAAATTAATGCTCAGTGATTCGAGCTACGTGTGTGGTAACGTCTTGTGAAATAGAGAAATAGAGAAGGAGACAGAGAGTTGAAAGAAAGAAGGGGACATAAATTTTATTTATGTGTATCAAATACAAGAGATTATGCCTCTATTTATATGGATAGAAAAAACCCTAATGCTAGAATGGGGGTATCTCAGTAAATAAACAATAATTTACATATTTTTTTTTAATTTCTACATACCGGGAACAAAAGAAGAAAACAATACCTACAAATCATTTTATTAAAAGTTGTTATAGGGGCTGGGAAATCCATTAGAGGGGCTGCTATAATATGACAAAATCGGACATTAGATATAGTAAATTTCAAATCGCCCTTTATCTAGATATTTTTCATAATGGCTAAACTACCTTCATTTAGTTAGTGTTAACTATTTATTAACTAGCTAATGATTAGATTAATGATTTCTTTATAAGTAGTCAGAAAACTAAATCAGATTAAGAGTTGTTTTGGTGGGAAGAAAAAGTGGAGAGATTTATTTAATTTTTGGGCTAAACTACCCTCATTTAGTTAGTGTTAACCATTTAATTAGCGAATGATTAGATTAATGATCTCTTTTATACTTGGTCAAAAAAACTAAATCAGATTAAGAGTTGTTTAGGTGGGAAGAAAAAATGGAGAGATTTTTTTTGTGTGTGATTTCTTTGAAAAACCCTAAATTTTGGTTCACTCAACAAAAATAAGGAATCAATGGTTGAAAATAATCAGATACACCTTTAGCTTAGCTCCAATGTCCTTTTTATTAATTAAAATTGGTGAAAGAACGCAAACAAAACTAAGTTGGTATTTGATGAACTTCCAACCGTAACTAGTTAGAATTGGGAAATCTATCAGAAACTAGTTACAGTTGGAATTTTGTCTTGCGACACAAACCGTAAATTCCAAAGATATGCAATGAATAACAATACCAATAAGTCTAGTGGTTTCCCTTTCGATTCATAAAACAAGTTCATGAATGTACTTCATTTAAACTCAACAATTATTGTTAGTTATTCAGGAAAATGGCAACGACCATAAATGGTGAAGCAAATACCTCAAAAATGGTACTTGGTCAATCCACTCACCTTTTCTAAGTTGTAGAAATGTCAAGTATACATATATAGGGAGGGGTAGTTGGTTGAGGTGCATATGCGGACCATCCACCAAGTAAGCTTCGTAGCTTAGCCGAAAGAGTATAAATGATGCGTAGCCGTTTGCATACTTGAGCGGATTTAGTTCTAAAATCGGTTATACTCATGAACAAATCAATTCTTCTTAATATAAAAGGAGAATGTTTAGGCTGATGTGGCAGCACCTGATTAAATTTGACATTTTCCTCTAAATTTGTGATGCCACGTGGAAAATTATATTTACAAAAGAAAATCAAAGATAATTATATGAAAAGACTCGATTTTCTTTCAAAAAGACACGACTCACTCGGGAGTCACTTGAAAAAGAAATTTCGCTCACAAGTCGCAATATTTTTGAAGAGTTGCGACTCTTGGTCTTTACTTGGAAAAGCATATTTATTCGCGACCCATTCTTAAAAAAATTATCAAGGAGATCTTTAATGTCTAATGAGAACGGGAGTTTGGCTTCCAACTGGGGGATCAACAAGTTTGTTGCGTGATAACACTACACCAAAACATCGAATTTGGGACGGATATATGCGTTGCAATGAATTTCACCAACGCATATATCCGTTGGAAATATGGCGTAGCAAATTTTTATGCAACGCTTACATCCGTTGGTCAAATTAATTTGTGCAACGCATAAAAACGTTGGTCACCCGGTTTACCAACGTTGTTTGAGCAACGGATTCATTAATTTGTGCAACGCTTACAATATTTTAGGCAACGTACGTATTACTCTAATTTGAGCAACACTTATATACGTTGCAAACCGATTTACAGGTAAAAAATAAAAAAATCCGACGATAATGCCGGCGGATTTCTACACCTTCATATACCATTGTAGATCAACTAAATGACCCAATTTTTCATATGGAAAGAATCTCATAAACACATTATTATTCATCATCACAATCCATCAAGATATATTCATACATATCAGCTTGTAACAGATGAAATATAATAAACCATACGATTATTTGGTTGATTCAAAGATAAATACCAACATTAGTCAAGAATCCAAGTTTCTGAATTTGACAATATGAAAGTTAGTTCATAAGAATACCTTCAGTTGTTTACATATATTGTATAATGAGAAGTACCAATGGTGGAAGAGCATTAATATCAATCCTGCAGAGTACAAGACAGAATTATAATCCAACTGAAGTTGATACATAAGCTTCATGGGTATTGCCAAAACCAAAATGTTGACACTTCAATTCATGACATCAAAAGAAATATCAACAGAAAACTTACTTAGTAAAAAATGTTTGCCTTTGGGTAATCAATGTGTTAATGGTAGATAACACAGAACCTGAGGGTACTATTGGCACCTTATATGGAAACATGACCTGCAATTGCCTTCCATCATCGACTGCATACATCTGTACAAGTGTAAAAGAGAAACAAGCTTTGTTAATTACGACGACGAATATAGTCACTACACCAAAAGAGAAAAAAGTACAGGTAATGGCTGAAATCAGACAAAATATGATCTGATTAGTTTCAGTTATGAAGACAAAGTAATCAAGTTTCTATTTTTGAATGAAAATCACTGAGGTTTAGATAAAAACTGCTACCCCAGAAGTTAGAAACTTTGTATTTTGAAAAGTACGAGATATGACCGTCTATCTATGGATTTGAGTATACTATCCTTGGACACCTTGATCTCCTTTTACTTCTATTGGATCCCCATTTGCAGTTAAGCCTCGGATTTTCACATCGTAGTATTACTTCTTCAACTTTTCTCAGATCATAATTTCACCCTGGAAGAGAAAGAACAGGAAAGAAAGACTCAAAAAGGGTGCTCATTACTAAGAGAATCCGGGAGTAAATGAGATGGAGAAAAAATCATATGCAGATTTTGGGGTTGAATAGAGAAGGCTTCCATCAAATTTCCTGCGCAAAAGATCATTGCGAAGATTGAGCATACGGAAGGCTGCATGTATCTCTGTTAAGAAATTCAACACCTTCCTTGGGCAATCATAATCCCCAGTGACTTGGCTGAGCACGTAACGTTGCTGCAAATGATACATTACTTTGTGTGAGCATATGGCATTGTCTATGAACATCTAAATGAAGCACTGCATTTATGTCCCTATATGATATATTTATGTACTACTATTTCTTATCTAATACGACACAATGCAATATCATGACTATGAAAAACGGATGTACTTTTATCTCATTAGGGGTTCTTACAAGTCATATCGATTAACTTGGTGATCCAACTGATTCGGTGGGCGCAGATAGCAATGGCACATTTATTTTTAAAATCTTGAAAGAAGACATGGATTGCCTCGTGCATCTAACCTATCTCTTGTCTAAACCTTCAGTTAAATCTAGAAACAGAACAGTGAAGTAGCTGCCAGAATGGAACTTTGAAGCCCAGATTTTAGTGAAACTCACAGCCATTGTGAAATAATAGGGATGACATTAATAAAATCTAGAAGTCAGTATGATTATTTTTTTTAAAGAGACACTTACCAACTCATTAGACATGAAGCATACACCTGCACAGTAGGAAAAAAAGACTGCATCAGTAGAAAATAAACAAGGAGAAAAATCCAGCAGTTTTAATTGCTTGAAATTTCAGAATCGACAATACCATCTCGTTCTTTTTCTCCCATACATTAGAAACAAAAATTTGCATAGGAAATGTGCTGGCAGTAAACAACCGAGAGGCTAAGAACCGAGAGGCATAAACAACCGAGAGGCTAAGAAGGGATTAATAATTAAAAACCAATTTTCATTGTTCTTCTGAGCATAGCAGTATTGATTAATACACTTAAGGACTCTCAAATATATATACAGTTACTGTGGGATTTTTAACTAAACAGTGTACCATATCCAAAAAAATGAAGGCTAAAGCTTAATTACGGTTCTAACATTGGCACACAATCCTAGTGTCTGTTGAGCATATCAAGTGTTTGTTGTTTAACATGTTGTCTTTTGGTGGATAGCTTAACTTGTAATAAGAGCACCGTGGAAGTCGGGAACTAAGTTTGTAAGAAGATAATGTATCTATGAAACACACATCAACTATCAAAATTCTAAAGAGGGCGCACATGAAGAAAGAAACAATACATTTATGTTAGTCATTTAGCGGAGCATGATTCCACAATGGAAGATTATCTCACTAGGTAAACTAATATTCCATTTCCAATTATCAATAATGATAATGATGAAGTACATCCCTTAAAAGAACAAAAATATTTTTATTTTTTGAAACGACTTAAAGAACCGAGATCAAACTCACCTGCGAGATAATTTGCAATATCAAGACCAAACTCTGAAACACTGCAAAGGAAATCAGCATAGTTACTGTTAGAATAGAAAAGAAAAAAAAGTAACACAAACTGTTCTTATAGATACATGACCAAAATATCACCAAAAGAGAAAAATTACCGTTTTGGACCTCACTACATCCATAAAAACAACAGCTGTTGGATCATGACCACGCCATACATAGTCCAGCATTTTCATTCCCTAGGCTTCCGCACCTTTCTTGACTGCAAAGAAAAAAACTACTCGTGATGCACTTGTGGAACAAACCATATTCAATTTCAACTTACTAAGAACATGGACAAACCTGAATGATCCCATCATCGCAACCCTTGGTACCACTTTTCATGACAAATCTGAAAACACCATAGCATGCCCTAAGCACAGAAATTCCATTAGTGATATACAAAATGCATGTATTCAAGAGTCTTGGATCAAAAATTCGTACAAAAAATCATTATGTGATGGAATTCGGTGAATTTAGTCTCGTTTGAAACTGGAGATAGCCCTCTTTAACATAAAATAATATATATAAGTAACAAAATTGGTAGATGTGTTGAAAGGTCTTGACAAAATAGAATAGAAATAGCATTTTTCAGAAAGTTGCAGTTTCGGCAGTCCATAATCAAAAAATCGTACAAAATTCATTAGATGATGGAATTCGTCAAATTTTATCTCGTTGGAAACCTGAGAAGTTTCTCTTTAACATAAAAATGATAAGCAGAAATAATAGATACAAAGATGTGTATAAAGTTCTGAATAAAAACGGGACAGCAGTACCATCTCAGGAATTCAAGGTTCTTTTCACAAACACTTGATGGGATATCTTACAAACTCAATTGAAGTTTGATTTTTGATGAAAATCAGAACTTGAATGAATTAAAAACCATTTCAAATCTTCAGAATAATTCTTAAGCATTTGAATTTACATGTTATATTGCAATCAAAGAAAAATTACCTCAAGCAAAATTTTGATGTTTATAGATAAACATTGGTGTAACCTCAGTAGGCATGGGTGTAACCGTAAGTTCAATACCCTGCCACAATTCAAAATTACCTGAAGAATTTAGGATCTTCTCAGAATCAATAAAAGATCAACAAGAGAAACCAAATTAGCTCTGTACCTAAAAAAAAAAAAAACTCAACACAAACACCACAAATCTCATATCTAAGCGACTAAATTCTTTTAAGATAAACCAACAACACCCAAATGATTAATCTAATTGATTCTGCAATAAATCCTTAATAATGAATACAACTAGATTTGAAATAAACAACAGTCAAAATCAAAACTCAAATTCAAAGAAATCGAGAGAATAGTTTGCTAGGGTTTATAAAGGAAAAAATTACATACCTGGGAATTGAAAAAAATTCGAGTTACCGAAGATTGAGTCTGATTTCATAAGGATCGGTTTTGATTTGAGATAAGTTATAAAGAAATCTCACAAATCAGATTCAGTTAAAACCAACATCTGAAAAAATAAAAAATGAACAGCTTAAACTCAATCTTAACAAAATCCATCATACAAATCAGATTTGTATGAGATGTCTCACAAACTCCGTTAATTTTCAAAAATATTGCTTTTGATTTTTAAAGATCTAGTTAGGTTTCAAGAGATATCGGTGTAGCAAAAATGAAGAGAAGAAACGAAAAGAGAACTAGATTTTTTTTTTTGGGAGCGGATTAGAAATAGAAAAAAAGAATTAGGTTAATAAAAAAGGTAATTTCTAAGGACATTCAAGCCCTCAGTCATTTAATTAAAGTACGAGCGGTCCTTTTTTTCTTTTTTCATATTACTATCTAATATTTGACCAACGCATTAGTCTAATGTGCAACGGAAAAAGGTTTGCAACCTTAATATCCGTTGCACACTCGAAAACTAAAATGTTGGAAAAACCTGAATATGGTGTAGTGTAAAGTTATGAGTATATGGTAATCCTCCAATCTTCCGAGAGTCTTAATCCATCCATGTATCGGCATATTATTGCACAGGTAAGAATCTTATTTTCCATTCTCTTCTTATTTCTTGAAGCTTATGCTTCGCTTGGTAGCGTGGCGTGGTCCCTCCTAATCGTAGAATTGTTGTTTGGTTTTGGTTACCAGGGAGAATCATAACGCCAATAGGTTTGGTTAGCAAATTAACTGGGTTTTTTTATGGTATTGATTTCTTATATGGTTTTGATGTCATCTGTTCATGTGCCATGCCTATCTTTTTACTATGACTATTGAGGTTGTCTTACTCAAATTGAGAGCAATAATGAGAAAATGGCAAATTTAAGAAAAAAAAAATCAGTAATATAGTTCGGACTCGCTTTTTTCTCATTCCTACATCAAATTAGACTCATATTGCGAACATAACGGAAATCACTTTGTGGGTCTGGAACGCAGTATTAGAGTCTCAAGAAGTGGAAGGTAAAGTAATGTACGTAACTTAATTTCTTACTCTGGCTTAGTTTGCGAATTCTTGGTTGGGTTAATTACTTGGGCACGATACGTTTCCGATACCTGGATAGTAACACTTATTGATTTCCTGTCGCGAAGAAATTATTTTATGCTATAGTATTGGAGTTTCAAGAAGTGGAACGTAACGGTTCAAGCACTGTAAAGTAAGTAAGGATCATCTACTATTGGTTTAGTGTCTGATTTCTTGGTTGGGTTACTTGGGCAAGTACGTTCTTATGCAGGGTGATAACACTTATTGATTTTCTGCCGTGCAGGGAGGATTCTATGCGCAAATGTGAATCACTGCCAAATTTTGCATAAATTTTTCCTTGACCTGATCTACTTATGAGACGTATAACATTTGGATTGGGCATAATAATGCTCTGAAGAGAAGACTGTAGGCTAACTTTTGGGTGAAATATTACAAATACATAATTTCTAATCTAAGTTTGACTGTAGGTGTTTTAATTTTTTTGGACAAATAATTTTTTATGGCACATTTCTTTCAGGTTATTCATCGGGGAAGCATAAAGATGCATGATTTAGTGGAACGTGGAAACATAGTGTAGACCGTTGACACAAGCATTTAGGTTAATATAAGCATAATACTCTGAACATTAAGGCGCGCACATGTGAAAGTTAAGATGAAATTACTACCGAGTGCATTTTTGTGTTGTTTGCTGAGGTTTTGTTTGTTACGGGAATGATATCACTATTTTCTAATGGAATCAATTTAGACTGTAATTCAGATATGGATCATTCTTTTTTCCGAACAATTCTTGAGAAAGTCCCAGTTGGGTTAGCGTTTCGTTAATGTTCGTATGTAGCCTAACTACCCTAAGTGAATATTGAGAAAATTATGGACTTCCAAGTTTACTAAAGTAAGAAATGGTGATCTAGAGTTACGAAGACCGAATCTTTTTGGGGGCGTGTTTTAAATTCTAGAGAGATGGGCATAGTTGGACACTTATAATGTAATGTAAGAATGTGGTGTTTGTTGCATGCTCACTGGATTGACACTGATGATTTAATCATAACCAACCCATCATCTTTTTAGTATAAGGAGCACTGAGAATCTCATATATCAGCACTGATTGACTGTCTCTCTTTTCATTCCTTTTCTTATGCAGTTGAAGTCTTATTTTGTAGTAAAATTTTTAGCAAAATATTTGCAATTAATTAATGTAATATGTATTCTGTAGGCACAAATAACCTGCCATACCATTTCGAGCACCCTATGACATTACAATGCATGGAGTAAATAAAGTTCGTTGCCATCAAGGACGAATTACATTTATCACTTTTTCTTTTACGTCAGTTAATGAACTAGCATTATAAATGTCTTATAATTATGTTAATTAATATACTTTCATTAAATTTGCATATTTGCATTAATATTTTATTAATGGGTTTACGTTAATAACTTGTACATTTATATAATAAGGAATGCAATCTTTGCAAACCGTGGCTATAATGTTCATTATGGTTGAAATTATGGTTTTCTAGATTGAAAATGTAACTCATTATGCGCATGAGTGTATTTATTTACGGCTGATTAAGAAAAGTAAAACCAATCCTATGTGAAATTAGGGTTGGTTTTGGTGCTTACTATTTTAACCGTAAATTTTCCTATACATGGTTTTTTGATAGCCCACATATTGACTTGATCAAATAAATCTTAGAAACTTGGGAGTAAATCCACTAACTTAACATCCTAACAACTATGGACACCCGATCAAACTAAATCCCAGAACTAGGGAGTAAATCACTAACTTAACAACCTAACAACTATAGACATCCGTATCTAAAGAGTTAAAGGCCTAGACAAATAAAGCTCCCACGTTGTGAGGAAACCCTCGCTTCCTATTGGTGGAAATAGGCATTTTTTGAGTTTTGTGAAACGAGCGTTTTTGTGAGGACACTTGGCAACGTATGATTGATTTAAAAAGAATATAAAAAAAAGGAAACCAAATTCAATTTGGAATTCATGAAGTGACAATATTTAGATGAGGACACTTGGCAACGTATGATTGGTTTGAAAATTACACACTTAAAAGGAAAACCTAACTTACCGTGTTTGGAATTTTTTAGAAGTCCAAATTCAATTTGGAAATCGGGTAATTACTATATTAGGACTATATTTTCCAAATTAATATATAATGGGGAAAAAAATCCACATATTTTATGTGAAAATAAACGGAAAAAATATGTAAAATTTGCATATATCTCCACCTATTTAATGTATTTGCCCCGCCACACCAAATCAAAAATACATCTCCACGGGGCAGGGCGGAGCGGACCCCGCGCATATCAAATCAAAAATGCATTGTCACTGGGCGAGGCGAAGCCCCGCGCACACCAAGTTAAAAGGAGCGGACCCCGCGCATATCAAATAAAAAATGCATTGTCACTGGGCGAGGCGAAGCCCCGCGCACACCAAGTTAAAAGGAAAT
The DNA here is from genome assembly GCA_023531295.1 of Papaver armeniacum. Taxonomy (NCBI): domain Eukaryota; kingdom Viridiplantae; phylum Streptophyta; class Magnoliopsida; order Ranunculales; family Papaveraceae; genus Papaver; species Papaver armeniacum. The sequence goes on from JAJJWW010007579.1 coordinate 457,909, forward strand.
AAATAAATAAAATCAGCACATATTTTCCACATATTTAATGTATTTCCCCCGCCACACCAAATTAAAAATACATCTACACGGGGCGGGGCAAAGCCCCTCGCTCACCAAATCAAAAATGCATCGCCATCGGGCGGGGCGAAGCCCCGCGCACACCAAGTTAAAAGGAAAAAATAAATAAAATATGCACATATTTTCCACCTATTTAATGTATCCCCCACTCACACACACACATCTATCTACATGGGGCGGGGCGGAGCGACACCAAATCAAAAATACATCGCCACGGGACGGGAGGAAGCCCCACGTACACCAAAATAAAAGAAAACATATGCCCGGTGCGTAGCACAGGCACAAATCTAGTACAGAGTAACCACTCTTCCTAACAACTAAGGACTCTACCACACGTTCACGACTAAAAACTAACAACCGTAATTATGTTACGATTACAAGACTAAAGTTAGTTACCAAAAATAGCTTATATAAAAAAATTCACACTCAAGAATATTTACGGTTTGTTATATTATAGTCGAAACCAGCCGTAAATATTTTTACGGTTAAAAAACCAACCTAGGCTTTTGCTGAAAATTACGTAGTTACGGTTGGTTAATGAACAACAACCAATCGCAACTCCATCTGCAATCCTAATTTTTAACGAAATTTTTGATGAATTTCTTATTTTCTTTCTTACTCCGAAATCGATTGATTTGGGATGTTGTTGATTAGTATTAGAGAATTAGTTTAATTGATGGAAGAGTTGTTGATAATGATTGATTTAACAGATTAATTGATGATGATTAATTTTAGGTTGTTTTGATGATGAATAGAATTACCTGGCGTCATTAGGGGCGACCTTGAAAGAATTAGGGGCGACTAAATAAGACAAAATAGGTTGAAAATACTTATATGTCCCTTCATAATCGGTAGTTTAGTTTATTTTTTTTATCTACCGATTGTGCAAATAGAGAAATTCAAAATTCCATTGGTTTTGAAATTTTTTGAATTTGGGCTACAACCACAATCGGTAGATAAAGAACATCACAAGACTACCGATTGTATAATTGGTAGATAATAAACATCACGAGTCTAACGATTTTGCAAATAGAGAAATTCAAAATTCCATTGGTTTTTGAAAAAGTTGAATTAGGGGCTACAACCACAATCGGTAGATAAAGAACATCACAAGACTAACGATTGTATAATCGGTAGATAATAAACATCACGAGTCTACCGATAGTTCAAATAGAGAAATTCAAAATTCCATTGGTTTTTGAAAATTTTGAATTTGGGCTACTACCACAATCGGTAGATAAAGAACATCACGAGACTAACGATTGTATAATTGGTAGATAATAAACATCACGAGTCTACCGATTGTGCAAATAGAGAAATTCAAAATTCCATTGGTTTTGAAATTTTTTGAATTCGGGGCTACTACCACAATCGGTAGATAAAGAACATCACGAGACTACCGATTGTATAATCGGTAGATAATAAACATCACGAGTCTACCGATTATGCAAATAGAGAAATTCGGGGCTACAACCACAATCGGTAGATAAAGAACATCACGAGACTACCGATTGTATAACCGGTAGATAATAAACATCACGAGTCTACCGATTATACCATTTTAACTACCGATTATAATTTTCGTAACACAAACCAACATACATTAAACTAAACTACCGATTGTAGTATTGTCTACCGATTATGGAGGGCATTTTAGACATTTCGAAAAATTTCAGATAAGGGGTGGCTTTATTTTAGTTTTGGGTGACCCTATTTTATCTTATTAGTCGCCCTAATGACGCCAGGTAGAATTAGAGAATTATTTTTTAATTTTTTTTGATTATTTAGGCGTAAACGTACCAGATATCTTGATCAATGTGTTTCACATGGTTATGGTTTGGGCGTCCTAGCCTTCACTACGTTAGGGGAACTTGGTGAGGATACTTTGTATTTTTTTAAGAGATTGAAGAACTGTCTAGTTAGTAACGATGTCAGTAGAGGTGTAGGTAAATATATTTTTTATAGACTAGGCATTGCTATTCAGAAGGGGGTTGATGCTCAGCTTGTTGTTAGGCTCCTAACCAAAGTTTTGTACGACTCCATTGATTGATTATTTTTAGTAGAATAATTTATATATTTTAAAAGAAAGAAAAACAGGGATTGAAAATTTTCCAAATTAAAAAAAAAAAAAATTATTTAGGTTTAATTGATGAAAGGGTAATTTAGATATTTACTATAGCTTTAAGACACCCCTAATTGATTCAACAGCCCTATGCCCCTATCCTAGTACGATAATAATAATAGTACTAGTACCATTTATACTAGTACTAGTTTATTTGATCCCCATAATCCAATTTTGATTTCTTCGCCACAAAAAAGTAGAAACTCATTTTGAACACAAAACATATCCGAAAAAGAAAAGAAATCAACTTTGACGAATTGGATTGAAAATTGAAGACTTCCCTGCAAAGATGCCACCTTTTCCTCAATTTGAGGATTTGGGTGAAAAACTCACTAATCATTTCCGACCATGGCAAAGGTCTTTTCAATTTTGGACGAGAGCTGCTGATATCTATACTGGTTATAAGGTTTTTCAAGTTAGAATGAATTTTGTGAAAGATGTTAACAAACAAGAAGCAATGTGGGAAAGACAACATGAACTTGCTGCTGATAAGATCTACTCGATGTGTTCTGAACTTGGTGGGTTTTTTCTCAAGGTATATTTGATGAAATTCACACTTTTTTTTTTGTTTATTTGTTTTCTTTGTTTTTTTGCTCAATTCCTTGTTGATTGTTGCTGTTTGTGGTGGTTTGGGTATTTAAGGTTCCTGGGTTTGCATTTTTGTTCTTGAATCTGATTCTGAATTTGTGATTTTTGGTACTCATATTTCGGGTATTTGTTTTGGGTGTTGCATGATTGAAATTTTAGGTTGCTCAAATTGTGGGGAAGCCGGATTTGGCACCGGCAGCATGGGTGAAAAGGCTTGTCACATTGTGTGATAAAGCTCCCGGGACGCCATTCGAAACAGTTAGGCTTGTGCTTGAGAAAGAGTTAGGTCAAACTGTTGATGAACTTTTCGAGAGATTTGATGTGGAGCCTCTTGGATCTGCTTCAATTGCACAGGTTTGTGTCTTGATAAACACAATGTTAAATCTGGTGTTACAATTTACATTTTGCCAACCACTGTTTTCCCAAGTGAATATCGGTAACGGCATTTTTATGATTCACGTAAAAGAAAAGATTACTGTCACAACCACGAATTGGTGAGTGTAATACTGATTCGTCAACGTCGTAATCATGCTTGGTTTTAGGTCCACCGCGCAAGATTAAGAGGTACTAAGGGTGATGTTGCTGTTAAGGTATGTAAGACCGATAGTTTATATGGTGTGTGTCTCGAATATGTTGTGACATTTTTTTTCTGACTCCTATGTGCATTTGCAGGTGCAACATGCTGGAGTTCAGGATCTAATGATGACAGATATCCACAACTTACAAGCATTTGCTTGTTATTTGCAAAAGACGGATATCAGATTCGACCTTTTCTCTATAACCAAAGAAATGGAGAAACAGGTGTGTACTACATATGTAGTGGTCCTGATTATCTGTTCACATCAGCTATAGTTACTCACTTCTCTGTGCATGGGCATGTTTTTCTAGATTGGGTATGAGTTTGACTTTGTAAGAGAGGCTGAAGCAATGGAGACAATCCGACATTTTCTCCGAGTGAACAACAAAAATCCTCCTGTTCAGGTGCCACAAGTGATGCGGGAGATGGTGACTAGGTATGTTATGCTGAACCCCCCAAAATAATTCTTTGCGTGGTTAATTCTGATACAGTGATACTATATGGTGCTTCTTTCAGTCAATTCAGGTTTTGAATCATTGCATGCCTTCACTTGGCTATTTGGTATTTCGCTTGTGAAAGAATTTGTTAATACTTAATATTGCATCAGTCTATGATATGCTTTACCTAATCAAGTGTTTGTCTTGTTTGATCAGGAAGGTTTTAGTTATGGAGTTTATTGATGGAATCCCAATCCTGAATCTTGGCGATGAGATAGCTAAAAGAGGCATTGATCCTGGCGGTAAGATTGCAGCGATGGCAAAGCAGTAAGATCCTTAGATTATCCTAGAGTATGAAATCTCCTTTTCACTCTTTATCATTTTGAGAATTGATTATTGCTGACATGTTAGAAGTGCGTGCTATCTATCTTGAGTGATTTGACTATCTATAGATATAACTCAGATTGTACCCAATTGCAATGCATGCACCAATTGGCTTGTGAAGCCATTTTTCTTGTCCAATGTACTTCTTATCATAGCAAAATGACAGTTTGTGGAGACTTTGACAGGTTTCCCTTTTGTTCATAGAACATGATTGATGAGTCCTTGGAGCCCTATTTTCTTCTTTAACTTTTCTAATTTTTTTTCATTCTGGAATATATTCTTACACGATCATCACACTTTCAGTATTGTAATGCATCCACAAAATGTATGTAATCACAGGAACATCCTTAAGAGTTTGACTCTAGCATATGGTCAGATGATTTTGAAGAGTGGGTTCTTTCATGCAGACCCTCATCCTGGAAATATCATGATCTGTAAAGGATCAGAGGCAAGTGTACAATGCATATTCATATTCATATTAACTGTATATATCATTCTCAAAAATTTGTAATTTCCCATTTCAGGTTGCCTTATTAGATTATGGGCAAGTTAAGGATCTCCCAGATGACTTAAGACTTGGATATGCGAATCTAGTTCTGGCAATTGCCGATAATGACTCTATAAGGGCATCTCAAAGCTATAAGTACTGAGTTCGCTTGCATTTGCTTATGTGTTTTAGACAAAATTAGGAAAGCGAATTCAAAGTAAAAACTTGGTTTTGCAGGCGACTTTGGTTTAGTTGTAATTCTTTTTCCTCCATAATTTAACAGGGAGCTTGGTATAGGAACCTTGGTCAAATGTGAGAATGAAGAAAAAGAAATGCTTAAATTGGCTCAGACAATGTTCGACACAAAATTACCCCCTGGGATGACGATGCTGCAACCATTTTCAGATGAATCTTCCATCAAAAAAATTGCTGTCCAGGTATATTGTGCCCATCTTCTCGAAATGGTGTTACAGTTTCATTCTTTGTTTCATTAGCTTTTTCTTTGCAATAGATCGGTGGTTTAGGTTTGGTTACAAATCATTTCTTTATGATATATATCATAGGCTTTCCCGGAGGAGCTGTTTTCTGTTCTCCGCACTGTGCATCTGCTGAGAGGACTCAGTGTCGGCATGGGCATCAACTACTCGTGTGCAGAACAGTGGAGACCCGTCGCAGAAGAAGCCTTGTTTGCAGCTGGGCGAATAAATAGTTAACTTCTTAACTTGTACTGATATTACATCTCTTCCGACAAGTGACCAACTTTCAGTCATCATTACCTTGTTATGTGTTCATTGTTGCAGTGAATGATCTCAAGGCAAAAGGACATAAAGGCGGCTTCTTTAGAGGAATCTTCAGGAGACGTTGAGGTTGAGGTTCTCAGTTCGCTGCTTCTTTTCATTCATGCTGTCAATGATTAGATAATTGGAATCTAAATGATGCGGGTCTTCAAAGAAACAAAAAAGATCCTTCTATCTGTACAATTCTTTGCTCTTTATCCTAGCCAACATGATCAAGCCTTCTAGCTGTGCTAGAGATACATACAGTAACCCGGATCATCTAGGAGTGGTGTTTGCCCCTTTGTAACTTGTATTTTATCAATGGCGTGTCTGCCCTAAACTTATATTCTTTGATCGTGATCTAATTCAAATCACACGTGAACCTTGAATCCGATTGAGTACTGTATTAAAATGTCATCCACGACTAAGGCATGTGTTTGGTTCTTGACTTCCAATAAGTGAATATATCTACATCCAACAAACCAAACGAAGAATACACAGGTACACGAAATAAAAAATCCAGATCCAGTACAAAAAGATTTGCACCTGGATTTAGAAAACAACCCCATTTTGCTCCGATAAAAATAGTGGGAATTGTATAAATGCCCTTACTTTTTAAGGGCTTCACAAATACCCTTATCAACTAATATATATATACTCCTACATCTTCCGGAAGAAAATCCATTTGATTATATTCCCACAAATACCCAATAGTTTTTTCGGTTCAGGATTATTACACAAACCATGTATTTTGGTTCATGGATGTAATTGAATATTATGTAATTATATTTAATGAAGAACCCACATTTGGAGGATACCTCCACAAATTGGGGGATACTTTTTGTTGATATCATGTGAAAAATGAAGCTTTACGGCCAGGTCACTGAGTTAAGAGTGACGCATTAGGGGGTATTTGATAGACTAGAGGAAAGATGTGCACTAGAAATATCGTTGCTCTGATCTGAAGCAAGATTTGACTCAGCATCAGATGATTCGAAACAAATTTTCTTATTAGGAAACAAAATAGTCTAAGACATTTTCAACTTTGTGAGAATTACAACTAGAGGTAGAAATTTTGTCAACCACTTTGAAATAAAATGTTACTCTCATTTTTATATTTAAATAATAGAGATGTCTCAGATTTCTAGAAAGAAAACATATTCTAAGAATATATTTTATTATTATAGTAGATATTACACTAACCGAAAATAGTCTTTCAACATTAAAAAAAAAAAAATCAAAAATCTTTTATTTAAATCTGCACAAAAATCCTTATCATTAACCAAAAAATAAGTGATACGGATACATCATCATAACGACTAGCTAGGTTAAGTTGATATGAGACCCAAATTTTCGATTGTTGATCAACTCTTCTTTCTTATTAGAAATCATTGTTTTCTCACAGGTTTCCCCCATCCGAGAACTCTTTCTGCCTGAATTTCTGAGTTCTTTACTTACTTTAAAAACAAGATCCTGATAGCCTGATATCAAGTTATCCGTGTTTCTTATTTGATGAACTATAAGAACCTCTTTCCACATAGTGTCTGCGATTTCGGGACCTGTTTTGACATTGATCTTTAGATGTCCCCATTATTTACATTGAAAACAAGGCACATAGTCGAAGTACATCTTAGAGTTTTAGGAAAATAATCCAACCTTTTCCTTGAGTGGCTCTCAGACATGCAAGTGACAAGTTTGGTTGGTTTATAAGAGTAGTCACGGGTTTCCTTAGACTAGAATTGACAATTAAAAAGAATAATGATAAGTATAGGCACACTTTTTTTTCTCAGTGTGTAGAGAAACTTCGGATTTTTCAAGTCTCTTATTTAACTATTCTTTGTCGTTCAGATAGTTTGAGCTTATTTGATCGAGTAAAGATTTTGTTCATTCAAGTTTGGATTCCCAGGACTGAATCTTCCTAACTTGACAAAGTAGTTTTTGTGAAAACTTTCAGAATTGAACTCATCTTGTGCATCTAAAGTTGACCATGAATCGGGGTTGTAATTCTCAGCAATGGTTGCATTATTTATTGTCTTACAATCTTGACCGTACTCATCAGGAGAATAGTCAAGAGTTGCAGTATATGCAGTTTTATTCCAACGAGTATCCTTAGTGGGACAGTCTGGAGCAATATGACCAAAGTCTTGGCATTTGTAGCATTATGGAATATCATCATTATCGTTCCAAGTGTTCTCCTTTTCGGTAACAACTTGTTGATTTACAAAGCAACCCTTCTTTCAATGTCACAAAAGTTTTTTAAATTGTTGAGCAAGAACATATAAATTGTTATTTAATTTAGCTTCTTCCTCATCGTCAAAATCCATTTGATCGTTAGAGTTTTCAGGGCTTGGAGTCATGGGACTTGAATTGGCTTTAAAGGCCGTGCATGTGTATTTTTCACTATTAGACTAAAACTCATGATCAAAGATCTTTAAATTCCCAACAAGAGTGTTTCTTGATGAGGATGAAAGGTCATTGGCTTCAATGATGTTATGTTTTTTAGACTCATACCTGGATGACAACGATTTGAGAATTTCGTAAACTATATCCTTTTCAGAGATAATCTGTGACGAACCGAAAAATTACGCCTAGCGCGGGCCATAACTTCCCCGATACGTCATTATGATGCTACAAACCGGGCCTTAAAGCTAGGCAAATGCACGTTCATTTGCCCATACAAGCATGCTCATAGAGCATGATGCAGGTAACTTAGCTTCCACACCATTCCAACTTACCCTAGTTCTGCGATGGTTTAAAGCCATGGAGGCTTATGCCGATGCATTATTTCATGCGTCACTGGCCTTTGAGTCCTTTCTAGGCATAAAACAAGACATGAACTTGCGCATAGGCCATTGTGGCCTATTTCCAACTTTTTACTTAGCTCGGGAATTGCTGAAAGCATGCACTTGTCTTGCTCGTGCCAAGGGTGCATCAATCAGGCTTATGCCGTACTTTCGTTAAGCTTATGCAAGCTCCGCTAACTTGTATAATAACGTAGCTTACTTTCAAGGCCATGCCCAATGCGCCATTAGTGCATGCCTATTTCAAACGCCTTGATAGGAAGTATGAGCATCCAAGAAATAGAATACATCTTGCCTCATCAAGTTTGGCCACGATCATCTCTTGTATCGAACTACCGAGCCAGATGATATGAGAGGCCAATTTGCCGCAATCATCTCGCAATTAGATGATATGAGCGACAAAGTGCTGGACCGGCAATACTGCAACTCATTGCGGCGGCTTATGTACCCTTCCCTACTCTAAAGGGATCAAGCACTAACCATAGTTCATCCACGAAGGGACAAGCAACTTAAGACAACTTTCTTGCAAGGCCGTGGCCAAGCAATAATGGTAATGGCCTAGTCCGTATAGGTCGTTCCGTCAAAATGCATCAAGTAATGCATATTTGATCCGCGACATGGCATAGGGATGCCCGTGCTTAATATGCTCCATTGGCAAGGCTACGCAGCTAATGAATCCTAAGCATCATTTATATTCTTTCGGCTAAGCTATGAAGCTTACTTGGTGCGTGGTCTGCATATGCACCTTCAACCAACTACCCCTCCTTATATATGTTTACTTGAAATTTCTACAACTTAGGAAAGTGGAGTGGATTGACATTCACCAAGTACCATTTTTGAGGTGCTTGCTTCACTATTCATGGTCGTTGCCATATAATTCTGAATGACCGGCAATGATTGCTGAGTTTTCGTTCTGGCCCATAGGCCAACTTCAATATTGCGTAATGATTGTGTAATATTCGCTCGGCCAACCCGTTCTGGCCTGATACACAATTGTTGTGTGATATTGGCTCTAGGCTAATAGCTTGCATAATGAGTAATAGTTGCGCTGCAGCGCCCAAGGCCATCTACCCAACTGGACTAATTCACCATTTGATGCGAGATTTGGCATTTGGCCAGTATAGCTTACCCAATGCACCGTTATTGGCTCTAGACCAATGAAGCTTCCTCTTGGTGTCATATTGGCCCTCAATTTGCCAATATGCCCAATATAATGCGCCACTCTTGGCGCGATATTGGCCATTGGATAAATGCCTATTATTACGCAAGGAAGCTTTGGATGAAGCTTAATCATAAGCCATAGCGCATCTTTGCGCATGCTCCATGCTAAAAACACGGGGTGTTACATCATTTACCCCTTAAAATATTTCGTCCCCGAAATTCAAAAAAAAAAAACTATTGTGGATAAGACTTTCGGTTTGGATTCCTGGGAAAAAGTTCCATACCAGATGCTCATAAATCACTCAAGGTTTCTTCAGTTCGTTATGAAATATCAATTAGGACCTTCTGAGTAGACGTCCCATACCGCATACTCAGAAATCCAAAAAGAGTCCACAACTTAACCGAGAATATCAATTTGGGCGGTTGCCAAAGGATATCTCAACAAGGTATCCTAGCTGGCTATCCCATACCACCACCCAGGAATCCCTAAGATTCACATATTTGAAGCCAACAATTTGTAGTACTATGTGGAACAGGATCCAGTTGCCCATCGTCCCTGACGGTCATCCAGGTTTCCACTCGTAAGCGGGATGCTAGTCGGCCCGACAATGCACACGGTTTTCCAGTTTCCAAAGTGTGGGGATGATCAGTCACATTGTCTGCCTACCGTTCCGAACGGTGTTCCGGATATCCACTCATAAGTGGGGTGCCACTTAGTCCAGGCAAACTCACATTACATAAACAAGCTCAACTCGATTCGCAATGTAACTGGCGTAGCAGTTACAAACTCTTTCCGCGAAAAAGTTTTCTTACTCTCCAACTTTAAGTTTTCCAATCAAGGAAGATACTCGCTAATGAGTCCGCTCAGCACAATCATTAGAGTTATCTCAGTACTTGCTCTGATACCAACTATGACGGACCGAAAAATTACGCCTAGTGCGCCTGGGCGCGCAGGCCATAACTTCCCCGATGCGCCATTATGATTCTACTAATCGGGCCTTAAAGTTAGGCATATGCAATTACCCATACAAGCATGCTCGTGCAAAGCATGATGCAGCTAACTTAGATTCCACACCGTTCCAACTTACTCTAGTTCTGCGAAGGGTTTAAAGCCATAGAGGCTTATGCCGAAGCATTATTTCATGCATCACTGGCCTTTGAGTCCTTTATATGTATCGAACAAGCCTTGAACTTGCAAATAGGCCATTCCGGCCTATTTCCAACTCTTTACTTAGCTTAGGCATTGGTGAAAGTTTGCACTTGTTTTTTTCGTGCCAAGGGTGCATCAATCAGGATCATGCCGTACTTTCCATTAGGATTATGCAAGCTCCTCTAACTTGCATATTATAGTAGCTTACTTTCGAGACCATACCCAATGCGCCATTGGTACATGCCTATCTCGAACGCCTTGATAGGAAGTATGAGCATCCAAGAAATGGAATGCAACTTGCCTCATCAAGTTTGGCCACGATCATCTCTTGTGTCGAACTACCGAGCCAGATGATATGAGAGGCCAATATGCCGCAACCATCTAGCAATTAGATGATATGAGTGACAAAGTGCTGGATCGGCAATGCTACAACTTATCGCGGCTGCCTATGTACCCTTCCTTACTCTAAAGGGATCAAGAACCGACCGTAGTTCATTCACGAAGGGACAAGCAACTTAATCCAACTTTCTTGCAAGGTCATGGCTAGGCAATAATGGTAATGTTCTAGTCCGTATAGGCCATTCCGTCAAAATGCATCAAAGTAATGCATATTTAGTCAGAGGCATGGCATAGTGATTAATATGTTTAATATACTCCATTGGCAAGGATACGCAGCTATAAATGAATCCTAAGTATCATTTATATTCTCTCGGCTAAGCTATGGAGCTTACTAGGTGCATGCTCCGCATATGCACCTTCAACCAACCTAAACTAGCAAGTCTTTCCAAAGATTTAACATTAATATGTCCAAGTATATCATGCCAAACATATAAAGAGTCACGAATATAAGCAGAAGAAAATGCATTATTATTCATGTTCAAAGCAAGTACACTAAGCTTAATCTTATTTTCGGTGACATAACCTTTTCCTACAAAGACACCACTTTTAGAGATTACAACATTGTTAGACTCAACAACAATTTTAAAACCTTTGCCAAGTAAGATGGTCTCTGAGATAAGATTCTTGCATATGTCCGTGATGTGATACATGTCATTCAATGCGAGAGTTTTTCCTGAAGTGAGCTTCAAGTCAACCTTGCCTTTTTCCACCACTTTCGCGGTGGAGGAGTTTCCCATAAACAATTTCTCATCATTTCCTACTTTGACGTAGGAGGAGAAAGCATTTCTGAACTTGCAGACATGCCTGGTGGATCCATAATCTAAACACCAGTGTCTCACATTGGTCACATTAGAGACAAGGTTGGATTCAGACACCATGCCAGTATAATATCCAGATTCATCTACTAGGTTTGCCATAGTTTTCTCTTTCGGATCATTTTTTGTCTTTTTATATCTACAGTCTTTAGCCATATGACCGGGTTTACCACAGTTATAGCAGTTACCTTTGATGGTGTTTTTAGAGACACCACCCTTAGGTTTAAGATGGTTACCTTTGGAGTTACGACGTTTGTTACCATTTTTGCTGGATTCAGATTTTCCATCATGTTTTTTCTTTGTTGCAGCATTATCATCTAGGATATGAGCTTAGTTGGACATGTCTTTTCTCAACAACATGTTCTTGTCCTTGCAGCACAGTAGTTCCTTTGTTTTTTCTTTGTTCTATCATGGTGATTTCACGAGTCTTGTGTCACGACCTCCTCTTGTACTCAGTCCACGAAGGTGGAAGTTTTTCAATAACTACAGATACTTGGAAAGCTTCATCGATAAAAATTCCTTCAGAAATAATTTCATTGATGATTAACTGAAGTTCCATGAATTGATCAACCACGAGTTTTTCATCATTCACTTTGTATTCAAGGAACCTAGCCACCAAGAACTTCTTGCTTCCAGTAGCCTCAGCAAGATATTTTTCTTCCAAGGCTTCCCATGAATCAAAAGCAGTAAAATTCTCTTTTTCATTATAAAAATAATATAGGGAATCATCCAAGCAGTTAAGTATATGATTTTTACACATATAGTTCTTCCTAGTCCACCTATCCAGTTTATCTTCATAACCACGGTCATGTAGCCTTCTTGAGGGTTTTGTCAAAGCAACTCCATCTAATCTTTGGCCTTTGAGAAAAAATAACATTTTCGATTGCCAATGTTTAAAATATTTTCCACTAAACTTAGTAGGTTTATCAACAGTAATTTTACCCATTGTTGTTACAGAAAATAGAGTAATAAAGTTATTGTCTATAGATTGTTGGTTCCAGTAACAATAATCGTAATTAACTGAAAAATAATACTTAGCTCAAACCAACGCTTGATGGATGTTTCGGATGCTGCAGTGATAATTTTAGCAGGAAATAATAAAGGCACATATGAGATACGCTGACCTAAAGACAATATCATCTGCTACTCCTTTAAACAGAGAGATGCTATAGCCATTGACGAGTTGCCTTCAAGATACAACTATTGTTAGTATTTCTCAATGTAGCACACAAAGAAAATACTCTAAGAGCTTGGCAGTGATGTAAGATAGTGAAATCAAAAGGTTACAGTGAAACAAAACAGTAGCAGAGAAAAAATAAGTGAGGAAAAAGTTGTTTATTTGTTTTTGTGTCTTTCAAAATGAGTTGAACAGTTCCTTTTATATTGTTTCAAATGAGTTAGGCGTTACAAATAATGGAGTAAATATTCTCGCGTGGTTTAGAGGACAGAAACATGTTCTCACGCATGGACATGCTTTTGTCAGAAAGCAGCTTTGGCTTTTATCAGAAATAACTTTTTCTTTTATCAGAAAAACAACTCTTGCTTTTGACTGACTAACAGTAAGGCTTTTGTCAGTGATAGAAAAACCGTGTCAAGATTCTCACGCGTGTGAAAACTGATACAAATTTTAACATGAGAATATTTTTTTCAAAACGAATAATCTGTTCACACGTTTGAAACCGGGCCCGCCCGCCCGCCCGGACGGACGACGACGGCGTGCGTGCTTCGATCGGAAGCAGCGAGCGTACGGGAAATGCAACCTTACCCTAGCCTAAGTCTTCTCCCTCACACAAAAGTATGTTGACCCAAAGGGCCATGCCCTTTAGCCAAAACCCATGGTATTTAAATCAAACAACTCTTAGTGTTTTGGTCTATGTGAGACTAATGTTTTATCAATTTAAATGAAAAAACATCTAGTGGGCAATAAGTCTAGGGTTCAAATCATGGTCCATCCACTTTTGGTTTTAAAAACAAAACCCGTTTTTTCTAACATGTGGTGTGTGTTTTTGATGATTATAAGGGTTGTTGCAACAGATAATGACATGAAACTGGAAGAAGAGGTTTGAACTCGTAGATGATGATTTTCGAAATCTGGTTGAAGTTGGTGGCCGTGAACTGCTAATGGAAATGGTGGTTACTGTGATGAATTAAAAAGGGGTTTGATGTTGCAGCTCATTGGTTTATACGGTTCTGGTGGAGCTGTAAGGTTTGATTGATGTCTATTGAAGGTCAGATGGTGCTTGTGATTTGTATATATAGTTTTTTTCAGTATGATATGGAATTGAGGGTTTGATTGTTGAGTGGGGTTTTGAGTTTGAAATTAAGGTAGGAAGTTGAGCTGATGGTTTTTGTCGGATGGGAAGAGTTCAAAACACCGGGAAATGGATATGTTGCTGATAAGATAACGGGTACTGCAGATGAAGGCATGAATGAATTATCTGAGATGAGCTTATCTCAAGATTTAATACATTGTGTTGCCGTTGATGGGATTTGTTGTTGGTTTTCTGGACTTAGTTTATGTGCTTGGTTATCAACTGAAGATATGTGTTGTTGTTGTTGGTTCGGCCAAGGAACGTAAACTGAAGCAAAATGGAAAGGATGAAGAATTGGAAGATGGGGTTTAAGCTTGAATTTGGCAGCAAGATGGTTTTGTGTGGATAGTATTTATGCTGGAATTACAGGGAATTGGTTTTGAACAGTAAGAGCAAGAAGAAGTGTGAGTCGTTGGTACACAGATGAGAATTAAATGGTGGAATTGAGCAGTGAATATCATAGTAGAGGTGCAGCTGTTGAAATGGAAGGAAGGTATTGCAGCAGGACTTGAGCCAAGAGATAAGTGAACGGCACGGGTAGCTGTGAGATACAGACAAGTGGTATAGTTGCAGAAAATGGGTGCTGAGAAAGAGAAAATGGGAAGTGACTGAGACTTTATGTTGTTGATAGTGCAGGTTCAATTTGCGTGTCAGTTTCACAAAACTGACAAGCATAGTAATGGACCTGGTGGGCTCAGAGTTGTGGTCTTGACTGTTTGAAGCAACTATTAGCCTATGTTGGAGGCGGCTGAGATTTAGAAATCAAGGAAAGGGAAAAAAAATTATAAGAGGGGTTTCTATTATATTATCTTCTATACTTTTATTCCAGAGTTTAGAAACATGAAAACCTTTCTTTTTCTTCTTGTTATGAACTCCATGAATATGATCTAGAATTTTATAATTGGTTATGGAATAGTTTGATTTGACAATATATGCTTCTTTGATTGATATATTAGTTTTGTCTCCATATTATCGATTATGATTCACTACAAATATCGCATGTATGATTGATTGTTTGTTTTGTCAAAATTGCAAATTGGTAGAACTCGTAATCACATCTAATGCTATTTTAGGGTTTATTATACGTAAAAGTGATAATCCTTGAATACAAGTAGCACAAATACGATTATACCTTGTAGTGATACATCCTTATGATCATATGTGAACCATGACTTTTGTTAAATCGGATTAGTGCGTTTTCCACGTTTGATTGCATTGATTAGCCTAATTTCATAAATCTTATTGCTCATTGGGAATTAAACTTGATTAGTGCTTTTACAGTTAGGTTGTTTCCTTGGTAAAAATCATATTCACATCTTTTAATGTGTTTGTTGATGACAAGAGGAATTTAGCGGGATATTCTTACGATCAAGGTATCTTAGGGCTTTCGATAATAAGAGATGAAATATCAATTCTAGTTATTAATCCAAGAACATGTTTGTGAATGAAAACGATATCCTTGACCAATATTCTCATATCTCTGATTTGCTTGTTTATTTTCTTGTTTGCTATTATTTTAGTTTTATTCAATAAAATCATAATATCCCCACCATTGTTTGCCATAAGAAATCGAATCAACTTAACAACCCAAGATTTCTCTGTGGGAACGATCATTTCTTACCTAGTACTTCATTATATATTTTGTGAGTGAGACGGTAAAATTATTTTTTACGTGTTACGACACACATCAATTGCTTGAGTAAATGGGATACTGAGGGAACTTGCAGAGAGAGAGAGAGAGAGTTCTAGATAGCTTCCATGTAAATGATGAATATATAAGGTGATATAGTATCACCCTGTCTAACACCTCTAATAGGAGCGAGTCTATTGCTAGGGACCTCGGAAAAATTAAACCGCTATACAAGAGAATGCTTACATTTCACCCATCACATGTACTCACATGTGTTAAATATTTACATCTTAACCAAGTTAGACAATATTTATACCCCAGTGAAAACTGCAGCATCATTACTAAAATTCAATTCTATTAATAAACAAAGAAACACAATACATTAGAACTTCGTTAAATTAATCCATGATAAATTAATAACTTCGTTAAGATATTTTTTGCCAGTCTCGACTTCGACCAATGTGCTAAATTAATAACCTCGCTAAATTTATAAGATAATAAAATTTTTAAGTTTCCAATAGGACACAACTAATATGTAAATTAATAATCAGTATAATAACATTATATTATGGTGCCTTGTTAAAATAGGAATCCTCTTGTGAATCCAAAAGAAGGCAAAAGATAGAGAAAGAATGAGAAAAAGAATTCTATTCATATGTGTAATAAGCAAACATTAAAGCTTCTATTTATAGGGCTAGACACACATGGGCATCGCTGTTAGAGCATAGCTTGGTTGAACCCACCAAGCGTTGGTATGTCAAGTTTGGTTGTCATATTTTAGTGAATCAAAACTCATGTTAAGAGTCGCTTGATTATGTACTAGAGTCAACTTCGTATAGGTTAGCTTGAAAGTATTAGGATAATGAGACTTTACAAGTATTGCGAAGACTTGAAGATGTGAAGAAGCAAGGAGCTACAACGACAACAATCAACCTTCCACTTGAGGTTAGTGATATTTGACTTGAACTGTTTCATTCCCTAACGTATCTTTCAAGTCGTGCATATTGAAAACAAAACTGCGAAGCATATTTGAACTCTAGATAGACATAGTATTAAGGAATACAATACGAGGTTTATTGCTTAACCATTACAATGTTTTACATGTGTTCTAAGGAAGTAAGTTCATAAACTTGTTTGTGAATCGAAAAGGAAATCGTCAGGCGTTATTGGGATTGTTATTCATTGCATATCTTGTGAACATCCAATATGTGTGATTCAGTATAACCGTTCATGACTTGTTGTGTTCTTGGTAAAAATATTCACAAAGGCCTGACTTATGTATTGGTATGACTTTTATAAGTGAAACCGATCTTAAGTAATCACCTGAGATGGTATGATCGGGTTTGTGATTTTATGTCTGACCAAATATGGGAAAGGGGAACCGATCCTAGTAAGAGGTGCAGTACATCACAAAGGGGAACCGATCCTTGTATGAGGTGCAGCAAGGATTATAGCAGAAAGGGGAACCGATCCTATGGACATGTGCAACACGTTTTTAGGCAAACGGGAACTGATCCTATGGACATGTGCAACACATATAAGTTAGATACCATATATATGTGGGGAACCGATCCTAGTACCTAGTCAACCGAATTTTGGAAAGCTAGTGTGACTATGCACAGTACTCACATGTAAGGTAGAACCGAAACTTGTTTTTGGTAGAACCGTTAAACCCATGATTTGTTATTCAATGTTATTTGATCAATCGCATAGTTCTTGAAAGTCAGATGAACCAATTCTAAACTTGTTTGGAAGTGTGGCAAATCGGTTTCAAGGTTTTAAGTGTCATAAAGAACTTACAAAGTTAAGATGTCGACATACTTTGAACACGTGCTATGAATGTTTATTATTTAATTGTTCAAAGTTATTCCTTAATAGCTAAGGGAAGAGAATCCTAGGATCGAAACATAAATAAGTTAAGAATCTTTTAATTAAGGTAATTAACTTCATTTTCAGGAAAATAAGAATTAGTAATGTGCATTTACTAATTAGAGATTTTCGGAGAGATTTCGATCATTATTTTTGGACAGAGCATTTCCAGGAATTATGGAAACCGAATTTGTGCTTTAAAGAATATCTTGAGAATATTTTCGGTTTTGGAAATTACTTGGTGTCCAAACTTCCTTGTCTATAAATACTTGAAGTTTGCCTTTCTAGCAAACTAATCCTTCGTAACAACAAACTACCTCTTGTTGTGTTGTTACTGGTGTAGCCGCCTATTCGGAGAGGAGAGTAACCTAATTAGGCGAAATCTCTTACGTCCGCTCAGTTTAAAGTCTTCTTTGGGATTGAGAAGCTCTATTAGTACCGTTGGTGGGAAACTAGATAATTGCAGTTTATCTTTTGTTTTCATTGATTTGATTGACTAACGGTGGTTAAACTTTGATTGCACCTAGTTTGTTTATGCTTGAGAATCTTCTCTTCTGTTATAAGATTCACTCAAACTAGTTCAGAGTTTCGACAGTGATCTTTAGACTGTTGTTAGTTCTAAAGACGATCTTGTGATAATCCATTGTTAACAGACTCAGCTTTGTGCGTGATTGATCATAAGAGATTCAAGTGATTGTGTGCAGGTGTTTATTGAAGATCTAAGAAGATTTGAAGACAAAGAAGAGTTTGAAGATTTCTGATTTGTGGGTTCATAATCTTTGGTGTGCACAATACTTGTTTCGGTAAAAAGAGAATCCAATTAATAATCGGTTTATCCTTGTGATAGATTGTATTGATTAATTGAGTAGATCGGCATCAACACAATTCTTTGGATTAAGAGTGTTGTTGGCTTAATCTTAAACGATTACTTCGGTAATTGAAAATAAGATAGATCTAAGGACCTGACGAAGGAGTTTATGTTAAGATAAATAGAAGATCCTTTGTCCGACTCATATCACTTGGTTGAAGAGAGTTGATACCAAACAAAAATTTTATTCCTTTACTATTTGGAATACGAACCAAAGGAATTGTTCCAAGTACGTGACTTATTCATAGGTCGGAGGCGTGGGAATACAGACGGAACTAGGTGAACTATAGGTTTAGTTGCTTGGTCTCAACTATACGAAGTTAAGTGTAATTTTGTGTAGCGGCTTAATCCTGAGAGTATTCAATTCTGGACAAGGTTTCGGGGTTTTTCTGCATTTGCGGTTTCCTCGTTAACAAAATCTTGTTGTGTCATTTACTTTATATTTCCGCATTATAATTGTTTTGTTATAATTAAAGTAAATCACACAAACGTTAATTCCTATTTACTTGATAAGTGAATCCTATTGTGTTTGGTTAAGTCCGAACCTTTTTATCAAGTAACATACTTCATTGTTGTATTGTCTCGATCTCGTATCCATAGATGATCACACAAAGTGTGAACCGATTAGTTGTATTGTCTCGACTCAGTCCATAGACAATCACTTTCGGAGAAAGGACTTATAGGTAGGAAAAGTTTTAGCTTGAGGTATATTTGGGTACCCTCGCCTTTTGAATTGGTATCAGAGCGGGCAAACATGAAAATATCTAACAATATGTGTTTGGTGCAATCCAACCTATAAGAATGAATCCAAAGGATGGTTCAGTTAACGTAAGTCAAGATAATGAGAATAAGATCTCAAGGAAAACCAATGGAAATTGGTCTCGAAAGTCTTTTCGTAAATCAAAGAAAAAGTCTTTGACTGTTGACTTGACTGGGTGTCAGGTTCCTGATCAGAAAAGAGTGAGTTCGAAACTCAAGAAACATCTTTTGGATTCGAATCCAATTCATAATGAAAAATCGTCTGAAAAGAGATTTGATTCACTAGTCTGCCCAAGTTCTGAATTTCAAACATATTGAAAAATATTCAGAGAAGGGAAATGTTATTGACAGTCTAGATGATGTCACAAAACTTATTGTTCAACTAAATGTAAGAATATGTGAAGGAAAGCGAGAAACACTCAATCTTCAAAATAATCTGGCAGATTATATGGAACCAAAAGTGGCCTTGTGCAAGGAAGTTCATCAACAGACTACAGAGTGTGAAATTCTTACTCATTCGCTAGAACATTCACAGATAAGGAATAAGGTCCTTATTGAAAAGATTCTTACTGTAACATGTCAAGAGGTATATCTGAACAGATGTTTAGAAAAACATTTCCAACAAGGAATGAATACCTTAATAGGGCATATAGAACGTATTGAACAAGAGACATTAGCAAACTGTCGACTGGCAGATCTAGACCACACGGGTTCAAGTTCAGAGAACATACCATCCTGGGCACAAGATGTAATCAAGGATATTGCATCTCGCAATTTCCTTAACAAAGAGGATGGGTTCAAAACCCAAGAAAAGGAACATGTTAATGCTCCTAAGACAAAGGAGGAAGATTCTCCTTTAAAGGTATTTGATGAGGGAGTTCCTCATCCTAATGCTTAATCGCATTAGAATGTGCATCCTTACAATGCCCAATCTTCGGATATAAGGAAGCACATGTACCTGGGCAATCTGAATCCTACAAATTTATGTTATTCAAGATAGAGTGAATACACAATCTACCTTACGAATAATCATTCTTATGTGTAGAAAGGTTGTCTTACAGCAACTTGTGTAAAAAGGATTTGTGTAGCTGTTTGAAGTATCTCTTAAAACTGTTTTTGGAGATAATATCTTTGGAGAATGTTGTGTTTCCGTAACACATTAGATGCGAAAATTATTTTCAAATCTTGTCAGAATTATTTATTTAAGGTTGATATCTATGTTTGGTATGTGTTAAAGGTATTTCAAGTATATGTACTCAACTTGTCTGAGAACTTATACAAACGGATGTATTCTCAAACCAGATCTCAAGCACAACTTCTGAAAGCCTTGAGTGGAATGACTTCTAAGGAAAGTGTTCATCTTGATAATACCATCAAGAAATCTGGTTGTGAAAATACCGTTAATGAAAAACAAGATGTGACTCATCTCCTTGTTCAAAATAGCTTGGATGCTAAGGTTGATATTATCAATCTACGTCAAGTCCTCCTCAGTACCATTGAAACTCATCATAGACATGCAGCATTACTAAGAACTATTATCCGTAACCAAAGAAAATTGATTAAACTTGGAATCGGTAATAGGGAGTATGCTCGAAATATTAATCGAAAGGTTAATGCTTTAGCCTGTGAACATAAACAAGGTATTGTGTGCAGAATCCGAGATATCAGTCGAGATGTTGTTGATGAAGATCCTGAAAAATTTGAGGAAATTGAAGATGATCTTTGAAAATCACCTATCTAAAGGTTGTTAGAGATTAAGTTATATGTTGTAATACTTAATCTAGAAAAATAGACATCAATTTTTGATTTCTTTCATTGATTGTATAAGTCTATTATGAATAAAATTATTTGATTTATAATTTTTCTTGTGATAGTTTTCGGTTTACATAGCATGTGCTTGAATGATTTTATCTTATTGCTATGTATGTTTATGGGATGTTTGATTTCGGTTTTATTACCCTAATATTTGATCTCATATATGGTGAACCCTTGTGGTTTGGGTGACTTTTTGATTTAGCAAGATTAAGTTCTAGCCCATGTTGGTAGGCTTTATCAAAAAATCATGAGGGGTTCTGGTAGAAACAATATGTGAAAAAGTCACAATATGTTGAATCGGTTTTGGTTTAGCGTAAAAGCATATGTGTTTCGACGGTTTTCAACTTTTGCTTGCAATTGTTAAAACCGATTTTCAACCTTTCTCTGGTAAAGGTTGGTTGTTGTTATTCTTTTGTTTTTGCATAAGGATGACAACATGATGATATTTCCATATCAATTCTCCCTGGAAGAAGATGCAATCATATTGGAGAAGAGGATGCGAAATTTGAGGTAACAATCTTGTTAGTTAATTGTTTTCATGTTTAAGAAAAGCCTGAGTTTATTTCATATATATTTATTGCTTTTGCTTAACAAAATTTCGGTACAATTGATGTTTTATTCCATGATGTGTGTGTGGATGTGTGTGATTCAATTGGTTCCGGTTAAGAAAAACTATTGTTATCTTGCTTTATTGTGTGGTATCAATATTTAGGCTTACAAAATTTCGGTGCAATTGCGGTGCTTTTAATGTCTATGTTGTTTCAATTGCTTCCGGTTGAGGTAAATAATTATGCAAGTTGATTTATTTGGTTTGTATGAATTATTTATGGCTTAACGAAATAAAAGGTTTACAGGATAAGTTGTTTAGTCCAATTCGATTCCGGATAAGAGAAACTAAGTTAATTCTGATCTTAGTTAGACTTATCGAAGTGAGGTTTCGGTTATTCAAGTCTAATCGAATGCCTTAACAAGAAATGCTAGTTAACTAACCTAGTACTTGTCTTGTTTAAAATTGAAAGGTCTAAGTTTATGGATAATTAGAACCTGATAAGAAAAATAGAGTTATCTTTATTTTGGTCTTATCGAATTAAGCGATTGTTTTTGTACAATTGGTTTAGCAAAGGGACTAAGGTGCTTAGTTGATTTTTGGTTTGCTAAACTAAAATGGAAAAATTGTTTCGGACAATTGTTTCCTTGGTAACATATCAAAATAAAACTACTTGTAGTTTCGGTTTTGATATTGGTTATCAGAACATGGTGTGTGGAACCCTCGTGCCTAACTCTACAGGTTGCAAGTCTATTTTGAGATTTGTAAGATTCTTTTCGTGTTGTCCTTTATTTTTTCGTTTCTTTGTCATTTTGTGACAAAAAGGGGGAGAAATATACGGAGTAAACAAGTGATACTGGCATTGATTTTATATTGATTGGTATCGCTAAGGAAAAGAACATTGGTGCTTAAACGTTTTATCTAAACGAAATAGTGAAAGCACAAACTAATGGGGAGTAACATATCATATGAAGTGGTATAACAAAGACGTGCGGATTTAATATCTACCTATCTTCCTTAGGGGGAGTATTAGCTTTGTTATTATAATGTCAACATCGGCATTTTCAAGGATTGAATGTAAGCAGTAAACTGTGATGTTGAATTCGGAAATCAAGCGTATGTGTAATGAATTCGTGTAATTTGTTTGTCCATATGATGTAAGAGTTTTGTCACTAAAATTGACAAAGGGGGAGATTGTTAGAGCATAGCTCAGTTGACCCACCAAGCATTGGTATGTCAAGTTTGGTTGTCATATTTTAGTGAATCAAAACTCATGCTAATAGGCGCTTGATTATGTACTAGAGTCAACTTCGTATAGGTTAGCTTGAAAGTATTAGGATAATGAGACTTTACAAGTATTGCGAAGACTTGAAGATGTGAAGAAGCAAGGAGCTACAACGATAACAATCATCCTTCCACTTGAGGTTAGTGATATTTGACTTGAAATGTTTCATTCCCTAACGTATCTTTCAAGTCGTGCATATTGAAAACAAAACTGCGAAGCATATTTGAACTCTAGATAGACATGGTATTAAGGAATACAATACGAGGTTTACTGCTTAACCATTAAACTTTGTAGATAAGACATCGCCATAATCATTTGAATGCTATTATGATTATGTATGGGTATGAGGTGAGGATTTCATCCTAGGGAACAATGTTTTACATGTGTTCTAAGGAAGTAAGTTCATAAACTTGTTTGTGAATCGAAAAGGAAATCTCCAGGCGTTATTGGGATTGTTATTTATTGCATATCTTGTGAACATCCAATATGTGTGATTTAGTATAACCTCATGACTTGTTGTGTTCTTGGTAAAATTATTCACAAAGGCCTGACTTATGTATTGGTATGACTTTTATTAGTGAAACCGATCTTAAGTAATCACCTGATATGGTATGATCGGGTTTGTGATATTATGTCTGACCAAATATGGGAAAGGGGAACCGATCCTAGTAAGAGGTACAGTACATCACAAAGGGGAACCGATCCTTGTATGAGGTGCAGCAAGGTTTATAGCAGAAAGGAGAACCGATCCTATGGACATGTGCAACACGTTTTTAGGCAAAGGGGAACCGATCCTATGGACATGTGCAACACATATAAGTTAGATACCATATATATGTGGGTAACCGATCCTATTACCTAGTCAACCGAATTTTGGAAAGCTAGTGTGACTATGCATAGTACTCACATGGAAGGTAGAACCGAAGCTTGTTTTTGGTAGAACCGTTAAACCCATGATTTGTGATTGAATGTTATTTGATCAATCACATAGTTCTTGAAAGTCAGATGAACCAATTCTAAACTTGTTTAGAAGTGTGGCAAATTGGTTTCAAGGTTGTAAGCAAATTGGTTTCAAGGTTGTAAGTGTGAAAGAGAACTTACAAAGTTAAGATGTCGACATACTTTGAACACGTGCTATGAATGTTTATTATTTAATTGTTCAAAGTTATTCCTTAATAGCTAAGGGAAGAGAATCCCAGGATCGAAACATAAATAAGTTAAGAATATTTTAATTAAGGTAATTAACTTCATTTTTAGGAAAATAAGAATTAGTAATGTGCATTTACTAATTAGAGATTTTCGGAGAGATTACGATCATTAGTTTTGGACAGAGCATTTCCAGGAATTATGGAAACCGAATTTGTGCTTTAATGAATATCTTGAGAATATTTTCGGTTTTGGAAATTCCTTGGTGTCCAAACTTCCTTGTCTATAAATATTTGAAGTTTGCCTTTCTAACAAACTAATCCTTTGTAACAACAAACTACCTCTTGTTGTGTTGTTACTGGTGTAGCCACCTATTCGGAGAGGAGAGTAACCTAATTAGGTGAAATCTCTTACGGCCGCTCAGTTTAAAGTCTCCTTTGGGATTGAGAAGCTCTATTAGTACCGTTGGTGGGAAACTAGATAATTGCAGTTTATCTTTTGTTTTCATTGATTTGATTGACTAACGGTGGTTGAACTTTGATTGCACCTAGTTTGTTTATGCTTGAGAATCTTCTCTTCTGATATAAGATTCACTCAAACTAGTTCAGAGTTTCGACAGGGATCCTTAGACTGTTGTTAGTTCTAAAGACGATCTTGTGATAATCCATTGTTAACAGACTCCGTTCTGTGCGTGATTGATCACAAAAGATTCAAGTGATTGTGTGCAGGTGTTTATTCAAGATATAAGAAGATTTGAAGACAAAGAAGAGTTTGAAGATTTCTGATTTGTGGGTTCATAATCTTTGGTGTGCACAATACTTGTTTCGGTAAAAAGAGGATCCAATTAATAATCGGTTTATCCTTGTGATAGATTGGATTGATTAATTGAGTAGATCGGCATCAACACAATTCTTTTGATTAAGAGTGTTGATGGCTTTATCTTAAACGATTACTTCGGTAATTGAACATAAGATAGATCTAAGGACCTGACGAAGGAGTTTATGTTAAGTTAAACATAAGAGCCTTTGTCCGACTCATATCACTTGGTTGAAGAGAGTTGATACCAAATAGATTTATTGTTCCTTTACTGTTTGGAATACGAACCAAAGGAATTGTTCCAAGTACGTGACCTATTCATAGGTCGGAGGCGTGGGAATACAGACGGAGCTAGGTGAACTATAGGTTTAGTTGCTTGGTCTCAACTATACAAAGTTAGGTGTAATTTTGTGTAGCGGCTTACTCCTGAGAGTATTCAATTCTGGACAAGGTCCCGGGGTTTTTCTGCATTTGCGGTTTCCTCGTTAACAAAATCTTGCTGTGTCATTTACTTTATATTTCCGCATTATGATTGTTTTATTATAATTAAAGTAAATCACACAAACCTTAATTCCTATTTACTTGATAAGTGAATCCTATTGTGTTTGGTTAAGTCCGAACCTTATCAAGTAACATACTTCGTTGTTGTATTGTCTCGATCTCGTATCCATAGACGATCACACGAAGTGTGAACCGATTAGTTGTATTGTCTCGACTCAGTCCATAGACAATCACTTTCGGAGAAAGGACTTATAGGTAGGAAAAGTTTTAGCTTGAGGTATATTTGGGTACCCTCGCCTTTTCAATCGCGGTAATAAATGGGATTTACCCTAGATATTCTTAACATAATTACATGTTCATAACACTCCCCCCGATGACCATTGTGTCTAAGTTTATTGCCTCGTTAAAACGCTATCAGGAAATCTCAGAAGGGACAAAACCTGATCGAAGGGAATTGACTACAATTGTAAGAAAACTTAGATTAGAGTTGGACACACATATGTTGCCTCGTTAAAACCTTGCCAAGAAAAACCCAGTGGGAAAAACCTTGACAAAGGAAAATGAGTACAAGGTGATAAGTCCAATAAGTGCACCTTTGATAATGGCGCTCCCCTTGATTTTCCAACTTCGATGAGTAAATTTCTTGAATAATGGAGATAGCAATGTTTTCGTGAAGAAATCTTCTAGTTGATAAGTCTTCTTTAGTGTTACGCAAGCAGTATTGTCTTCTAATAGTAGTGTTTTTAAGTGTTCCCGCTCCTTTAGACATTTTGGGGACGTGCCACGGATTGCTAGCTAGATTCTTGAAGTTAATTTGCATTATTTTTGTATTTAGTTTCTTCAACAAAGTGCCAAGATACGTGTTATAGCAATTCTCGGTTGAACCCACAAGTTTTGTTATCTCAAGCTTATTCTCAATGTTAGTTGATCAAAACTATATCTTGATTTCTAGTCTACTAAGTAAAGTCTCAGACTAGGTTAGAATTTGGTAGTTGAGTATCAGACATCACACTTGAAGACCGGAGATCGACGAAGACATTTGGAGAACTTCCGTATAAGGTATGTGAAAACTGAACCATTCGATTTTACTCATTATCTTACCATTCTATCTATTGATACTATGTCGTGTGACTTTTAGTAGATTTACAAAGAAGAAGTTTCGAGTCAAGCTTGTCTTGTTAAAAATTTCCAAATATGATTTTTGCAAAGTTTTTTTTTTTTTTGAAAGGTACGTAATTTATTTTGCAAAGATGTTCAATGGTCCTTAACAATATTAGTTCGTAACAATTTATCGTTTGATAATCAATTTTTGGATCACTTGAAAATTACCCAAGCAAATGATTTTATCACTTGGGAATGTTTCAAACATCAAAAGAGAGGAATCCAAAACTTCTGATATTTCTGCTCATGGTAAGTTGGCGAACTAATTCGCAAACCATAGATATTTGAGTTTCAGAAATACAGGGAAGGTTGGCGAACCAGTTCGCAAATCGTAAGTTCAGTTCGGAACAGTTCACGAACCCGGTTCATGAATCGTAGTGAACTGAATTTATAAGGTTGGTATTTTAGGCTAGTAGTTGGCGAACCCGGTTCACGAACTGTGGTCAACTGAGTTCCCGAGTCTTGTAGGGTTGGTGAACCCGGTTCACGAATTGTAGCACCCTGTCTCGTGAACAAGCCCTAGAGTTCACGAACTGTTCTACCAGCGGTCCTAGCAGAATTTAGCAAATGCTCACAGACTTATTTTTTAAATATGTTTATCGTTGCTATGACTCTCTTAAACTTTTCTAGATCGTGCATCATGATTAAACTCTTAGGTGTTTGAATGAACATCAAATTGTTTTTAGTTCTTATGGCATACTTGCCAAACCGAGCAGTCATTATACACGGTTCCGTAACCGTACCATAATGTATATTCTTCTATTGTATTTCAAGACTTAATTTCCACATGTTTAATAGAAAATCTAACCAGTGTTTCATCTAAACCGAGAAAGTGTTTTCTTGATTCTCAAGTTATCTTAGCTTGAATTCTAAGCAACCCCTGGTCTTTAAAAACTATAAATAGAGACACCCTTTCAATTGGGAAATTCAATTCCTGACACTTCGTGTCCTAGTTGATTCTAGAGTCGTCCTCTATTGACCTAGATTTCCTCTGAGAAACATAATTAGGTTTACGACTAAAAGACTTCACTTTGAGGATTCGTCAAGCCATGCCTGACTATCTTTGTCTTGATAGTTCGTGAATCCTGAACTTGTTATTCTGTTATTGAGGTTTTTATAATCTCTTTCTTCAAAGTTAGATAGTAATCGCAAAGTTCTTCTCAGGTGTGATTCCTCAAGATAGATATCTGAAAATTGATCTTGAGATGTAGTAAAAGATCCAGGCTTCTCATTTAAGTGAGTGTAAGTGTTCCAGATTGTGAGGTTTGCTAGATTTGTCTATTATAAACATATTTCCAACCTTGATCTTTGATCTAAAAGGAATTTAAATAGGCTTATCTGTTAGAGGAATATTGGTATCAAAAGTCTTCACTTCGGCTAAAGCAACTCTTAGGCTGTAAAAGACGTCATCTAAGAGAATAAATTTCGTAGAGCCTTGCGAGGTTCAAGAGACATAAGGAGTGCGACTATAACTGAATCGCTTGGAGGGTGGATTTGGTCCCAATTCTACATTCCAGTCCAAAGTATAATAGTAGGCTAGTGTCTGTAGCGGCTTAATATAGTTTGGTGTTCAAATTTGGACGAGGTTCCGGAGTTTTTCTGCAGTTGTGGTTTCCTCCTTCACAAAATTATATTGTCTTGTGTTTTTCCTTTTCCGCATTATATTGTTTATCTTTATAATTGGATTTACACAATTTGTATGTATTCAGTCTTAGTAGACTAGGGTGTGACCCGTGCCGTAACGGCACGGGCTTTGTGTTGCGGTTGTTACCGGACGTTACCTTTTTAACGTTTATCCCATGAACGTAATTTTCATTTTTAATTCTTTACTCTCTCACTCATTTTTTATCTGCGTTGGGGATTTTTCTAGCCGGAATACCTAGAATTCTGAATTGCATTCAAACTGTGGTGACATTTAATTTGCGAATCCAAAGTATTAAGATATGACTAATAGTGTCCACATATTATTCCTTAGTGATGACTAATCAAACGGACCACCCAACAGTAATAAATGAGTTGTTGGAATCTTTGGTACGCGGTGTCTGAGGATGATCAAAAGTTGCAGAGGTGAGTTTATCTGAGAAAACATCCATACATTCATGACTGAGATGTAAATGAGTAAGAGTAAAATTCAAAGTGGAGTAGACAATTAAAAAATTTATTTATTTGACTTCATAATAGTGGAATCAGTCACCAAACACTATTTATGGATATGATAGCTTCAGATTACATAAACCAATATTGCTCACACAAAAGAACAATCCCAACCGTACATCAAAATAATTGTAGAATACAAACCCAAAACAAAAGGAAAAATGAATCCAAAAACAGAAGAACATATGCAAGACTCAATTATCATTGCCCAAACTTACAGTCAAATTGACATCTAAAAGAATCACCAAGGGCGCAAAGACCCGAGCTTTCCCCTTTTCATGTTCCCAAACAACCTGTGGTGAGTAAACTCCATACTTGTAAGTTATAGATCAAGCAAGTAAAGGTTAATGATGGCCAAAAATAAAATAAAAAACAATACACACAGTTGCTTCTGGGAATTTGTAGTGCACCTCTGGCATCAACACCATGTACATTGTTGGGTGGCGAACAATCATTTCGACCTCATATTTTAATGATACAAAAGTAGTTGATCTGGTAGGGTAGCTTCAAAATGAAGCAAGTACGTAGCGCAGACATTTAAATTTAGGTGAAATAATTTGAGTCTTTAAGTGCAGCGGGAGTGGGTGATTGAACTGCCCTAAATATAAGTTGAAATTGCGCCAATGCACACACCTATGAATATTGAATAAAACCTTCTTGTAATAGAGATAAGGTGTCACCTCGGTACTGCGCCAGGAACTTGAGCTTCGCATATCTTGCACCACTGGTCACCTTCCTTGCCAACTACTTTCCTAGGGCAGACCTTGTAAGTATATGGGCCACTGCATATACTGATACACATAAATACGGTCAAATATGTAGCAGAAATACGCAACGAACATGTATAAACAACCATAGAATGCAGGATATGTACCCAAGTTAGGGTCAATTGGGGGACAACAGTTCTAATAGGATTTTTCTAGGTGTTATGTTCAAAATGGCAGTGATATCAGTCACAACTTCGGTAAACTTTGACCTGGTATAGGACACTGGATGCAAAAAGACAATAAAATAGCACTTACGGTTGTCTCTTGTATCAAATACATCAGGAATGTCTAGGTTGAAATAGATTTCCATTGCATTAGTGGAGTACATCCGGAACATCCCTGCACAGTACAGTGGTTGGTGTTAACATGTTGGTTACATCCATCAATAACTGTAATATAATGATAACTTTGAGCTTAATTTCCTTTGGGAGCAAATAATTAAACTACCTTTTTTGGACATAAATTCATCTAAATAATTGTATACTAATTAAAAATAGATTGTACTGATGGTCCCATGTTCACTAACTTAGCATACTAATCCATAAACGGATTATTGATATCTTTTTGGGAGAAGATGCATAGGTTGAAATTTGCATAAACATTAAAAACGGATTATTTTCCGAATTCATTATAACTAACGTCGATAAGAAAACATCATTGCCTTAGAGAATGAAACCAAATTGAATTAAATATGGCATCGTTAAATTTGTAATATGCTTGTCGATAGCCGTAGAAATTTCAGTTCTTCCTAATTCATTCAAAACCAATATCGTATATTCATAGACATTAGGAGATGTCACCGAGAGATTGAACTGAACAAATTAGGAGATGAGAATATACATGCTGGAATAGAAACCTCGAGTTACTAACAACTTGAACTTAAGATAAAAGATTTAAAAACATCTTTCTGTCATTTATACAAACATGTTGTGCTTGATCTAAGTCTGAACATGCAATCAGACTTGACAGTATGAACCAATGGGTTATAATCACTATCATGCCAGGGAAAAATTTCGTCATGGACATGTATTAATTATAATTCCCAATGTCCTTGCAAAGATGAATACTAAATAAATAAATCAAAATATTCAAACACAATTGGGTTGAGGAGATGCAGTTTCCTAAGTGTTCTAACCTGGATGACACAATAGATAATAAACTTGATGTAGCGTCGCTATTTGGGTTCACAATCTAACAAAAAGAAATAAATTTGTTAACAGCGTAATTTAGTAATATAATTTGGTAATGGAAAGGAAACTTGTGATGCTATTGTAGTTTCCTGCATTAGTTAGGACAGAAAGTATTAAGAGAAAAATGGGGAGGACATACATAACAGCGGTTGTAAGTGGTCAAAAAAATATTTTATCCAACAAATAAAATTTGGGATTAAAATTTAAAAAATAACAGTAGAGAAAAACCAGTGGTTACAGATCATAGGATGGAGGAGCATCTGTGATCTCACATGATGTTGTTCTTCGATTTATATATAGCCTATGACTTGAGCATTTTCTTTTCTCTAAGAACTATCAATTCATTGGCAATTGTTAGATGTAAATATCATTTAACACAGGTCTATCATATAATCATCAACATTCACTATGGTCTTCATCTTGCACATTGAATCTAAGAGTGTAACAGCAGTTCTAAGGAGTCATATGAGAAGAGGGTTTGAGATAGACGTTTCATTGAAGAGGTGAAACTAAATATTTGGAGATATGAAATAAAGAACCCTAAATCACAAAAACTAAGATGAATTTAGAGTACTTCCTGTTGTGAGAGAACAAATTTTCCCAATCATAAAGATCCAAAAATGAACGGAAAATGTATATAAGTTGTGCTCACAAATGTTGAAAACTGTTAACCATAATTCTTCACAAATTTTAAAAAATAATCAAGAGAGAAGCAATAGACTGTAGATAAACCCAACAAAGCAAAACAAATCTTACCTAGGGTAGTTTATTCTTTGTGTGACTATATTGAATTCCGAGATAAAGTAACTCCTGTGGTAGAGAACGAAATTTTACAATCAAAAATATCAGTGTGAAGCATTGATTATTTAAATTCGTTTCATATTTTATCTAAAGGAAATGGTAACTTTCCGTATATCAACCTGGTTTTGTCAACAATCAAAAATATCCGTATATCGAAATAGCAGATGAAAATGGGAAAATTGGAGGTGAACCCTAACCCTGAATGTACCGAAATAAGAGTGACAAAAGACCTTATTATTTTGAATCGTTTTCTTTCATAAATCTGAATTGATGGGATATTGATTACGCAAGAGTAACGCATCACACCTTCGTAATGGGATGGAAATTGGAAACGGCTGAAGCTGATTGGGAGGAGTAATGGGAAGAATTATGGGGAAAAAGAAACGCTAGAAGTTGATTGTGAGGAACGGAAAGAGTTCAATATTGTAGTTCAGTTACATTTTGGGCGAGTCGATATGTAACTGAATCTGAACCGTCAGTTATGTGTCCAAACTGTAGATCTCCACCCAAAATGTGCAAAGGAGTATCAGAATTTGTGGAGAGATCTAGGCCGTCTTTTATATGTCCAAAATGTAGATGGTCGTCGATTGGTGAAAACACCATTGCCCCTTACCTAGGGTAGTTTATTATTTGTGCGACTATATTGAATTCCGAGATAAAGTAACTCCTGTGGTAAAGAACGAAATTTTCCAATCAAAAATATCAGTGTGAAGCATTGATTATTTAAATTCGTTTCATATTTTATCTAAAGGAAATGGTAACTTTTCGTATATCAACCTGGTTTTGTCGACGATGACGGGGAAACAATGTTATCGAAATAGCAGATGAAAATGGGAAAATTGGAGGTGAACCCTAACCCTGAATGTACCGAAATAAGAGTGACAGAAGACCTTATTATTCTAAATCGTTTTCTTTCATAAATCAGAATTGATGGGATATTGATTACGCAAGAGTAACGCATCACACCTTCGTAATGGGATGGAAATTGGAAACGGCTGAAGCTGACTGGGAGGAGTAATGGGAAGAATTATGGGGAAAAGAAACGCTAAAAGTTGATTGTGAGGAACGTAAAGAGTTCAATACTGTAGTTCTGTTACATTTTGGGCGAGTCGATATGTAACTGAATCTGAACCGTCAATTATGTGTCCAAACTGTAGATCTCCACCCAAAATGTGCAAAGGAGTATCAGAATTTGTGGAGAGATCTATGCCGTCTTTTATATGTCCAAAATGTAGATGGCCGTCGATTGGTGAAAACACCATTGCCCCTTATAATATAGATACGTTTGTCTAGTTGTGATCGATTACGAGGCCCGTTTCTTATCGAACTCGTATCTTAAAAGATAGATAACAAGTTTAATTATTTGGCAGAATTCCGATTGGATTATTTGGGTACGACTAGATTCATCTTGGATATTGAAACTCTATATATATTATCAAGGATTATTCAGTTGGTCTGCTTACAGTTGTATTAGGTTTTGTCCATACAGGTTGCCGAATGAAAAAGTTACCCTCTCCTTTTCAATTGGCATCAGAGCAGGCAAACACACTGTTAAACCTAATAAATATATGTTTGAAACGATCTGGACAAGAGTGCAATCTCTAATAATTTACCACTAGACCCAAGGGATTCAGAATCCATTTCAATGGTTTGACTTTTCAAAAGCATGTAGAAGAAATTCTGACAAGACCGCCTCCTGGTCAAAAAACCCTTAAAGTGTTCACTGATCTTGATCTGGACTCATATTTACAGAAGGAACAAGTTTCCCTCAATTAGAAAATCTTACTCTTGATGTGAACTCATATCTGCAGAAGGAACATGTTTGCATGATAGATTGAATAGTATCAACTATGGATAACATGTTTGCTGAGGTGGATTTAGATAAGTTAATAAGTGACTGTCATACTCCCTTCCCTTGTGATGTGAAAGAACTCAAAAGTTACTCCTTCATTCCAAAGGTACAGCCTAATCCTTATCCCTCAAAATGTGCTCTACATCATGATCTGATACATCATAATAACTACATCTTGTTTGTTCACAAAAATGGTGTGAAATGACGAGCTGATAAGTTCGATACCTTGAATGATCATCTATAGACAAAGTCGAGACAATACAACTTCAATTCCATTGATAAATAAGAAACACAATATTATCCTAATAAAAAATATTATCCATGAAATCTTAGACAGATACTAAAATGGCGCAAAAGAGAAATTGCATAGTCAACAGCAGACCAAAGTAAGCATTACATAGCAACCCAGACATTATTTATTCATAATTATACTCTCTGCATAATCAAAAACCAAACCCGCAACTGCTCCAGAAACCCACACCTACTTACTGAGTCTTCGCCATGTGAACAATCAAGTCGATCACACGTGAGCTGCCAAAACAAAAGATCAATTAACAATAACACGAGAAGTTAAAAGAGGAGAAAGATACCAACTAATGATGTAGTTTTTGGTTTATAACATTACCTGTACCCCCATTCGTTGTCGTACCAAGAAACGAGCTTCACAAAGTTGTCGTTCAAAGCAATTCCAGCCTTCGCATCAAAGATGCTTGACCTGTCCACCAAACAAAATCGAGAATATATATAACTAGTTAACTACACAAGCAACAGACAAGCGCATCTAGATAGGGGGTGCCTATATCCGGTTCACT
This sequence comes from Papaver armeniacum, assembly GCA_023531295.1. Taxonomy (NCBI): domain Eukaryota; kingdom Viridiplantae; phylum Streptophyta; class Magnoliopsida; order Ranunculales; family Papaveraceae; genus Papaver; species Papaver armeniacum. Next base: position 491,960 of record JAJJWW010007579.1, read on the forward strand.
GAACAAGGTAATGCAAATAAGCAGCAGTTGAGGTCCTTAAGGTCAATGGTCAATTCTTGTAAGAAGTCTTATCCTGGTGAGAAAATGGACATCGACTTCAAATATCAAATATCTAATTTTCTCAGGGAGTCTGTAAGACAATGAGATTTTAATATAACAAACTATAAGACAAGAACTAGGATTTCACAATAAAATCCAGTAGAAATTGTAACATGCCCTGTTCTAAAAAAATTCTCATGATTTTCATAGACAAAACAATTTATATTTACCTGCAATCACCTATGAAGTCGGTGGAAACAAGATCATCTTCGGTGTAACCCAAAATTCCCTTTAGGCTGCCCTCTGACTCCTCTCTAAACACATGATATAAATAAGAATTGAATTAGGAATCACAGCATTCCGTAAAGTTAATATCTTAGTAGAAAAACACACATGAGCTGCGCATTTTGTTGATTAAAAAAAATGCTTCCTTACTTGATAGCAGCCTTAATCTGATCGTATGTCGCCTTCTTCTCAAGCCTTACCGTGAGATCAACCACAGAGACATCAACAGTAGGAACCCGGAAAGCCATTCCAGTTAACTTACCATTTAATGCAGGTAACACCTTTCCAACAGCCTGATCAAATATACATGAAAGGTTAGATGCAGCCTGCTAGCAAAGCATAAACCAACTTTAAAAGCAAAAGATCCCAATCATTTAAGAAACAACTTCAAGTCCCCTTAATGTAAAACAATTAAGCCATCACAAACCAAATCATTAACGGTAAACAGCTAGTCTGCGCAAAATATAATAGTGGATCTTAGGTTACCTTAGCAGCTCCAGTGCTGCTGGGAATGATGTTGAATGAAGCAGCTCTTCCACCTCTCCAGTCCTTGCTGGATGGTCCATCAACAGTCTTCTGGGTGGCAGTGATGGAGTGCACGGTAGTCATAAGGCCTTCAATGATTCCAAATCTGTCATTGATAACCTTGGCCAAGGGAGCAAGGCAATTTGTGGTGCAACTGGCATTAGACACAATGTCAATATCTGATTTGTATTCTTTCTCATTGACTCCCATGACAAACATTGGCGCATCTTTGCTTGGGGCTGAAATTACAACCTTCTTAGCACCACCCTGAAATCCAGACAATATATTTTGATAATTTAATTCATCCAAATAGAGAAGAGAAGAGCACACAACCATCACAAACATGACTGCAGCAGAATTACAAATCCAAATGTACCAATACAGACAAACACCAAAATCAGAACAACTATTTCTTATTCTAAGTTTATCCTACGACCAGCAGGGCTTTGATGGTGCAGAGTGCAGGCCAATACGGTCAAAGAAGTAAGGCCCCCAAGTAATCGCCACCATACACAAGAAACAGAAAAGGTTACACATTTTGGGCAATTATCCTTTTCAAATAAAAAAGTAAGAAACAATAGGAATAACAAGTGATACCTTCAAATGGGCAGCAGCCTTATCTTTATCAGTAAAGACCCCAGTAGATTCAACAACATACTCAGCTCCAGTCTCTCCCCATGGGATCTCATCAGGGTTCCTAACAAACACATTTAACAGAATTAAATTAAGATTTCTCGAATTCAATTTCAATTTCAATTACAAAACAAAAACATTAAATACATCTAAACAAAATCGAATCAATTAAACGTTTACAGTTACCTAACACCGAAAACGGTGACTGGTTTTTCACCGAATAGGAGAGTCTTAGAATCTTTAACTTTAAGTTCATTGTGTTTCCATTGTCCATGAACACTATCATACTTAAACATATATGTCTACAAAAAGAAAAAGAAAAGTCCAATTTCAGTTTACATGAAAAAAGAGTAAGCTTAAATGAATTGCAGAAAAATCGAGAAAAGAAAGAAAAAAAAGAAATCATTCACAAAGGTTATTACTTACCATGTAATCAGTAGTGATAAATGGATCATTAACAGCAACAAGTTCAACATCATCCCTTTGTAAAGCAACTCTAGCTACTAATCTTCCAATTCTTCCAAACCCATTGATTCCAATTTTGATCTTTCCAGTAGCTGTCATAAAAATAAAATAAAATTAAATTAAATTGCCTTATGCACTTATTCGCTTGGCTTACCCAAAAACTGTGAGAAAGATAGACTTACACATGATTTGAGTAGGCAAGTTTATGGTGAGAAAATTAAAGAGATGACCTGTAAGAGAAAAGAGTGATGAATATTTAAAGGGACGTGAAGATCAAAGATCGTAAGATTTCTAATGGCGGAATTGTCGATTAAGAAATACTACTACCAAAAAATATATTTTAGGTAGTTATTCCACGGATGTCACGTGACCGATTCCACCGTCATTTACGTGGATGGATGTGATTTTGCGGTTCTGCTCGTTTTTTGTAGGAATTTTTAAAGTGTTCTAGAGAGTTCTTATTGTCTTGGGAACCACCGAAAAAACTTCTCTCCTCTAAGGCGATTTCCGACGAGCTAAACATTCAAAATCCAGCGTTTCTCCGACGAGCTCAGATCTGCTGAGCTCCTCTTTGCTTTCTTGTTATAGATCTAGGCTTGATTTAAGTTTTCAATTCCGTTTGCTTGTTTTTAGAGTAGTTTATTGATTCTAGGGTTTGCCTTTGGTCTTCCCTGTTCTTGCCGATTAACGGCTTTTTAGTTGTCGATTATCGACTTCTTATTGTGTGTTTTCACACTTCTTTCTGATGGTGTTTATTGACTGCACCTTTATGGTGTTTATTCATTGTTTCTGGTTTGGTTCAAGTGGGAGTTTGAAGAACGGCGTTTTTCTCCGGCAAACTTTGGGTCTTTGCAGCGAAGGATCCAGGATTTTATGTTTGGGTGGGCTAAATTTTTTTTTTTTAGCCAATTCTCTATTTTACTTTTTCGATTGAATTATTGATAGTTGCGGTTATAATACCTGATGCGACATGCTATTTTTTCTTTTCAACATATCGAGTTTCAGCTTTGAGAGTTGTTTCCAGAGCAAAATGCTCGGAAGTGGTTGTGGTTTTTGCTATCACGCGGCTCTTTTTGTCTTTCTAGAATGTTGCTTTGCGCTTACACTGTGTAATCTTCGTCAATATACTTACATTTGCTGAGGAAGAAAAGCAAAATTGAACCGATGCAACAATGATACATCTAGGAAGTTATGTTATTCTTAATTAGACACGAGGAAGTTATGTTATTCTTCACACCCTTTGCTTTTTTATTTTCGTAGCATGGTGAAACATGAGGAGTTAAAAGAAAAAGAAGAAGTAGAACAAGAACTAACACACGTGGTGCTATCCTAATAAGATTTGACCGTATCAAACCAACACATTGTGTGTGAGAGAGAATTTGAAGTATGAGTTCTTTACTTTTGTCTTTGGAATCCTTTAACGGCTGAGATCATATTATCAAGGATTATCTATATGGGACCGAGTTTCAATCTTCTTGCAGAATTTCAACGTAGCATCATAGTATCACAGAAATAAAAATAAGAGTTTCAAATTATAGTTGCGCGAATTTCCTGTCTTGATAATTGGCTAACTCAAATTTACACCTGGGATAAATCTTAGGAACAATGAAAATCAAATTTTGGACTTCAACAGAGGTAAGCCACCCCCAATTCCGTCACCGTAAGAAATGGAGGTGGAGATAGGAAAATGGTAGTACTTGTTATTAAAATTATAGATTTTAAGATCTTTCCTAACTTTCGGTCTTTCTTACACAAGAAAATTAAAAAATACAATCATTTTTTTTCTTTTTAATCATATCAAATAATTAACAAATAATCAAATTTGATTTTGATAAAGAAATAAAAAAGAATATGTATTTTAATCAATAAAATGAAAACAACTATGTTTTATTCCTCTTCTTAGTCTTTGAAGGGCTAAGATCACCTAATTGATGATTTATTTTTGTGGGACCGTGTTACTAATTCTTTGAACGGCTTCCGTATGGTATAACAACGTAAGATTCTATGACTAGAAACACCAAAACGATTCAAAATTGTAGTTGGGCTAAGTCAATATACTTGTAAAATTGTAGTTGGGCTAAGTCAATACTTGGGCTAATTTTAATTCTCACATGGGCTATTTTTTCAAAATCTGAAAATTACAATGGCCAAATCAGTTCTTACAAAGTTTTGGGGGGGGCTGTAGCCTGGGTAAGCCACCCCCCAATACCGTCCCTGGGTCTTTGTGAAGAACAACAAGATCAAGTTGCTCCGATAATGGCGTCTTCATTAAAAATCTGGGCAAATTACTCTCTACCCATGGGAGCACATCTTCTTCAAGAAGAAATCATATCAAAATGGTTGGATAGTATTCCAAAAACCATCATCTTCCCCTCTTTCGAATACACAATGGTGCCTTTACGGTTCTCCGATCTTTCTCTTCTCGGATTATTAGTTAGTATCACTTGTTGTATTTTGGTCTGTAAGGAATGTTTTATCCAACTTGTAATCTCTCAAGTTCTGTGAATGAATGATATCGGTGGTTTTAGCCAAAAAAAATAAAAAAAATATTGTCTTGGGAACCAAGGGAGATATTTTTTTTTATTTTTTTTTGTAAGCAAACATGTTTATAAAAGGAAAATTAGGCTGAGGTCTGACCCATGGATTATCCATAATATCAAGCCTTTAATTAAAAGAAGTTTAAATCTAGGTCCCTAAATACCATAATTAAATGAAATTTAAATTTAGACCCAAAATTATTAAAATATAGTGTGATGATGTTCCAACCACCTCCGACCACCACAACCACAACCACCACCAACCACCTCCGACCACCACCGCCACCAACCGCCTCCAACCACCACCGTCAAACCACCTCCGGCCACCATCACCGCCCACCTCCACTGACAACCGCCAACCACCTCCTGCCACCGCCGCCGACCACCACCAACATATGGATGTGTACACAGAAGTTACACATGCATATGGCATGTGTATCCAGAAGTTACACATTCATATAAAATGTGCAAAGCTACACTTGTACATAGATATATGTGTACTTTGTAGTTAACACATGTGTACGCAGAAGTTACACATGCTTATGGCATGTGTATCTACAAGTTACACATCCATATGCACGTGTAACTTTTTATTACACATGTTATATGTATGTGTATCTACAAGTTACTCATCAGTTATACATCAAAACTACACATACAGAAAATACATGTATTACTTTAATTTTCATTTACAATAATTAGTCATACTACAATTATAGTAATTGGTTGTTTGAACACAATAAACGAATTAAACCACGAGACATGGAAAGCGAAATCCTAGAAATAATCCACTATATCCTATAATAGAAATGTTTCCTTCCTTTTTTTTGTCTTTCTCGATTCCAATACACTTGCACATCTGCAAAAAAAAAAAAAAAAAAAAAAAAAAACATCCATGGGATTAAGTTGGATGGACAAAAAATAAAGAAACAAAATTAGAGAATAATTGCAAGGCAAAATTATAGAACAAAGATCACATAAAAGGCACATGCTAACTTACCTCTGAAGCCTAGTGTAAGGAGAATGAGTTATTTTTATTTTAGCATTTGTAACACAAGCATCTAACTTGTGTAACTTCTAGTTACACATGCATATAGAATGTGTAAGGAGAAGTTACACATGCAACTGAGTTGTGTAACTAGTATACACACATGATTAAAGCAACACAAATTTCATGCAACTGAGAGTTACACATGCGTATATCACAAAAACTAAATTAAAAAAGTTGATTAAAAATCAAAAGACAAGTAAGATCTAGACTATGCCATTCGTGATAAGAACAATATGTTAAAGAAGTAAAAGTAATGGTCAAAGACTCTAAACATTTAAACTAAAGGGAAATTGGTGGAATGTTTCAATTAGAAACTTGTTCAGGCTATATGCAAACTTAAGTGAGAAGTATTACAGTAGCATGTTTCAGTTAGCAACTAGTTCAGGCACCAAATGTTAACAACACAAATGTTGCTCAACCATAAGCTTATCATCAATTAGATCCAAGAATGCACCAAATGTTATGTCTAACCTGCATCATGTACCCGCAACTTGCCTTGTAGGGTAAGTAAGAGGAAGGCAAGTATCTGAAAACCCTGCAAGCTCTCCATACCTTCAAAATATGGTAACATGATAGTCAAAAAGCTACAATCAGCAAAAAATCCAGGAATAATATCAAAGTTCATAAAAAAAGTAGAAAAGCATATTAAATAGTATTCAAATTCATGACTTTGGAGATACATAATAAGTAACATTATTATTTCCTATTGCCATGTAAATTTTTAAAAAAAATTACCCAAAATCCTTGCTAAGGTTGTGTGCAACACAGCAGTTGCAGCCTTTCCTCCTTTATATCCTTTGAAATCCATCATTAATACGTAGAATTTATATCCTCAGCATGTGTATCTATAAGTTACACATCTAATTAGCATGTGTAACTAGTAGCTACACATCTATTTAGCTTGTGTACCTAGAAGTTACACATCTAATTAGCATGTGTAAGTAATAGTTACACATCCAAAAAAAAAAGGTCAGTTAAGGACCTGAAACACAAATATTGAAAGATGAAAGTCAAGTTATCAAGATCACTTACAAAACCCCAAGAAGGGATAAGTATATTGTACCAACAGATGGATCGTGTCAAAGCCATAATAATTTTTCAACGAATCAGCAGTTTTAGTACCAACACTACTTACAATTTCTTGATGAAGTTGTCGTCTTTGCAACTACCTTGTCATCTTTGCAACTACCTTCCAGCAACTGGATTGTGTCAAAGCCATGTCTGCAGTTAACGTAGAAAGATGAGGTCAATTCATGAACTATTGCATCCTTAACAAGATGGTTAAACAATAAAGACTTCAAACAGATGTAAAAGGGAAAATGATTTAAGTGAACAAACTAATATCCTCACCTACATTCCCAAGGAAGATGACTGAGAGCAATAAGGAAGACAAAAGAAAAATATTAGGTTTCGTACCTAAGTGATTGGCATTACAATCAATATAAGTGAAGGTAGATCTTCAAGTTCAGGATCTTTTTGCTCAGAAGAAACTCAATTTCTTCTCATCCTCGACCTAAACTCGCATAGTTCTAGTTTTGCTTACTCCAATACCAAATTCCGAAGTTCAGACTACTTCAGTTCAAATTCAGCTTACCTGCAATGAGGAAACAACTTGCATGTCAACAAAAGATATGTTACTTAGATACTCAAAAGTTGAAGCACTTAACTATGTAACTTAGATACTCAAAATTGAATATTTCTAATCCATAGAAATATCAAATCTAATAGCATATTCACAACATTATCAATACATCCACTCACCAACAACATCTATGGATGCAATTTCAGCACCATTAGTGTGTCAACAATCTTCTTCACTTGGTCCTCAGTTCCATTCTGAAATTCCAAAATTACTCAATTATGAATTCCACCTCCTACTCCTCATTTCAACATTTCAGCGCCAACTCTAATTCCAGGGAGACCATCCTACAAAAATACCACAAAAATAAGAAGTCAACTTTATTGAGTTATTGGCAACCTTTAGGTAACAAAAATAATAAGATTTTATGAGATTAAAAAGAACAATACACACAACAATGTATAACCAGTTTTACATGCACTTGATTAGTGTAAATAAGAGTTACACATGTATATGACTAGTGTAACTGGGAGTTACAGATGCATCTGAATAGTGTAACTGAGAGTTACACATGCAATTCGGACGTGTAGACACAAGTACACATGCAATTTGGATGTGTAGACGAAAGTTACACATGTTGTGCATAATCATCAAAATGAGAAAATTGAAGCACAATGAACAACTCTCTAGCTTCAGTACCACTATCAGCATCACCACCTGCTCCAACTTTCACCATCACAAGCTATGAACTGAAAATTGAAGCACAATGAACAACTATTGATTAGATACACATTTCATATCATAGATCATTCATATGCATATGTTATTGACTTTCAAATAAGTAAAACATTTTCCATTTAAAACACGAATGATTAAATAAGAACGAAAATGCAAAGCTGATGAAAGTTAAATCGACTGGACGGGTAATAGTAATGAAAGTATATTGAGTTCAAATCTAAATTTGTATTTTCAATCAGAATTATAGATTCAGAGATAAATCAAATCTCACTCAAGAATCCTAAAAAAAATGTTAACTTTTTTCATAATTTTCATCTCAAAAGAGAGATTAAGATGAGATACTAATAGATCTAAACTCCAATCATGATTTGAATAAGTTTTTCGAGATGAAATCGAATTAAATAGGTTTTTGAAATCAAAAATTCCATAGCTATGATGAAATTAACATGATAGTAATAGATTAACTTATCTGTTGGATAATTTATATGGATTGAATCTTCGTTCTCGGTTGTTGTTAAGGATTTCCATCGACTTTCCTTCCTCTATTTGAATTAGATCTTGAAGAACATACATTGTTGATATTGATTTTAGGTTTCAAAGATGCAATGAACGAATCGAAATAACGATCTTCATTCTCTTTTGAATAAAACGAATCAATCAACACGAAATCTCTATAAAAAGAAAACGAAAATAGATCTGAAAAAATAATTCTAGAAACTGTTTTCGCCAGAGCTGAGAAAGAAAAAGAACGGAGAAGAGAAAGAAAGTGAAAATCAAAATGAAATCTCTGATAATAATAATTAGTTATAATTACATGTATATATACTAAAGGGTAGTCTTGGTATGTTTTAGAATTATTATGGATAATATTCTTATTATTAAGCCCTGGATTCTAAAGTTTTGGGCCTAGAAATATCAAAATGTGAAAGTATGGAGTTGACAGTGAAGGATCCATTTTGTGGGGCTTCTATATATTGAACCCATATAGTAGGGGGTTGTAGTATTTTTCACTTTATAAAAACTAACTGGGCTTTATAAAACGTGTATTTTTTATTTTTAGCATGAAGTTTAAAGGGCCGTTACAAAGGGGTACGTGACATCTATAGGTTCGCATACAGATTGACTGGTATGCCGAGAAATTACAGTACATGAAATTGAAGTGATGTGCGAGTAGCATTTTCCATACTCGAATTGCAACGGGTAGTTATTAAAATTGGCGAGGAGGGTTGGGATGATGTTGTCAAGGCTCCGTAGGGCTTCGACGAATGCTTTCCACAAGAAAAGTTGTATTTTTGATGGATATGGTTGTGTCCATAAGAACTTGGTTGTTGGGAATGTAGTTCGCTGCGATTGATCCGAGATGCTAGTTAGGCCTCTGTCTCCAAATGTTGCGGAGTACTACTCAAACGACTTCTGTCTACCTTCTTGTTTTACGGCTTTATCCATAGCTTCAAACTAAGTCTTTATCTTTGAGCGTGGGTTGAAGTAGAATCCAATCTTAGCCCTCGAGGGATATATCTAACAATCACTACTACTACTACTAAAGTTACTACAAACTAAAACTGAAAAAAAAAAAATACAAGATGGATTACAGACTATACTAGTTTAAACTAAAATACAACTATGCTTGAAAGACAACTGAGAATCAAGTGTACTTACTAATATAAATTTCATGGGTACTAAGAACTAAAGAATACTAATTATTAGGACTAAATAATACTAATTAAGACTAGACTACCTTCCCTCGGAGAGCTACATAGGTTAAATATTTAGTTATGTGATACGTTTGGGGATTTTCATGGGATTATCCTCGTTATAGTAATGTTAATTTGTCGTTGTTGGTGATGCTGAATTGATGTTGCTGATGTTTCATTATGGTGATAATGCTCGACTTCAACACTATCTGTTATGGATTTATAAAACCCTGAAAACAGTGGTGTCGTTGTCTGCGAAGAAGCGTAAGTAATGTTGTTGAAGGTGCTGTCATGATGGGGATCAAATCAGACCTAGAAACACACTAGTATTGCTGGATGCTGCTGATGCATTGTAGTTTTGCTGAATTGGTGTTGTTATTGTTGCATTGGGTGATATTGCCCGATTTCAATATTAAGATAAGATTTTATTTCCGTTATGTGATTAGAAAACCATGACTTTGGTAGAGTTGTTGTCTGAGGGGAAGATGAAATAATGCTGCCGAAGGTGTTGTCTTAATGTTGCAAGAATACTAATAAGAATAGTATAGATAACAGATCAGTAGATGTCGAAATCCTTAGGAAAGAAGTCCAAAATTTTTGAATTTATTGAGAGAGGAAACGTCGCTGGACAAACTCTCAATACATTTCATTGATTTCAATTCATTTTGATTTCTCTTTCAGACTCGACCACACACACTGTGTGTTTTATATGATTTGAAATTCATTTTATCCCCTGCTATAGACATTTTGTAACGTACACATGACCCGTTCTGTCCCGCAAAGGGTTTAAGGCCATCGAATTCATTACTACACACCAACCATTTCACACGCTTACGCATATGCACCTTCAACCAACTACCCCCCTATATAGACATTGTGAGACCCACACATTTATTGCACAATTGAACCATAATGACCCAGGAAATGGACATTTCATCGAACCATTGTCTAACACCCCATAATGAACCATAATGACCGAACCATTGTCTAACACCCCCCCGCAAGTCCAGAGTCTATGCAGAAGCAGAGACACTGAGCTTGGACCGCAAGAAGGAAAACCTGACAGTAGAGAGCCCTTTGGTAAAGATATCTGCAATCTGCTCCCTAGTGGATAGAAAACGCACCTCCAAAGCCTTGGCAGCAACCAGTTCATGCACAAAGTGAAAAGAAATTTCTATATGTTTCATTCTGTTGCGAAATATGGGATTAGCTGTGAGGTAAGTAGCTCCCATATTGTCACACCACAGAATTAGAGTTCTTGAGCTTGGAAAGTGCAATTCAGATAATAAGGATTGAATCCAGATCAACTCAGAAGTGGCATCAGCTAATTCCCTATACTCTGCCTCAGTGCTTGATCTGGAGACAGATTTTGCTTTCTGGAACACCAAGATATCAAATTAGGACCTAAGAAGATGGCCAGACCACCAGTAGATCTTCTGTCATTAACATCACCAGCCCAATCTGCATCTGAATTAGCTTGAAGCTGCAAGGAAGATGATTTCTTAAATTGCAAGCCAAAGGATATGGTGCCATGAAGGTATCTTAGAATTCTCTTAACATCTGTCCAATTGTCCCTAGTAGGAGCTTTCATAAACTGACAGGCTTTGTTGACTGCAAAAGCAATGTCAGGTTTTGTAATAGTTGTATACTGCAGAGCTCCAACAGTGCTTCTGTACAACACAGGATCCTCAAAAGCTGGAGAAGAAGAATTATAAGAATTACCAGCAAATGGAGTAACATATGGTTTGGACCCACTCATCTTTGTTTTAGATAACAAATTTGAAATATATTGTTCTTGAGAAAGAAGAATTCCATCTGAAGTGTATTTTGCCTGAATGCCCAAGAAAAAATGAAGGTCTCCTAAGTCCTTGATAGCAAACTTACAACCCATTGCATGAATTAGAGTATCAACAGCTGATGAAGAGCTGCCAGTAATTAAGATATCATCAACATATATCAGTATATAGACTGTGTCAGTGGAGGTAACTCTGTAGAATAGTGATGTATCAGTTTTTGAAGAATGAAAACCACAATGAGCCAAGAATTTACTTAATCTGTCAAACCAAGCTCTGGGAGCTTGTTTGAGTCTATATAGAGCTTTATGCAATTTGCACACATGTGTAGGAAGTACTTTATCAACATAACCAGGAGGCTGCACCATGAAAACATCTTCAGAAAGATAACCATGCAAAAATGCATTTTTAACATCAAGTTGCCTGACTTTCCATCCTTTGTACAGAGAGATAGAGAGAATCATTCTTACAGTTGTGGGCTTAACTACTGGACTGAAAGTATCTTGGTAATCTATTCCCTCAACTTGGTTGTACTTGTAAGGACCCTCAAGCACGTCAGCGCTATTTGACTGGTCTAGCGCTAGTCAAGTGACGATTTAGCCGCTAATGACTCGATTAGTTAATATAGAATTTAATTATTAGGAATTAATCTAACAACGATCTAAATACGAAATTAGTATCATCGAATAGCTCTCGAAAAGTTGTACGAAATAGACAGCTCGAACGCGTCATTCGGATACCGGACGAAGAAGAATTTATCAGATAAGTATGAAGGGAAAAAATATACTTTTTGTAGTGGACCGACCTGGCTGCCCATATCCAAGTGATGTGTGCCTTTATCATTTTTTCGTGGGTCTTATCAAAACCAATCGAGCAGATAAGCTCATTCAGTCTTCTTCTTTCTCTTTCTTCTTCTTCTTCTTCTTCTTCTTCTTCTTCTTCTTCTTCTTCTTCTTCTTCTTCTGTTCTTCCTCCGTTCTCTTCTGTTGAAGATCGAGAGATGAAAGTGAGGTATAATTTGAGAGTATTATCGTGAGGATGTATAGATGATGAAGGGGTTGGTGATTCTGCTAGTTATGAAGAAGCAGATGGAGTTGTTGTTATGAGTCGAGGATTAGGGTTTCTGAGTAATGAAATTGATTGAGTAATTGAGTAATAGATTATGGGTCTTATATTAATTGAATCATAAAGAAGAATCACTAGTCGAATTATAATTTCAGTGAAGGATTGGTGAATTAGGGTTTGTCATGTTCTTCCCCAAATCGTGAAATTAGGGTTCGTGAGTCTCAATTATGGATAAAGAAGATGTAATTGAAGGTTAAGAAGAAGTTTAAAGGATGGGTTTGTTAGATTTGAGGTTTTGATTGAAGTTTAAGTTTGAATTAGAGAAAAGAAGATTTAAGAATGGAATTAGGGTTCCAAAGACAAACTGTTGAAGATGGAATTCAAGATGGAGAAGATAGTGATTGAGAAAGTAGGAGGCGGGTATTTGGTGTCAATTGGAGTTGAACTGAGTTAGCAATGAAGATTGTTTAATTAGCAAAAATTGGATTTGGGTCTAAGGTAATCCTTTCATTTCTAATGGAATTGAATTATATTCATTGATGTGTGTTATAGAATCAAGTACATGTTGTGTTAGTTGTTTTTGAATGGAAGATCTGAGAGGATAATTAAGAGTAGAGTTTCTGGAGTTGGTAATGGAATTGTATTTTCTTTAATTGAGCTGATATGGTATTGTTGGTCTGAGTTGGTGTTGCTGATGAAGGCTATGGATCAATTATATCAGTAAGAAGATGTTGAAGCTATTCTTGGTGTTGATTCAAGACTCGGGAGGAAAGGGTAAGTTGAATTTAAGATTCCAGAATTCATTTATTCTTAAGTTGTGTGTATTTGAGTTTAAGATTGAAATTCCTTGGCTGGGTCTGCTGTGTATGATTAGTTTGGTTTGTTGATGAAATTGCTGAGATGAGTATAGTTGTGGTGGTGATGATGTTGATATGACAGGGGAGGAGATGTATATTGGTGATGGTTCTCTACGATGAACTGGTGGTGTTATGGAGTGTTTGTGGTTTTGTGTTGGTGAATGGATTGAGTGTTTGAGTGACTATGAAGTTGTGGGTGTTGTTACAATGGGGTTTGCAGCTTGTAAATGAGAGAATTGTAATGGCTGGTAGAGCTGCAGATTGTTTGATACCAACACTGTAGCGCCCCCAAAGCTAGCAGCTGGCTAACCCAAGAGATTAACTAAATATAGAGGCACTAAGAATCTAAATCTTATACTTAAGCATTAAATTAAGAAATCTGCTACAAAACTGTTGATGGTGGATTTTCGTTCAAGGTTAAATTTGTAAAGAACCATAAAAATCATGCGCTGACATCTTGTAAAAGATAAAGCCATTTATAAGTGTTGGATACTCCCTCACTTGATTCACCAAGAATGGAAATTGTAGCAACAGTCACATTCTGTGAATTTCATATCAGCCTTGTATTTCCTGTACTCATTATCAGTGTGGCATGATGACTGAGTGTTACTCATATAGAGTAACACGAACCTCCAAGCACTATAATGAAACCATGTACGAAATACCCGTACAGGATGATTCTCGGTGTGTTATACTAGCCCGATTGAGCCCCTCTCGGTGTGTTATACTAGCCCGATTGAGCATCCGGACTTGACTGTATCAGTCTCCGGATATGATCTGATCGCATTCATCCAACTCCGTAAGCATGATTGGATGACCCAGATCAATTTCCATCACCCCCAAGCAGGTATGGAATACCCACGGCCAACCCCGCATGGTCGGCCATCGGCCTTAGCTTGCCAAAAGAAAACCGTTCATACCAAGCATTATGACGGAAAACCCTAAATTAGGGTTTGCGGTATATTACATATGTTGCAAAGTAGTCTCAACCATCCATCTTCGCGGTATAGATGGAGGGTCTAGATGTAGACTCAAAGGGCCCGAGAGCATGTCAACACGATCACCGTGAGACCGCCTACACACTTGACCGGTCGGTCAAGACCAACAAGGTTTGGCCGTGACAAAATCGTCACCCAAACAAGAGGTGGCGCACGGCTTTGGAAGCCAAATTAGGGTTTCAAGCCATCACGCGTCCATCTTCTCCGGTACGAATGGAGGGTCACAGATTAGATTAAACAGGTCCGATCCATACCAAAGCATGATCACCGTGGGCCCATCTATATCCTCATGCGGTCGACCAAGGCATATCATGCCCGGCTAATCCAAAACGCCCGCCCAAACATGCGTGGTTACGCTTCCCAAATTGCAAATTGATCTCGACCGCTCAACTTCACTCTGGGATGATTTGAATGGCTTAGATCACGTTTTCATGGGATAGTAAGGTATAGTCATGATTACCGGCCTGCCATATTCCCGTCAAACCCATCGACCAAGACCTACCAAGATGTGTCGTCTTGAAACGCGTGCCCAAACTAGGGATCTCGCGCCGGTTTTACAACTCCTTTGCGGCAAGGATTTCTGCCGCAAACCGATCTCAACAACTCCTCTTTGCCGGTCAATTTGAGTGGCCTAGATCGCGCCTTCTTGGGAAAGTGAGACATGGGCGTGTACACCGGCATGCCATCAACATGCATGACCGGTCGGTCCTCTCCAAAGCCCTTCCCATGCTTGGTTTCGACCAAGCTGAAGAGTGATGCTTGCGCACCTCTTCAAAACCCTAGTATTCATTAACATTCGCGGTGAGTGTCTCAAACATCATCTCATCCGTTCAACTTCACCGACTTGGTTATACAACCCTCGGTCAGAGTTATTTGGTTAGTGAGGCGTCATTACCCATCACTTTACCACACCACAATGCGAGACTCGCATAAAATACACACGATACTTCACAAGTATCGACTTTCCGAATAACGTGATTATTCAATTCAGCATTACATGCTATCTTTCGTGGATCCACGATCCGCACATTCGGACATCAATCATGTCATGGCTGGGGATACATATGGGGTATTGGTCGCGGTTTACAAGCGTGCGGCGTGCAACGCGCCATCACAAGAACGTGTTAGGAAGTCATGGACGGTTAGAGATGAACGGGAGAAGTGGGCAAGGCGGGTCGACGCACAACTCCACTACTCCATCACTCCACTTCCTCCACTTCCCACGAGAGACGTGAATGAGGCTCAATGACTTGTATAAATAGGTTCTCCGCCCTATTTCAAACAACAACACAAGTTCGGACGAGACAGAAAAACCAAGTGTTAATACAAATCGTATTCAAACACCCGAGCTCCGCTTGCATCAACCGCAAGCTTTGCTCATCTTTTCATTACAAGTCATAAGCAAGCCAACACCTTCACAATCTCAACACCTTCTTCGCTTCCCTCCCTAAGATCAACCCCATCTCCTTCACTTTGTGACCGAAACAAGTCCGGAACGGCCATTTCTTGGTTTAGGTAGGACTTGCATGAGATTGATCTCTCGAATCTACAAGCACTCACCGCAGTGAGTGCATTTGTTTAAAGGTTTAAATTCATTCCTCATCCACACCCCAAATTACCAAATTCTGCAGGAGTAGTTTTCACCCATAAACAATTGGCGACCACAGTGGGAGATTAATCTCTCGGTTGTAAAGTCAATTTCTTCAAAATCCGATTCAATTTCATCAATTTCAAAAGGGTAGATCTTAGAATCAATTCAATCAACAATTCATTTCGAGATGGTGGAATTAAGGTCTGGATCGTGAGTCATAACTCGATGGGGCTAGTGTGGGTACCAATCCCGGTGTCGAAGTACTGTCGGTGGAGCTACCGTAGCCAACACATCTCGAGGAGCCGTTACCTCTATCACCAACACTAGCGGAGCAGAGACATCCCGCAGGTGTAACGCCCCCATCACGAGCGGAGCGGCGCAAATCCGCATCGCCTCAAGTGTAACACCTCCAGTGGTCACCAGAGCAACAACTTTCACTCCCCCGTCAGGACGAGGAGCCGGAGGCACAAGGGGAGGACCACCGTCTATTACCGTTGCAGACTTGATGGAGAAACAGGAAGTTCTTGCTAAGATTCAAACAGATATGGATGCAACTCAGAAGGAGGTACTCACTTTCCTCAAGACCTTGATCGAACGATTGCCGCAGATTCACGTCAATCTTTGGAGCCAACAAGAGATGCCTTCAATTCACCGGAGCAGGCGTTTCCACTCGGACAAGCTCGTGTTGCTCCCGAATGTTCAAGAGAAAGGGACCAGACACCCAACTTCATCACACGTGAGGATCTAGAACGACTCCTTCAAAGCCGAGGCAAAGGAAATCGACGGATGCACACCAACACCAACCTCCATACCCTCAAGATATGCAACGGATCCCTCTTCCAAGAGGTTACACCTCTCCCAGTTCTCCCTCTACGACAGATCTGGTAATGCTCGTGAACATGTCTCTCGGTTCTTGGAATCCTTGGGGAACATGAATACAATCATGTTCTCGCGCCCGAAAGAATTCTCGAAATCACTTACGGGAGGGCGTACACTGGTAAAACAACATCGCGCCTAACAACATATCCAACTGGAGCGAGATGGTCGGTGCTTTCTACAGAAAGTATTTCTTCGTGTCTGAACAAATCACCTTTTCAGATCTAGGAAGAATTCTTCAGCGGAACAACGAACATCCCAACGACTTCGTTAAAAGATTCAGAACCCAAGCGCTAGATTGTCACGATCCTAATGTCACCGAACGGCAATTGGTGGAGTTGTGCATCAACGGGATGATACCCATATACCGCGCTCTGTTGGAGAATCTGGGCTTTCAAACGTTCTCTGAACTCCACGAGGCCGCAAAACGTTCAAAGAACAATCGCACCAAGCACTACTAGAAAGAACCAGAGTTGTTCGAAGTGAAGATTCACGTGAAAGTCGAGGGAGCAGGCGCCTCACGAACAAGCAATACAACACCGGTCCTTCTGTGAGTGTAGTGGGCGGAGGAGAGAAAAGGAAAGCTCCAGTGACGGAACCACAAACCAAGCGGACATCCCGAAGCACACAAGACTTCGTCTCGAAAAGGAGCAGACAAAACTCCTGCACAAAACACTAAAGACACGGGTTTCCCTTTTCCCATGAATGAAGTGATAGAGCTCTTGGAAGCGTGGATCCAAGACGACGCCGTAAAGCTGCCCCCTATCAGACGTCCTCCAACCGAGGAAGAAATGGCAGATCCCAGATATTGTTGCTACCACAGGTTCGTCCATCATCCAACCAAAGATTGCAACAGGTTGAAACAAATATTCAGGGAAAAGGTAGAGACAGGGGAACTTCAGCTTGGAAACGAGGGTGTTCATAGAGACCCTTTACCTATCAGGAACTGCATGATTTATGGGGATTCTGTTCGCAAGACCGTACAATCTATGATGGAGCACATATGTGAAATCTTGTACTTCTCCAAAGGACAGCGTCAAGACATATTTGCGGCCCTCAACCACGTTGTGTCAGGAAGGCGTTTACATCCAGTAACAGTCCGGGAACCCCAGTCTTTCCTGAAAGACATGAGCAATGGAAACTGGGGACTCCTAACCGTCACTCGTTTGAGAAACGTTGAATTCGATAGTGTGTTGATTGATACGGATTCCGAATTTAACATCATTATTGTCAAGACCCCGAGAGCGGCAAGGATTTGAGCGGGGAAGATACTCGTCACCCGATTGTGGTTAAAGATTCAGCAGGAGAGCCCAGAGATACATACGGATATATTGATCTGGAAGTCAAATTGGGTGATGCCTCGACACAAGCAAAGTTCTACATAGTCAAAGATCACCCCAACTACGACATGATCCTGGGACGCCCTTGGATGCAGGACAACAAAGCCATGCTGGAAGTCTGTCCTCTACCGGTGTCAGTACCTGAAAGAATCTCCAACACGCCTTCTGGACCCCCTAATGACTGTTTGCTGCCGCATCAACAACTTTCCGACGTGACACAATTTCCCGGAGAAAGCCTGCCGGAATACATTGAAGGGTTCCAATCTCAAGTAAGTCTCATCACACAACTCTCTTTGCAACCTACCGCCTCTCATTCTGACAAGTCCTGGGGACTGGCTCCAATCAACAAACCGACCCCGGCTAAGAGATGTGAATGGGAGGCCGGCCCTTTCAAGCGTTTTATCAAGAGCGTAGAAGGCTATTTTGGTCAAATATGATAAGGCCAAGATCCAAGTATCTGCACGACCAAACCCATTTGGAATTGGAGACCTGGTGACGAAGACGACTACGTTCAATGTTGGGAGCGTGACGGTGAAGATGACCACTCTACCTGACTCACCCACCGAAAGAGAAGATGAACCGTATCCGGTAGCGAGATGTTATCCTGGCGGCTACCGCAAACTCATCAACGCCGATAAACTAGAGGGCATAACAGTTCACTCACGATGGCTCAAACCTTAGAACTTAAGATTCTCGTGCTACCACTTTCCAGCATCCTCCACACCTTAAAACGCTGTGCTATATTTTTCCAGCGTGTTTCCTTTTATAATTTCATGTCATATTTGTAATTCCTCCAGAAAATGATTGCAATACTTGCATTCATAGTTAGGGTTTCAATTTTCAATTTTCAATTGAAGCATTATTTTTCATCTGAGAGCCTCTTTACTCCTAAGTCCTGAGTCAGCCTAAATCAACCTACTGGAACAAGAAAGGAAACCCTAATCAAACATCTCACGGAAAGAAGGAAATAGAACGTGTGCGCTAAAGGAAAATGATTTGAGCCATACGCCCCAACAAAGCCGGGAAGGTCTTGCATCGAGAGCACAGGTTAAAGTAAATGTTCTGTCATGATAATTACTTCTTTTATCACTAAGGGTTACGTGTGAAGGCGCACCCTTGCACCTGAGAAAGTTCGGTTGCAGTCTTGACAAAGGATTGTAAAAGAAAAACTTTATTCAAATAATCAAATGGAGAAAAAAACCTTGAACCCTACGCCACCGAGTACAAGGAAGATGTTCAAGCATACAAAATAAGAAGAAAGAATAAAAGAGGTTTTAGCCGTCAAGAGGATCGACATCGCTTTGCACCACTGGGGTTACCTTTGCCGCCGTCACTGTTGATGCTCCTCCTTAGAATCTACCTCGGCTTCATCGACATCTCCGCAGCGCAGCGCGTTCCATTCCAACATCATCGGCGGGAGCATTAAAAAGCGCATCAACATTAGGAGCCGTACCAATTGCTTTCGTGTTCTCGGGTTCCTTCGTGTCGGAGTCAAGAATTATCACACCGTCCCGAACCGGGTAATCACACTTGCCTTCATTCGGGGTCGTTCATGCTCAACTCTCCGCCTCTTCAACCACGCCGCAAATCTCTCGCCCTTGCGCTTACTAGTGTCCCAGCGTTTCCTCGCGCCTCCGCCGCTCCTCCATGTCAATTGCGGTGAAAGTGCATGATACGTCCTCGACGACAATACGAAGGTGGGAGATAGACATCCCCGTATAGCACAAACCCGACTTCGCGGAGTGGAAAATCAATCTTAGCCATTACTTCTTCGTGCGCATGGTTTTCGGGCTTGTCGACTTCAAAACTTCTTTCTGGGGAAGCAACAGAATGAGCGTCCACCGCTTCCATGATAAACTGCAAAAGAGAGGGAGTTATGAGCACGCACACAAAAAAAAAAAAAAAGGGAAGGAGATCATCAAATCCATCGATCAGTTAATCAGAAAATCATAGCAGTACCTGAGATATAGAGTAAACGACCACGTGAGACGATCCTTTATAATCTCACAAGTCGACGAATTCGAGAAGGAAAAGGAGTCTTTACTTACCACCTATGAAGGTGCTAATTCGGGATAACAATCGACGAGGCTTATCGATATTCCCGAGGAGAGCCGTGTATGATGAAGAAAGTACACACGAAGAAGTGGCCGAGCTCAAATATGCACAAGAGGAAACAGAGCGACTCACCAGATCAACTCTGTTTCTTTCGCGTCCTTAATCAGAACCAACCAGTTCCAGGGCAACGCCTGACCATCCGGTAAATATATATCTACTTTAGCTTGGTCATTTCAGTACATATGTATGTCACCATCTCATGCCTACCACACAATAGTGTAACCATTATGTGCTAGGCAGGGGACTTAATGTTGATGGTAGATTTTCGTTCAAGGTTAAATTTGTAAAGAACCATAAAAATCATGCGCTGACATCTTGTAAAAGATAAAGCCATTTATAAGTGTTGGATACTCCCTCACTTGATTCACCAAGAATGGAACTTGTAGCAACGGTCCCATTCCAGTGAATTTCATATCGACCTTGTATTTCGTACTCATTATCGGTGTGGCATGATGACCGAGAATGTTACTCATATAGAGTAACACGAACCTCCAAGCACTATAATGAAACCATGTACGAAATACCCGTACAGTGATTCTCGGTGTGTTATACTAGCCCGAGCCCTCTCGGTGTGTTATACTAGCCCGATTGAGCCCCTCGGTGTGTTATACTAGCCCGATTGAGCCCCTCTCGGTGTGTTATACTAGCCCGATTGAGCATCCAGGACTTGACCGTATCGGTCTCCGGATATGATCCGATCGTGAGTCATCCAACTCCGTAAGCATGATTGGATGACCCAGATCAATTTCCATCACCCCCAAGCAGGTATGGAATACCCACGGCCGACCCGCATGGTCGGCCATCTACTTTAGCTTGCCAAAAGAAAACCGTTCATACCAAGCATTATGACGGAAAACCCTAAATTAGGGTTTGCGGCATATTACATATGTTGCAAAGTAGTCTCAACCATCCATCTTCGCAGGTATAGATGGAGGGTCTAGATGTAGACTCAAAGGGCCCAGAGCATGTCAACACGATCACCGTGAGACCGCCTACACACTTGACCAGTCGGTCAAGACCAACAAGGTTTGGCCGTGACAAAATCGTCACCCAAA
Source organism: Papaver armeniacum (assembly GCA_023531295.1). Lineage (NCBI taxonomy): Eukaryota > Viridiplantae > Streptophyta > Magnoliopsida > Ranunculales > Papaveraceae > Papaver > Papaver armeniacum. Next base: position 513,196 of record JAJJWW010007579.1, read on the forward strand.
CAAGAGGTGGCGCACGGCTTTGGAAGCCAAATTAGGGTTTCAAGCCATCACGCGCGTCCATCTTCTCCGGTACGAATGGAGGGTCACAGATTAGATTAAACAGGTCCAGTCATACCAACATGATCACCGTGGGCCCATCTATCTCCTCATGCGGTCGACCAAGGCATATCATGCCCGGCTAATCCAAAACGCCCGCCCAAACATGCGTGGTTACGCTTCCCAAATTGCAAATTGATCTCGACCGCTCAACTTCACCGGATGATTTGAATGGCTTAGATCACGTTTTCATGGGATAGTAAGGTATAGGCATGATTACCGGCCTGCCATCTTCCCGTCAAACCCATCGACCAAGACCGACCAAGATGTGTCGTCTTGAAACGCGTGCCCAAACTAGGGATCTCGCGCCGGTTTCCAACTCCTTTGCGGCAAGGATTTCTGCCGCAAACCGATCTCAACCACTCCTCTTTGCCGGTCAATTTGAGTGGCCTAGATCGCGCCTTCTTGGGAAAGTGAGACATGGGCGTGTACACCGGCATGCCATCAACATGCATGACCGGTCGGTCCTCTCCAAAGCCCTTCCCATGCTTGGTTTCGACCAAGCTGAAGAGTGATGCTTGCGCACCTCTTCAAAAACCCTAGTATTCATTAACGGTCGCAGGTGAGTGTCTCAAACATCATCTCATCCGTTCAACTTCACCCGACTTGGTTATACAACCTCGGTCAAGAGTTATTTGGTTAGTGAGGCGTCATTACCCATCACTTTACCACACCACAATGCAGTACACGCATAAAATACACACGATACTTCACAAGTATCGACTTTCGAATAACGCAGTTATTGATTCAACGATTACATGCTATCTTTCGTGGATCCACGATCCGCACATTCCATATCACATCAATCATGTCACAAACCGGGGATACATCTTGGGGTATTGGTCGGGCGGTTTTACGGCGTGCAGCGTGCAACGCGCCATCACAAGAACGTGTTAGGAAGTCATGGACGGTTAGAGATGAACAGGAGAAGTGGGCAAGACTGGTCGACGCACAACTCCACTACTCCATCACTCCACTTCCTCCACTTCCCACGAGAGACGTGAATGAGGCTCAATGACTTGTATAAATAGGTTCTCCGCCCTATTTCAAACAACAACACAAGTTCGAGACGAGACAGAAAAACCAAGTGTTAATACAAATCGTATTCAAACACCCAGAGCTCGCTTGCATCAACCGCAAGCCTCTGCTCATCTTTGTTACAAGTCATAAGCAAGCCAACACCTTCACAATCTCAACACCTTCTTCGCTTCCCTCCCTAAGATCAACCCCATCTCCTTCACTTTGTGACCGAAACAAGTCTGGAACGGCCATTTCTTGGTTTAGGCCGAACTTGCACAGATTGATCTCTCGAATCTACAAGCACTCACCGCGCAGTGCATTTGTTTAAAGGTTTAAATTCATTCCTCATCCACACCCCAAATTACCAAATTCTGCAGGAGTAGTTTTCACCCATAAACAAAAACTTAACCCAAAACTAGCCCCGCTCATAAATATATATATACAAGAACTTCTCTCAAATGATACATATACAATAGTCATTTTGGTTTACAAATCTAACATACAAAATAATAAACATATCCGAAGTCAAACAACTAACGGACTCATCTCCTCGAAGCTTCCGCTACGCAACTCTGATCTGTCTCTGAAACTGAAAATGGGAATGGGTGAGAACATCATCCCTAAAAGGGGTGCCCAGTAGAAATAACATCTAACTTTCAAGTAATCATAAGCAAGATTTGGAAAACAATACATGTTTTCCGAAACACTAAACAGTGACCAAGTCACTGAAACAAACAAACATGTATATGGACAAACTCCTTCTGCAAATAATGTATAATATTGATGCCACTTCCACACCGAATAGTAATATTGATGCCAATTCCACACCGAATAGTAATATTGATGCCAATTCCACGCCGAATAATAAATACTAGATATAAATGCGAAGGAGCGTATCATATATACCACAAGTGGAAATTCTCATTTCCCATAACAATTCATATGACAAACAAACATTACAAGTCCTTTCCAATTCGTGGAAAGATTCAAAGAATCAATAGAACAATCGTAATACAAATAATATGAGACATGGAATGCATAATCAAACAAAGCATGAGTTTGTTAAACAAAGACTTTTGTAAAAGAAACAACAATGGTTACAAAAGAGTTAAATGTATTCCCACTTCTTTTGATGACAACCCACGCCTACCTCGAGATCCACGATCCACTGGTTCATCCTTTGAATCGATAGTTGTTAATATCTAACTGTTAATCATATAAGCACTATAAGAAACTAGCCAAAATGGCTCATACAAAAATCATACAAATTTATCTAATGGTTCTAAGCCCATTTATGGTTCTACACTTTCTATTATCTATCTTTAGCATATCTAAGGTTTAATAATTCAATAAGGTTGGTTCTACAGTCCAATAACTAAGTCTTATGAATACCCACAACTTTGTAGAAGGAACCGAAAGCTAATTCGGACCGTAAAGGGTCCAAACATCAATTTAGGATAACTAGTCCTAAGCCCAAGATTTACTAAACAAGCCCATTAATCTAAGGCCCAATCCATTTATGTCAACTAATGGTTAAAGACAGTCACATGGTTTAACTAACAGTCAACGTCCAGTCAAAGATCAAAGTCCTGGTCAAACAGTCACCGACTCAAACAAGAATCGGTCAAGGTCAACTCAGTCAATAAGACTGATTCAGGTGAGTCAACTCAGTCGAATTGACCGAGTCGACGAACTAAATTGAGTCGATTAATCGACTAGGCCGACTAACGGTATACTTCTAGTGCAGACAACCTCAACTCTACTTCTTACATTTTCAAATCTACCAAACTAAAATTATACATTCATTCATAAAACAAACTTCAAACTTCATTTACAAATACAAACTAAGTTTACCTGCAATTGCAGTTGCAAGCTTTCCCCTAGAGGTTCAACTCAACACAATCTGTTTCAGATTCATTTTCTTATCTACACTTCATATGATAACTACATTCCTAGAACTCCCATTAACAGTCCTTTCTCACAACTACATTTTCACAAACCAGACATACACATAACCACCACAACTCCCCAGTTCTGTAGTTTCAACTCCAACTAAGACCAACACAACTAGACTATTACTGCAACTCTAGAACTCTCCATTACAACCACAATTATATCTCCTTCACTCTACAACACCAACATCTGAAGTTTCTAAACCTCTACCAAGCACTCATATCCTCTGCAAATTTAATATCTCCACCATTATTTGTAACTAGTTCAACACCACAATGCAACACTAGAACCACCAATTCAGCTTACAACACATTACAACCCTATACTGTAATCACTGTTCCATTAACTTCAACACCAATACACCACTGCACACTTCATAACTGCATGACAGATATACAAGAACATCACAGCAACAACATCAGCACCAGCTGTGACTCAATTCCAATTCCATTAGCACTATCTAACAACTCTGCCAGAACCGAACTTCACAGCTCAACTACGACACTCACAGTATTAACACCATCACCATCACCCATTTAATCCAACATTAAAACAATTTGCAGCTCCACCAACCATTACAATTCTCTCATTTACAAGCTGCAAACCCCATTGTAACAACACCCATAACTTCATAGTCACTCAAACACTCAATCCATTCACCAACACAAAACCACAAACACTCTATAACACCACCAGTTCATCGTAGAGAACCATCACCAATATACATCTCCTCCCCTGTCATATCAACATCATCACCACCACAAATATACTCATCTGAGCAATTTCATCAACAAACCAAACTAATCATACACAACATACCCAGCCAAGGAATTTCAATCTTAAACTCAAATACACACAACTTAAGAATAAATGAATTCTGGAATCTTAAATTCAACTTACCCTTTCCTCCCGAGTCTTGAATCAACACCAACAATAGCTTCAACATCTTCTTACTGATATAATTGATCCATAGCCTTCATCAGCAACACCAACTCAGACCAACAATACCATATCAGCTCAATTAAAGAAAATACAATTCCATTACCAACTCCAGAACTCTACTCTTAATTATCCTCTCAGATCTTCCATTCAAAAACAACTAACACAACATGTACTTGATTCTATAACACACATCAATGAATATAATTCAATTCCATTAGAAATGAAAGGATTACCTTAGACCCAAATCTAATTTTTGCTAATCAAACAATCTTCACTGCTAACTCAGTTCAACTCCAATTGACACCAAATACCCGCCTCCTACTTTCTCAATCACTATCTTCTCCATCTTGAATTCCATCTTCAACAGTTTGTCTTTGGAACCCTAATTCCATTCTTAAATCTTTTTTTCTCTAATTCAAACTTAAACTTCAATCAAAACCTCAAATCTAACAAACCCATCCTTTAAATTTCTTCTTAACCTTCAATTACATCTTCTTTATCCATAATTGAGACTCACGAACCCTAATTTCACGATTTTGGGAAGAACAGGACAAACCCTAATTCACCAATCTTTCACTGAAATTATAATTCGACTAGTGATTCTTCTTTATGATTCAATTAACATAAGATCCATCATCAATTACTCAATTACTCAATCAATTTCATTACTCAGAAACCCTAATCGTCGACTCATAACAACAACTCCATCTGCTTCTTCATAACTAGCAGAATCACCAACCCCTTTATCATCTATATATCCTCACGATAATACTCTCAAATTATACCTCACTTTCATCTCTCGATCTTCAATAAAAGAGAACGGAGGAAGAGCATGAGAAGAAGAAGAAGAAGAAGAAGAAGAAGAAGAAGAAGAAGAAGAAGAAGAAGAAAGAGAAAGAAGAAGACTGAATGAGCTTATCTGCTCGATTGGTTTTAATAAGACCAACGAAAAAATGATAAAGGCACCCATCACTTGGATATGGGCAGCCAGGTCGGTCCACTACAAAAAGTATATTTTTTCCCTTCATACTTATATGATAAATTCTTCTTCGTCCGGTATCCGAATGACGCGTTCGAGCAGTCTATTTCGTACAACTTTTCGAGAGCTATTCGATGATACTAATTTCGTATCTAGATCGTTTTTAGATTAATTCCTAATAATTAAATTCTATATTAACTAATCGAGTCATTAGCGGCTAAATCGTCACTTGACTAGCGCTAGACCAGTCAAATAGCGTTGATGTGCTTGAGGGTCTTTACAGTACCCCTTAACAACCAATCTGGGCCTTGTATCTTGCAATTGTTCCATCTGCATTCCTCTTAATCCTAAAAATCCATTTACAACCAATGACATTGTAAGTAGAACTAAGAGTAATAAGTTTCCATGTACCATTCTGAAGTAAAGCAGTAATTTCTTCATCCATGGCTGCTCTCCATCTTGGATCTTTACATGCTTTAGTATAACTAGTTGGAACTGTAATATCTTCACAAACTGTATGAACTTCTGAAGCAAAAACTTTTGGTTTAGTGATACCCAGCTTACCTCTTGTAGTCATTGAATGGTCATTAACTATAACTACAGGTGGAGAAGTAACTGAAGAAGGTAACTGAGGAAACTGCTGCAGATCATTAAGTGGAATGGGAACATCATTTGAGATTACAGATGCATAAGAATCATTTGCAGAACAATGCTCAATAGATACACTTGTGTGGATGTGGAAAAACGGTTCGCTGCTTTTTAGGAAAGTGAAGAGTCGAGCGTGTCGTCGAGACTCCTCGACCTGAGCAAACTGCTCAACCTCACACAGATGCACTGCAAAGGGAGTGCTTAGATTCGAGAGATCAATCTGTAAGACTCCGGCCTAAACCAAGTCAATGGCCGTTCTAGAGTCGATTCGGCCGCAAAGAGGGAGATGAGTTGATCTGTAGTAGGGAAGCTGAGAATTTTGTGGAATCAATGATGATCAAGGATTGTGGATGTGTTGAAGGTTTCTGCAATAATTGGTGAGTTGTTGAGTTCGAATAAGTTCTGATAGATTGATGAATTCTTGAGAGTAGTTACTCGAGAAATTCTGTGTGTACGATTGCTGATAGCTAGTGATCATTCGTTGTCCTGCGAAATTCCGTGGTTTCTGCAATATATGGCATTCTAGTTGGATGGAGTGGGCTATGCAATGGGGTTTTGATAGAATTTGTGTTAGATATGACTCCTATGGCGTGATTGAAGCTTTCAAAAAAAATTTGATTCCTTGGTTTGCAAAAACTAGATGGAGGGTGATTAGTAGGCATTATATGTCTATTAGATTCATTCATACTTTTAGGGAGGCGAATTTTTCAGCAGATAAAATGGCTAAGCGTGGATGTTTACTAGCTAATGAAGTGGGGATGCATTATAATGGAAGACTACCTTTTATAAATTCAGTTGAATACCCAAATGTTGCTTATTTTCGTTTTAAATAGTCTACAAGTTTTTGGGGTTGCTGTGACCTCTTTTCTTGTAAACTATCTCTTGTAAATTTGTTATCTATTAATACAAATTTTTGACTTATCAAAAAAAAAGATCATTCGTTGTCCTCAATCATGGATTCAGAGACTTATTTATATTGTCAGAGTTGTGAACACCTTGATCCCTGTAAGTGTGACGGTTTCATGAGTGGAAGAGTGGGCAAGTGGAAGATCATGGTAAAGTCAGTTCCATGTCGTGTGGAGACTTGACGGATCGTGCACCCACTACTTTGCTAACTCCTTCAACCGTTTACACAACTTACGCACATTTCTCGTCGTGGATGAAATCCACGTCTTTGTAGGCCTTGAGACCAAAACCCTAGTTGTTATCCCCCAATTTAACGTGATTAATGTCTCACGAATCGTGGAGTCTGCATAACAGACGTGTATTTAGTTTGTCAGTTGTTGACTGATTAGCAAAAGAGTCTAGGTTTTGTTGAATCGAGCATGTTTGACAAATGCTCAGCGATTCATTAGTGTTAATGTTGCTCGTCTAAGCAAATATTGTAAATTCGACGAGTTGTTGAATATTGATGAGTTACTGAATATATGTGGATTATTCGAGCAACTGAGCAAGTATTGCTCGATTCGACGAAATCTTGATAAATTACTGAATATTGATAGTTGGATCAATATTCGAGCAATCGAACAAGTATTGCTCAATTCGACGAATTACTGAATATCGAGAATTTGACGAGCAATTGAGCAAGTATCGCTCAATTCGACAAAATAATGAATGTTGATATTTGACGTACAATTGAGCAAGTATCGCTTAATTCAGCAAATTACTGAATGTTGATAATTTGTCGTGAAATTGAGTAAGTATTTCTCAATTCGACAAATTACGGATAAATTACCAAATATTGATAGCTGGATCAATATTTGAGCAACCGAGCAAGTATTGCTCGATTTGAATGAAACATTTATTGGTGACGTGACCCAATAAAATATTAAAATATTAGTAAGCTAACAAATATTATATGATTATTTCGGATGTTGGTTCTTTGAATCCATCATAAATTCATTAGTGTTTGAATCATGCTCAGAGTGATGATTCGTGGAGCATTTATTCAAAACCCTAATTTCATATCATAGTTGATGAATCGCTGAAAATAGGTCATGAGTGATAGAGGGACCGATCATATGGGATGATGAGCGTCCATGTGGTTCCCAGTGCTCGAGTGAGCACGCACCAGGGTTCTCGGTTTGAGAGTTGGTGAAAGAATGATGATTAAATGCCAGTTTCATCATTTACTGAAATATTGCTGGATTCAGCATTAGGTGATAAAACCTAGAGATGAGAGATAGGGACCGACCAAGAGAGCATGGGACCGACTCTTGGTGATCACGGGACCAATTGTTGGTCATTTGAAGGATTCCCTAGTTGGTTGGAGAGAGTTTGGGCCCAGTATGAGCAATTGAGCAAATTAGGTCAGAATTATGAAAACATGTGGGACCGGCTTTGTGCAAGCCCTAGGAATGACTCTGGTCGGTCATGAAGGCATGCACGCGTTGCCGTGGTGTCCGTGTCTCCATACTGAGAGTTTCAGTATTTTCTGATGCACGTTCGAGCAACATTGTGAATTTTCAGAAGAGTTTCATCTTGACTGAAATTCTTGATTTTTGTTAGAATGAGCATGTATGCTCAATTGATCAATATTTTGTAAATATTAAAATAAGTGTATTTTAACATTTAAAATTGCCGTGAGAGGTTATCCGGTCGTGTGACATGTTGGCTTTTGGTTTTTCATGATTTGAGCAAAATTTGAGAAGTTATGACGAAATCATGATTTTTGCTCAAACCAAGGAGTTTCATGAATTTAGGAAAATAATAATTATAAAAGACTAGGGATTGCAAGGTGTGGGACCGGCCACGGCTAGGGCATGGCCGGCCGGCTATGTTGCCCGGTCCCGCACACCTTTCCCTATTTTATAATATTATTTTTCATGAATCCTTGAAGTTATGGAGAATCCTTGGAGTTATGGAGAATCCATGAGTTTTTGTTGAAACAAAGGAGTTTCATGAGATTAGGGAATAATAATTATAAAAGCTAAGGATCGTGAGGTGTGGGACCGACCACGGCTCGGCATGGCCGGCCGGCTAGGTTGCCCGGTCCCGCACACCTTTCCTTATTTTATAATATTATTTCATGAATCCATGAAGTTATGGAGGATCCATGAGTTTTTGTTGAAACAGAGGAGTTTCATGAGTTTAGGGAATTATAAAAAGCTAGGGACTGTGAGGTGTGGGACCGGCCGGCTAGGTTGCCCGGTCCCGCACACCTTTCCCTATTTTATAATATTATTTTATGAATCAATGGAATTATGGGGGAATTCATGAGTTTTGCACAAACAAGGAAAGTTGCTAAATTGAAGGAGTTTTTCATGAGTTCATGAAAATAACAAAATAGGGAAAAATAATGGAAGAGGCATGGGACCGGCCACGGCTAGGGCATGGCCGGACGGCAGGTGGGCCCGGCCCCTAGGCGCCTCTTATTATTTTATTATTATTTGTTGATTTCTCCTATTTTGCGTAGGATTCCTCATCTGTCCATATTTTTGGATGCTCGTTTGTGCATCCGGGTGCTCAGTCGTGCATCATTGTCGAGTACACTTACACCATTTTTGTGGGGCTTACTCAGTGATGATCCAGATGCCCGATTATTGAGTATTTATTACTAATTCAAGAAATTCGGTGGAGAATGATTCATGAAACTGAGTAATAAAAGTGAGTAGTTTTTATTATCAATTCATAGGATCAGCCGTGGATTCGACCATAAATTCGGAATAATAAAATAGGTATTACCATTCCATGGGATCGTGGATTCGACCACGAATCGGAGTAATAAAGTTATCTATTACCATTCCATGAGATTAGCAGTGAATTCGATCATGAAATTGGAATAATGAGATAATATAGTAGTTTATTGCCATTCCGTGAGATCAAGTCGTAGATTCGATCATGGAATTGGAGCAATTGTTATTGCCATTCCATGGGATCAGGCCGTGGATTCGTCCATGAAATAGGAGCAATTGTTATTGCCATTCCATGGGATCAGGCCGTCGATTCGACCATGGAATAGGAGCAATAATAGATTATTCTGGGAATTCAGTGGTGAGTCTCGCGGCAGAATTAATATATTGCGAGAAAAAGATATTATCTGTTAAAGTGTCACATCTATTCCGAATGGTGCATAGTCGAGGAGTCACGGTGTTGTTTACGACCGAAGGCGTTAGTGCTCTCAATCTACGGAGAACCGCCCGAATCTATACACGGTCTCTCCACATAGTCAGGGAACGGTGAGTGTCACCGACGTCCTGAAGGCGTCCGCCGCCCAACTATTCTTCTATGTGGAGGTGGGTGTCTCTCCTGCAGTCAGGGAACAGTGAGTGTCACCGACATCCTGAAGGCGTTAATCTCTCAATCTACGGAGAACCGCCCAATTATGTTATTCTGCATAGAGGTCATGATGAAATGCCAGGGATCGAATCACTCAGCTAGTGGGGCTTTTCGAAAACATATTCATCAAGGCTTCGTAAAATATGAATCGTTGCATGCCTGAAAGCCGTGTCGAAACATGCATCATGATTTTACGGTTTTGCCCTTTGTTGAAAATCCACCATCAACATTAAGTCCCCTGCTTAGTGGGGAACAGTCATGTTCCGCAGTAATGCATTGAATGGTGATTTTCAATCGATGAGATCGGTGGTTGAACTCAGTCTACAAAGGTATATTCAGAATCCTCGATTTGCTCCAATGGTGTCATGTACGAGCAAACGTTCGGGTGAGGACCCTGATAGTGCGATAGAGCGTGATTTCGTGAGCACGGAGAGATGAAGCATCGCTGATTTGGTCAGTCAAAAGTCCAGTTTTGGTCGATTTAGGATTTACAGGCCCGAGCCCAAAAAGGAACCCATGTTTTATTAGGTTTTGGAAATAAAAATTAATATAAAAGGGAGAGAAGCCCTAAATTTTTTAAAAGTTCAGTTGTTCATGAGTTGTTCAAAAAAAAAAAAAAAAAATCCATGTGTGCATGTATGCGTAAGTTTCATGAAAATTTGTTTTAGAAAACATATGCCCGTTCGTTCGTTAGTTTAAGAAACAAGCAATAATCCCTAATATGAAAGAGATACATGAATTCTTGAGTAGACATGGTCTAGTTGGAGTAGAGAAAATTTTGTTGATGAGGTTTCATGAAAACCAAAATTTATTTTCAAAGCATGAACTTTCACAAATACTTTTAGGAACGTAGGTTCGTAGTAAAAGTGATAAATAATGATCCTTAGAGTTAAAGGAATTTTTGAAAAGACCTGCACCTCATGATAAAATTTATTTGGAATATGTGGAACTTTACAAAAGTATAAAAGACCCTCGTTTCATAGGTGAACGCTCGTTTGAGCAAAAGTATAAATTTTTTTTTTTAATTTGTGAGATTTCACAAAATGGAATAAAATCTCGTTTCAAAGACGGATGCTCGCGAGAGGGAGCAAAAATATACATATATTTTCAAAGTTACGTGAGTTTCACATTAAAATATATATTTTTTGTAAAATCAATGTTTTGATTTTGAACAACTGTTGAAAGTAGACAATTGTACATGGTGAAATAATGTCTATATGTGAGTTTTCACAATTGTAGAATGGACGTCTGTCCAAATTTTGAAAAACCGTTTACACAGTAAAGATTTACGTGGGTTGTTCACGATTTTATGAAAATTTTTGCAAAATGATTTTAAACAATTGTTAAAAGCAAACAATAATGTTTTCGTGAATTTCGTGATTTCATAGTGTATGCACACACGGTAGAAAATCAGTGAATGTTCACATGAAAGGTTATGTGAATTATTCATAATTTCGCGAAAAGTCAGGTGTCAGACTTTTAAGTAATGGGTGTTGCTCGTGTTTGCAGGTTTGATGGAGCGAGCAAGATTTTCGAAATTTTACGTTATTATCACTAAGTTTGTGAAACCGTAAATAGGCAAGAGTTGAGAGTTACCATTTTGTAGACGTTGATGTGAGCATCCTAATTATTTTTGTTGTGCTTTAATTCCACTGCTTTGATGAAATCTGCATCTACGGATGATATACTGAAGTAGGAATGTTGTATGGACGTCACAACAACTTTGCAAGAATGACTGGTTCCCATAATGATACTTCCAAAGATGATATCTCTACAGATGCAGCTTCAAGAAATGGTGATTCTGGGACCTCTGAGTGATGGTGAGGGGTCCTTCATACTGAGTTGTACTCCCGATTACTTAGTATCAGTAATGCACGGGAAGTCTCTGATGGAGGAATATAACATCGATAAAGTAACTCGACAAATGGGCCCTTGTTCGATTGATGTGGATTACTCATAAATAGCAGTAAGTCTTCGGAGTGGAGAATCCAGAAATAAGGATCATAGAATGATATCGAACAATGTAAAGTCCCCGGCTGTCTCTTTGGTGAGTTGTTAGCGCTCCTTATATCATGACTTTTTCTTGTCCATGCAATTAGGATCATGAAACCAATGTTTGTTACTTCGTTTCAGAACTTTGCTCCATCGAGCCTTGACGGTCTTCAATTCATTGCTGCTGAACAAACAATTTCTGAATCGAGCGTCAAAGAAGAATTCGATGTAAGTACCTCTTCATATAATAGTTCATGACACTCCTTGAATAAAATACCACTAATTGTTGTTGATGTATTCAGGAGGATATTTCCATGGAACAAGGGAGTACTGATGATTCCCATTCGTCTTCGGAGGATGATGAAGAAGAAAACCCCAGATTTCGAAACTGAGTGGAAGCAATGATGTTTCCAATGGTGATGTTGGCAATTCCGGTCCCTCGAGCACTTTAGGGACTACTCCAGTAAGTACCCATTGTATATTTTCTTCATAGAAGTATGAAATTGCTGATTTGTTTATGAATGAATGAAGATTCTCATGAATAAGTGAAAAGCTTTACCGAAATACGTCACCAGAAAATTCAAAACTCAGCCTTTTAGCAAAAACGCCGTAAAATCTTCATCCGATATCAGTTTTTCGCGATCTACCCATGTATCCTTATGCCCGGGAAATTTCCAAGCTTTAGGAGAGAAGATTTTTAAGTTTTGAGCACGTGTAGGGGTCGAAATCGACGAAACGGTAAACTTCCAGGAGACCTTCAGAAAATTTTCAGCTGGCATGTGGTCTAATGTTTTGGCCACAACTCTTCGCTCGTTTCTCCAATTGTTTTGAATTTTGGATATGTTGTAGAGGACATCTGTATGAAGATAATGGTATATGACCCATCCCTGGATTCTTCACCAACTTCGCCCAGCTCGCTGCTTTGTACGGGACAGTGTAAAATTGTCTCCGACGAGCTCGTTGTAAAACACCCATGTTGTGTCATTGGACCATTCGCTTGTGTTTTGAAGGGTTGGTGATGGATTTCAATGCCATTGATTCATTTGAGATCAGGAACCCTTGATTGATACATGAGCATGGTACTTGCAGCCATCTTGTTTCTGTCGGTCATAGAAACATCACTTCTGAAACCCTGGTCACGGACCATAACTGAGGTTGCTCTCAAGAGGGGGTGGTGTAATGACCATGGTTTCATGTCCCGGTGGTAGATTCCTTTTATGATGAGAGTCTGGTGCCACGGGTCTTGGACTGTGAAACTGATCGTCATGATCAGTGGACGGTCGATCCCGATTTGTTAAATCTCTCCTTTCATTTTCTCTTCTTCTGGCAAAACTTGGATAGAGGACCCAGGTAGAAAAATTGATGTAAAGACCTAGGTAGTCGAAGTTGGAGGTACCTTGATGAAGTACTTAGTGGAAAGACCCGGTGGACACTGATCGACTGTGGAAGTTATGAATCCCGTCTAAGAAGTGCTGCTTGCATGTTGTACGCTCAAGCTGTAGGAACCTCAGACGACGTCGGAATTCGATGCTTGACCCCAACTTTTGAAGCTAAGAGACTGATTTATCATATGAGAGAAGAATCACTCAATTTGGAGTTGTAGAGGTCAGCCAACGAAGCGTGCACATTTGTAATTTGTAATCCCGTACAAATTTTTCAGATTTCGTAGACCTGACGGTAAAGGCCGTATCTTTCATCTCGTATGTCCGATTGATGTGAACTTTTGGTATGTTATAGCAAAGACATAGATGAACATCTTTCGTTGAGGAAGCATTGTCCCATTCCTCACTCATTGGTACGTTTTTGTAAACCCATGGCCTGAAGTGTGTTGTATCTCATTTGCACAGGTGATGAGAACATCTTGTAGAAGTCTTTGGCTTGTGCCCACCAGTCGTGCAAGATTTGTGAAGACTTTCATGTGAACATATTTTCATGTCTATACATCTTGACACGAATCATTAATGCTTGGAGAAGTCCGCTTCATCGAGCAACGCTTCAGAGAATGGTTAGTTGATGAAGACTGATGTTGCACCTGAGACTGTTATTGATGCTGAGATCACGATTGAATTCTCTCCAGAAATTCTTGTTGATGATGAGACCATGAATAGAGTTCCTCCACATATCCTTGTTGATGCCGATACTGGGTGGAGTTCCTCCACTCTGTGAACCTTCACGTTCACGAACTAGTTGTTGGGTTGAGCATCCCTAAGATGTAGGTGTCCTGGGAGTACAACCCGAATTATCCTGATCAGTATGACTTTACCGTGAACTGGCTTCATCAATAAGTCGACGTTGTTGCGGCAGATTGCATCAGCAGTCTCCATTCTGGGTGTGATCGATTAAGAGAGAAGTTCATTATATGTGCAAAGTTGGTGATGTAGAGATTCCGTTGATAAAGTTTTCATGGAATCGCATCGGTTGCAATGACTTGCTATGTATTGAATCTTGTCCAATAAGATCAAGTCCCAAAGTGCATGTTGAAGGAATTCGTGCCATTGATGGATGAATGATGTTGCATCGCTTGAAGTCTTGTCATGGAGATAGTGAAGACTCGGCGATTGTAGTTGATTTCACTTTGATCGTGTCGGTGGTGAATCGGTGTGTCATCGTCGAGATGTTTGTCTTTGAAGCTTGAGGCGCCATTATCGAAGGTGTACTCTTTGATTGGGAGTACAATTTGAAGACTTCTTAGATACTTGAGCGTTGAAGCGTCGTATTATTTAAGCTTCGAATGTCTTAGGCTTGATCGTCTCGGCCCCGAGTATCTTCTGTTGATTCAACATTCCTTTCCCTGCGGTAGTGGGATTCAACACTTGTGCAGACAGAGCTTTCTGATTTTGTGGGACATATGGACACTACTGCAAGGCTACGGAGAAACGCACAAAGTGTTCCTTGCCATGCTTGGACATTATCTCAGTAATGAATGTCTCAATGCTCGATTCAGAGAAATGTCAGATTCAACCACTTGGTAAAATACTGCTGAAGTGAGATTACCAACTTATTGCATCTTGCAATAGCAGAGATGCTAGCATAATCGAGTCCCCATGCTAGAATAACATGTGAGGAAATAAATGACATAGACATGGGAGGAACGAGACTTGCACGAGTGCGGGACTTTTTGATGAATGTCTATGCATCTTTTGCGAGTTCTTGTTTCAACCTCGTCAAAGTTCGAAATTCCTCCAAGTGCTTTCGATGATGGAACGTCCGCCAAATCTTACGGATTTCTTCGTTGGAGAGATGTGCAACCAAAGACGCTTTGTCGGTAGTCATCTTATCGGCATGAATCCACGTCCATCCAAGAATCATGTCGTATCCGGGATCTTCCCCGATTATGTGAAACTTGGTTTCGTCCGAGTTGAGCCAACTTTCATTTTGAGAGTGATGCAACCGCATGCATCTACGAGCGTTCCTTCATGGTCTCGATTGAGATAAGAGATGAGTAGCGACTTAGTTGAGTGATGCCTGCGACTCGAGGGTTTTGGTGGAATGTTGTTGATGGCGGTGTCGCATCAATCAACATTCTTCCAAATTCATTTCCTCCGAGATGGACTGTGGTAAGCGGTCCCGATCGTGCATCTCCTTGTGCGTGGATGAAGGTTCAAGGAGTATTTTCGGGATGGACAAATGTCTAACACAATATAATTTGGTGTTGTGAACATGTCCTTCCTTTGTGTCTTAGACAGATAGAGCAATTTCACAGATACGATCGATCAATGATTGAACTGCTTCTTTGACCGGTTATTCAAAGATTGCAAAAGTTCTGATTAGGAGAGGATTCTTGTGTCCTCTTTCAGTCCCCAGTTGAAGCTATTATGGATCAACCTTCTCTTTGAAGATGTGCTTCAAATATTGCGATTACTTGTTGGATGATCGATGAACCTATCCAGGATTCTCATTTCTTATTGATTGGCTCTCTCCCGATGAGCGACAATTTGATTGCACCATCTTGAACCAGACTTCCAAGTAACTCGATCACTCCTTCATGAGAAGAGAGAAGTTTGAGTGCATCGATCATTTACCCGTTCGTTGATGACGGGTCGAGGTTTGTGCATTTTAGGATTGGTTATCTTTTCTTCGCGTCTTCAGAGGAGCCTGGGATGTTTGGAGAAGCGCTCTGATGTCGTGTCTCGGCTTTCCTTTCATTCCTTCTGGCAACAAAATTTGTTAAAGGCTGGAGATTGTACTGATTGTTGACTAGGCATCGGCTGCTTTGAGGTTCCTCCACCTTACAGACTTTGCTCTTTACAGTAAAGCAGGTGCAGTAGTCGCCGATCGTTTGGATGCTTCATGAAGCTCTGAGAAAGTATGGAACCGGAGATTTTTCAGCAAGGCTCTGTAGACTGGGATCATTCCGTTGATGCACAAGTCCACCGGTTGTTTTTCGGTGACATTCGGGTCATGACAATCCAAAGCTTGGACTACGAACCTCTTCACATAATCGTTTAGATGTTCATTGCTCTTCTAAGATATTCTTCTTAAGTCGGAGAGAGTAATATGCTCTGAGACGAAGAAGTATTTCCTGTAGAAGGCATTAACCATTTCTCCCAAACTAGTGATACTCCCAGGTGCAATGTTGTTGTACGGTGTATGCTCGACTTTGTCGAGAGATTTCGATAATTCTTTTAGACGGACGACATGATTTTGTTCGTGCTCTCTTAGTGCCTACGGGAATCGAGAAATGTGTTCTCAAGTGTTCCATGTTCCATTGTACAATGTGAATGTTGGGGAGGTGCACCTTTCGGGAGAGGAATTCTTTGTGTAGAAGCGAGGATACAAAAGTTGATGACGATGAACAGATGATGCTTTGTCTTTTCCTCGATCCTCCATGAAGCGTTCGAGTCCTCACGAGTGATGAAGCCTGCGAGTTCCTTTGTTGGTGGATTATCTGTGACTTTGTGCACCTCATCATCATCTACTACATGGATCGGAGTGACTTCAGGATCAGCAGCCGGAGATGTTTCTTTGGCTTTTCCTTTCTTCTGAGCTTTCTCTGACATCTTGTCAGTGAGAATTTTGAGATAATTGCACAACTCTTTCCATGTGTTAGCCATGTCAATCTGATTCTTGGCAAGAGTTTCTTGCACCTTCATGAGATCACCTATGGTTGGTGGGTTTTATATAATTTCTTCGGGAGACCGACCGAAGAGAGGATTGTCTCCAATATTGGTTTGCGGAGGAGTGGTATCACCAACACCGATGTTGGAAGTAGGAACGGTTTCTGAAGTACCACCGTTGTTGCTAGTGCTAGCATTGTTTGTGTTGGGATTGGTGACTGAACCTGACCTAAGATCAACCATTTGTGAGAGTTGGATATTGCAACCGAGAGATTAATTTCCCACTGTGGTCGCCAATCTGTGGATGGGGAAAAACTGTTTGCTTGTTTTTTAGGAAAGTGAAGATTCGAGCGTGTCGTCGAGACTCCTCGACCCGAGCAAACTGCTCAACCTCACACAGATGCACTGCAAAAGGAGTGCTTAGATTCGAGAGATCAATCTGTAGGACTCCGGCCTAAACCTAGTCAATGGCCGTTCGAGTCAATTCGGACGCAAAGAGGGGGATGGGTTGATTTGTAAGAGGGAAGCTGAGAATTGTGTGGAATCAATGATGATCAAGGATTGTGGATGTGTTGAAGGTTTCTGCAATAATTGGTGAGTTGTTGAGTTCGAATAAGTTCTGATAGATTGATGAATTCTTGAGATTAGTTACTCGAGAAATTTCCGTGTGGACGATTGCCGATAGCTAGTGATCATTCGTTGTCCTCAATCGTGGATTCAGAGACTTATTTATATTGTCAGAGTTGTGAACACCTTGATCCCTGTAAGTGTGACGGTTTCATGAGTGGAAGAGTGGGCAAGTGGAAGATCGTGGTAAAGTCAGTTCCATGTCGTGTGGAGACTTGACGGATCGTGTACCCACTACTTTGCTAACCCCTTCAACCGTTTACACAACTTACGCACATTTCTCGTCGTGGATGAAATCCACGTGCTGTAGGCCGCCAGACCAAAACCCTAGTTGTTATCCCCCAATTTAACGTGATTAATGTCTCACGAATCGTGGAGTCTGCATAATGAGATGTGTATTTAGTTTTTCGATTTGTTGGTGATTAGCAAAAGAGTCTAGGTTTTGTTGAATCGAGCATGTTTGACAAATGCTGCCGATTCATGAATGTTAATGATGCTCAAATACGAGCAAATATTGTAAATTCGACGAGTTGTTGAATATTGATGAGTTACTGAATATATACAAGTTCTGAACTTAGAATAGAAGAACCTAGAAATGAAGAAACTAGAGATGCTGAAATTGAACCTAGGCGTAGCAAAAGGGCTAGGACTGCGCGAACTTCGGTTCTTACTTTGAAATTTATACTCTAGAGGAAGACCCTTCTAGTCTTCAAGAAGCACTTATTTCTCCTGAATCTGGTTTTTGGCAGGAAGCCATAGATAATGAAATAGACTCCCATAATCTTAATGAAACTTGGCACCTAGCAGATTTACCCCTTGGTTGCAAAGCAATAGGTTGTAAATGGGTACTTAAAAGGAAATTGAACCCTGATGGTTCAATAGACAAATACAAAGCTAGGATGGTAGCCAAATACTTTAGACAAAAAGAAGATGTAGATTTCTTTGATACTTATTCTCATGTTGCAATATTGTGTTCTATTCGTGTTTTGATTGTTGTTGCTGATGTGCATAATATTGTTGTTCATCAAATGGATGTTAAAACAACTTTTTTAATTGGTGAATTAGAAGAATAAATTTACATGGAACAACCTGAAGGTTTTGTTGTTCCAAGTCAAGAATAAAAAGTGTGTAAGTTAGATAAGTCACTTTATGGTTTGAAACAATCTCCTAAGCAATGGCATGAAAAGTTTGATAATTTGATGATTTCACATGGTTTCAGAATTAATGAAAGTGACAAATGCATATAATATAAGTTTGAATACAATGCATGCATCATAATTTGTTTGTATGTGGATGATTTGTTGATTTTCGGTTCAAACTTGTCTGTGGTTGAAGAAACTAAGAATACGCTTAAGTCTAACTTCGAAATGAAAGATTTGGGTGAAGCTAGTGTAATTCTGGGAATTAAGATTACTAAAACTAATGATGGTATATCTTTGGATCAATCTCGTTATATTGAAAAAAATTTGAAGAAGTACAACTACTTTGATTGTAAACCTGTGAGTACTCCTTTTGATGCTAGTGTTAAACTGTTTAAGAATACTGGTGATAGCATTAGACAATGTGAATATGCTAGTATAATTGGTAGTCTTCGTTATGCAACTGATTGTACCAGACCAGACATTGCATATGTAGTGGGGGTTTTATGCAGGTTTACATGTTGTCCTGGTTTGGAACACTGGAATGCAATTGAGAGGGTTATGCGGTATCTTAAAAAGACATTAACCTAGGATTACACTATAAGAGGTTTCCTGCATTCCTTGAATGATACTGATTGGAACTCTCTATCAGATGACTCCAAGGTCACTGGTGGATATTTTTTTAATATTGCTGGTGGCGCTGTATCTTGGAAGTCAAAGAAACAAACAATTCTTGCTTAATCTACGATGGAGTCTGAATTGATAGCATTAGCAGCATCTAGTGAAGAAGCAGGATGGTGGAAACTTGCTTTCTCAAATTCTTGTATGGGATAGACCGATACCATCTATTATGATCCATTGTGATAGTACAACTGCTATTGCAAAAGTACAGATGTGTTTTTATAACGGTAAGAATCGACATATACGTCGAAAGCACAACATAATTAGAGAGTTTCTCACAACTAAAGTTGTACGTGTGGATCATGTTAGGTCGGAAGAGAACTTAGCTGATCCTTTGACGAAAGGATTAGCTAGAGAAAAGGTATTATATACCTCTAAAGGCATGGGACTTTTGCCCACTAGAAATTGAGTCACTTTGTGATGGATACCCACCTAGAAATAGGTTCAAAGGGAATAACGATTCACAAATGATTAGGAGATATAATCATGCATTTTTCCCATGGCATGATATCCTGAAGCGGGTGAAGGTTGAGTTCTTTTACTCTTAATGAAGTCTATAGATCTCGTATAGAGTGGGGTACCAATCTACAGGAATACCTTAGATAGTGACCTATGTGAATGAGAAAGTGTGGCCGCTTTCTATGAGAACATTGCCAGTTCTCTAGAGCATTCATTGAAACTGGGATAAGCACAAGGTTGTAATGTGCTGGCATTTAGGACTTTACTCTTAGTATAGTTGTGTGTGTATTAAGTAATTTGTTCTCTCTATAGAGTTTAAAGACATATGTTCACTCAGTGTCAGAGTTCAGAGAATTTAATACTATGTAAAGGTTCAAAATCGAAAGATACCTTTGCTTATGCACATTACTATACGGATCTTGCTCAATGATTTTAAAAATATAAGTGGGGGATTGTTGGGATATATGTTTGTTTATGGGTGAAAAATATTTCTGCCGGTTTTGGTAATTTGGGGTGTGTGGATGAGAAATGAGTCTAAACCTTAAACAAATGCACTGCACGGGAGTGCTTGTAGATTCGAGAAATCAATATGTGCAAATCCGGCCTAAACCAAGAAATGGCCATTCCAAACTTGTTTCGGTCACAAAGTGAAGGAGATGGGGTTGATCTTAGGGAGGGAAGCGAAGAAGGTGTTGGCTATGTATGACTTGTATCAGAAAGATGAACTGGCTTGCAGGATGTAAGCTATCAGTTCTGGTGTTTGAATACAATTGTATCAACACTTGCCTCTGTTGTCCTGTCTTGCCTTGTTCCTGTTTGGAAAATAGGGAGGAGGACCTATTTATACAAGTCTTTAAGCCTAACCCTCGTATCTCGTGGGAAGTGGAGAAAGTGGAGTGATGGAGTAGTGGAGTCGTGTGTTAGTGTCACACGACCAATCTTGCCCACTTCTCCCATCATCACTAACCGTCCATGACTTCCCGACACGTTCTTGTGATGGCGCGTTGCGCTTTGCAAACTGTAAACCGCCAGACTAATACCCCGTATGTATCCCCCAGTTTGTGACATGATTGATGTCTCGAGTGTGTGGATCATGAGACCCACAGAAAGTAGCATGTAATACTAGATTAAATAACTAAGTTATTTAGGAAGTCGATACTTGTGAAGTATCGTGTGTATTCTATGTGAGTGCACGAGTATATTCAAGCATGTATGAAGCATATTTGTTTGAGCGTCTCAAAATAGCCTCATGTCCAGCCTACTTCATGTGATGGTTTGGAGGTTGCGCAAGCAAGTCCTCCCTTGGCCGACCACATGGTGTGGTAGAGTGACGGGTGGTGATCACCATGACGCCTCACTGACCAATTAACTCCTGACCAGGGATGTATAACCAAGCCGGTGAAGTTGGACGGACGAGATGATCTTTGAGACACTCATCTCGGCGACCGTTAGTGTAATTAGGGTTTTAGAAGAGGTGCGCAAGCACCACTTTTCAGACTTGGTCGAATTCAAGCTTGGGACACGATTTTGGCATGGCCGATCGGGCATGCATGTAGACGGCATGCCGGTATACATGCCCATACCTCATTGCCCCGTGAAAGTGTGATCTGGACCGCTTAATTTGTCCGCCAAAGAGGAGCGGTCAGGATTGATTTACGACATAAGTTTGGTGCCGCAAATGCCGCGCGTCATCCCTTCTTCAGGCTCGCGTTTCGGGACAACCAAGCTTGGTCGGTCCCGGCCGATTGGTTCGGCGTGTAGGTGGAAGGCTGGTGTACATGCCTATACCTTACTTTCCCATAAGAACGTGATCTAAACCACTCAATTCGTCCGGAGAAGTTGAGTGGTCGAGATCAGTTTGCGATTGGGAAGTGTGACCACGCTAGTTTGGGCGTGCGAATTGGAACGACCAGGCATGGTATGCCTTGGCCGATCGGGTGTGGAGATATATGGGTCCACGTTGATCATGTTGATGCTCACTGGACTTGCTCAGTCGACTCATAAACCCTCCATTCGATCAGGAGAAAACGGACGTTTGCGATCAATGCAAACCCTAATTAGGGTTTTGCCGGCCGTGCGGCATGCCCACTTTGGACGCACGATCTGGAACGACCAGCCATGGTTGGTCCTGACCGATCGGTCATGTGTGTAGGCGGGATTACAGTGAGCGTGTTGACATGCTCTGGGCCATTTGAATCTACATCTACACCCTCCATCTATGCCTGCGAAGATGGATGGTTGAGACTGTTTTGCGACACATGTAATGTGCCGCAAACCCTAATTTAGGGTTTTTTGTCCTGTCTTGCTTTGGCTTGGACGGTTTGGCAAGCTATGCCACCCTTTTTGGGGAGGCCGACCATGCGGGGCCCGTGTTGGGTCGGTAGTGAATATTCCAATACCTGCTTGGGGTCATGGATTCAATCTAAGCCATCCAATCATGTTGTTGAAGTTGGATGGTCGTGATCGTTTCTGAGACTGATATGGACAATCCAGATTCAAATATGCTTAATCGGGCTAGTATAACACACCGAGAGATGTATGCTCAATCGGGCTAGTATAACACACCGAGAGTTGTAGCCTGTACGGGTATTTCGTACATGCTTCATTATTAATGCTTGGAGGTTCGTGTTGTTCTACTTAGAACAACACTCATTCGTCATGCCGCACCGGTAATGAGTACAGGAAATACAAGTCTGGTCATGCATTAATTAATAATGTCAGTAAATTCACGGGGTATATGGGATTGTTGCTACATGCTCCAACCTGGATGAATTTCGTGTATTTAATTCGCAGAAATCGGGATTGTTGCCATATGCTCCATTCTAGGTGAATTAGTAAAGTGAAGAAGTATTCATCACTTTATTAGTGGCTATCCTTTGCAGGATGTCAGCGCATAAATTTGGTTTCACAATTTTAGCCCTGAACTAAAATCCACCATCAACATTAAGTCCCATGCCTAGCACATAATGATTACACTATTGTGGGGTAGGCATTAGATGGTGACATATACAGATAAACCTTATGAGACAAAGTTAGATGTTACCAGGAGAGACGAGTCTTCTGTCCTTGGAGCATGTCACGTTCAAGAGGCGTTCAGCGAGCGTTCCCCAAGCATGATGTCGGTCTTGCTGTTTCGATCGACCTTGCTATGCCCGCTTGGCCGAGAGCCTTCTTCGTGATTGTTCCGCTCGAGCGTGGGGCTGATGTGCCTGCTCAACGGGCTGTTGCGCCTGCTTCGATCGATCGTGGGACTCATCATGCCCATGCTTGATCGAACGTGGGCTTGTTATGCCGCCTTGCTCGAACATGGGACCCACCACGTGCTGCTTTGCTTGGGGCGGTTACAGCTCGCTTCGACCAATTTGGGGTCGGATGTGCCCGATCAAGTGGGAGCTGCCGCGTGCCTCGCTTTGCTTGGGGTCACAGTGCTGCTTTGACCAATTTGGGGCTGGATGTGCGATCAAGTGGGAGCTGCGCGTGCACGCTTTGTTTGGGGTGGCTGTGCTGCTTCGACCAATTTGGGGATGGATGTGCCGATCAAGTAGGAGCCGCGCGTGCCTCGTTTTGCTTGGGGGTACTGTGCTCGCTTCGACCAATTTGGGGATGGATGTGCCGATCAAGTAGGAGCCGAGCGTACTGCTTTGCTTGGGGCCGGCTATGCCTTCTTCGACCAATTACCAAACTCCGTTGCCTCACCCCAACACCAGACTTGCCCCCTTGACCAACACCGGCCTTGCTGATTTGACGAACCCTGACGGACATCGCTGCTTCGACCGACACTGGTCTTGTTTGCTAACGTGACCTAATACCAGCCTTGTTCGCTGACATGGCACAATACCAGCCTCATGACGTTGATCGGCCGTGACCAATACCGGCCTAACGTGACCCAATACCGTCCTACTTGCGTGACATGATATCAGTCTTGCTTGCGTGATGGGATGTTAGCCTTGCGATCTCGACCAACACCGGCTTTGCGGACTTGACTAACACCGGCCTCGTTTGTGGCCCAATACAGCCTCGTGACTCGAGCAAGTCTAGCCTTGTGACTTGATCAACACCGGCCTTGCTTTCTTTTCCCGTACTGATTTATGTGCTTGCTCGAGTGTCATCCTTGCTACTTCGACCAACACCGGTCTTGCCTTGACGAACACCGGTCTTGCTAACCAACATCGGTCTTCCCTTTGATCGAACGTGGGATCTAGGCGTGCTTGCTTTGCCCAAACTGAACCTTGTATGTTCGAACGTGGTGTGGGTCCCGCTGAGAGCGTTGAAGCATCTTCTGGAGCAAGCAGGTCCCGGAGAGCGTTGAAGCGGATTATGCGGGAGAGAGTGTTGAAGAAGTTCTTGACTGACGGTAAAGGAATTTCATGCTGAACCTCAGTCCCAAAGCGTGTTCTACGTGGCTCTATCTGGTATGCCCGATGGGTCTTTTGTACGTAATGGTCGTTGATATGGTGAAGCTCTGGATGGTATTAATGTACGAGCAACAACAGTTCCTGGAAGCAGCTGTGATCAGAAGAGACTGGTAGGGAGAGGCGTGATAGCTACGGGCACGAACTTGCGATCTTCATATAGTGGTAGAGCTCGTCTCATTGTTAGAGGGATAAACTGGAACCGATGGCTTTCTTGACGTTTCTTCATGAAATAGAGAAGAGGGAGACAATCCCCTGCCCACGAGTATCCAGAGATTTGGACTTGATATATGTTGTCACGCTAGGTTCATGAGGTTTGTCTTTGAGATAGGCGGTCTAAGCGATCCCAGTCATACTCCTTTGGTAACGCAACTAAATCTTCTACGGGAGACAAATTCTGAAAGCGTCTCTCATTGATGTAGTTACGATCGATCCAGATATGGAATATCTTGGACGTTGTTTCACCATTACGGCAATCGTGCATATGGTGCTGGAGTTGGAGTTGGCGATTTTGGACGCGCAGGATGTTGTATCTCGGTGGCTTTTCTCTTGCTTGCTTGAAGAAACCGCTTATGGAAGGTCAAGGTTGTATTGCTCGTTGGTGAGATGTATGCTTCCATGAACATCATGAGGCTCTTCATTCCGGGAAGGCCTGGTTCTTTCCAAAGCCAGGGTAGATATTTTCGTAGATGAGCGTTCAACGACTTCACGAAGTCCAGGAGGATGACCAAAAGTGCACATTATCCAACATAACACGCAGAGACATGCACCATCCTCGATAGAGTGATTCGCCCGGAGATTGCTTGATTGGCTTGGATCCAGGTATGGCATGTAGGTGATGGGTGACCAATTTTTCGTCTATACCAGGCATTTCCTCGAATGTCCAGGCAAACACATCTTGGTACTCCTTGAGTAGTTGGACAAGACTCACACGTTCGTCCACGGACGTAGTCGAACCGATAGAGACAGGGCACGGAAAATTCTTCATTCCCCGATGTTAATAGTCTCGGGCTCGTCGGTTGTGGAGTTGGTGCCATCTTGTAGCTGTCGCGAGAGCGCCCAATACCTCCTCTTGTGCTTCGTCGTTCTTGCAAAGATTCATCGGGCGGAGAGACCGGGTGCATCGTCTCTCGCTAATTGCTAACAGCGGTGCCGGTATATTGTCTTCCCCTTCTGATCACAGTTTGGCTCGAAAGTGCGTTCCCTTTTGGTGTGAGCATGGGTTGAAGCTTCACCGGATAAAGATGGACGCCTCGTCAGAAAAGGCGTGTCGTGGTGCTTAGCCCCCAGTGATGCAAGTCGGTCTTCTTCCTGGATTGAAGCCCACGTGGGTAGTGGGGTTCACATGACTTTGTCTGACCTTCCCTGCGGAGTTTCTTTTGGCTCGAACAGTTCCACTCCGCATATTGGTGCGTACGGAGACAATGATGCAGGAATACGGATGACTTCCTCATTTAGCATGGTCTTCAGGCACTGGTGATACGTTGAAGGGATGACCTTATGGTCATGAAAACACGGTCTCACTAGTATCATATGGTAGTCCGGCTCCTTTTCTATGACTTCAAATTTTACTTTTGACTGAACGGGTCCTACTGATAAATTCAGATTGACATACCCGTATGTCTTTGGTGCGGTTTCCTTCAAGTCTGTCATTGTGGTGGGCTGCCGTACAATCTTGCATGGGCTAACCTTGGCTGTCCCGAGAGTCTTGAGAGTAATCACATTCGAAGATGCTCCTCGTGTCGACGAGGCCCTCCTGAACTCTGAACCCTTGATGCGTGCGGTAACATGTAGGGCCCGGTTGTGACCTTCCTCTGCCATCATGTCGTCTTCTATAAATGTAACATTATTTAAAGATGTTTCCGATGCAGTTAGGACTTCTGGAGTGAAGGAGTCAGGTGTACGTCCAGAGCTATTTTATTAATTGCAGCAAACGTCTTTGCCCGTTGATTCTTCGAGAGGTGCAAGAGTTCACACAAGCTTTCCACTAGAGATCCCGCTTCCGATCCCTTTGGTCTCGGTTCGTAGTAAAGCTGTTGATCTGAGGGGAACTAGTCCTCGGTGTAGAGGTCTTCGGAACACTCATCTCTGATGTCATCTTAATGAGGAGATCAAGTATGTCGTTTACCGCTTCCTTGATTAGCTCCATGTTCTTCGTGTGAATCTCATGTACCCGTGCTAGTTCGCTTAATGTTGGAAATCTCCTGATCATGCCGTCAGATACGCCGTTAGGAGGAGGGGTATCTCCGTTGGAGGAACCATCAGGATTTGAGACTGTCGAGGCGGTCCTAAGACCAACCATCTCGAAATTGATTGAATGGTATTGAAGAAATTGACTTTACAATCGAGAGATTAACCTCCCACTATGGTCGCCAATTGTTTATGGGTGAAAACTATTTCTGCCGGTTTTGGTAATTTGGGGTGTGTGGATGAGAAATGAGTCTAAACCTTAAACAAATGCACTGCACGGGAGTGATTGTAGATTCGAGAAATCAATCTGTGCAAATCCGGCCTAAACCAAGAAATGGCCGTTCCAGACTTGTTTCGGTCACAAAGTGAAGGAGATGGGGTTGATCTTAGGGAGGGAAGCGAAGAAGGTGTTGAGATTGTGAAGGTGTTGGCTATGTATGACTTGTATCAGAAAGCTGGCGGCTTGCGGGATGTAAGCTATCGATTCGGTGTTTGAATACGATTGTATCAACACTTGCCTCTGTTGTCTTGTCTTGCCATGTTCCTGTTTGGAAAATAGGGAGGAGAACCTATTTATACAAGTCTTTAAGCCTAAACCTCATATCTCGTGGGAAGTGGAGAAAGTGGAGTGATGGAGTAGTGGAGTCGTGTGTTAGTGTCACATGACCAGTCTTGCCCACTTCTCCCATCATCACTAACCGTCCATGACTTCCTGACACGTTCTTGTGATGGCGCGTTGCTTACGCACGTCGTAAACCGCTTGAGACTAATACCCCAAGTATGTATCCCCAGTTTGTGACATGATTGATGTCTCGAGTGTGTGGATCATGGGACCCACGTAAAGTAGCATGTAATACTAGATTAAATAACTAAGTTATTTAGGAAGTCGATACTTGTGAAGTATCGTGTGTATTCTATGTAGGTACTGCATCGAGTATATTTAGCATGTATGAAGCATCGCTGTTTGAGCGTCTCAAAATAGCCTCATGTCCAGCCTACTTCATGTGATGGTTTGGAGGTTGCGCAAGCAAGTCCTCCCTTGGCCGACCACATGGTGTGGTAGAGTGACGGGTGGTGATCACCATGACGCCTCACTGACCAATTAACTCTTGACCAGGGATGTATAACCAAGCCGGTGAAGTTGGACGGACGAGATGATCTTTGAGACACTCATCTGCGACCGTTAGTGGAATTAGGGTTTTAGAAGAGGTACGCAAGCACCACTTTTCAGCTTGGTCGAATTCAAGCTTGGGACACGATTTTGGCATGGCCGATCGGGCATGCGTGTAGACGGCATGCCGGTATACATTCCCATACCTCATTGTCCCGTGAAAGTCTGATCTGGACCGCTCAATTTTTCCGGCAAAGAGGAGCGGTCAGGATTGATTTACGACAGAAGTTTGGTGCCGCAAATTCCGCGCGTCATGCCTTCTTCAGGATCGCGTTTCGGGACAACCAAGCTTGGTCGGTCCCGGCCGATTGGTTCGGCGTGTAGGTGGCAGGCTGGTGTACATGCCTATACCTTACTTTCCCATAAGAACGTGATCTAAGCCACTCAATTCGTCCGGCGAAGTTGAGTGGTCGAGATCAGTTTGCGATTGGGAAGTGTGACCACGCTAGTTTGGGCGTGCGGGTGGAACGACCGGGCATGGTATGCCTTGGCCGATCGGGTGTGGAGATAGATGGGTCCACGTTGATCATGTTGATGCTCCTTTGGACTGCTTTCGGTAGAATCCTAAACCCTCTATTCGATCGAGAAAACGGACGTTTGCGATCAATGCAAACCCTAATTAGGTTTTGCCGGCCGTGCGGCATGCCCACTTTGGGCGCACGATCCGGAACGACCAGCCATAGTTGGTCCCGACCGATCGGTCATGTGTGTAGGCGGGCTTACGGTGAGCGTGTTGACATGCTCTGGGCCCTTTGAATCTACATCTACACCCTCCATTTATGCCTGCGAAGATGGATGGTTGAGATCATTTTGCGACACATGTAATGTGCCGCAAAACCCTAATTTAGGGTTTTTCGTCCATACTGCTTTGGATTGGACGGTTTGGCAAGCTATGCCACCCTTTTGGGGAGGCCAACCATGCGGGGCCCGCGTTGGGTCGGTAGTGAATGTTCCAATACCTGCTTGGGGTCATGGATTCAATCTAAGCCATCCAATCATGCTTGTGAAGTTGGATGGCTGTGATCGTTTCTGAGACTGATATGGACAGTCCAGATTCAAATATGCTTAATCGGGCTAGTATAACACACCGAGAGATGTATGCTCAATCGGGCTAGTATAACACACCGAGAGTTGTAGCCTGTACGGGTATTTCGTACATGCTTCATTATTAATGCTTGGAGGTTCGTGTTGCTCTGCTGAGAACAACACTCAGTCGTCATGCCGCACCGGTAATGAGTACAGGAAATACAAGGCTGGTCATGCATTAATTAATAATGATGTAAATTCACAGGGTATATGGGATTGTTGCTACATGCTCCAACCTGGATGAATTTCGTGTATTTAATTCACGAGAATCTTTGGGATTGTTGCCACATGCTCCATTCTAGGTGAATTAGTAAAGTGAAGAAGTATTCATCACTTTATCAGTGGCTATCCTTTGCAGGATGTCAGCGCCTAAATTTGGTTTCACAATTTTAGCCCTAAACTAAAATCCACCATCAACAATGTTTTAAAATAATTCTTTTGTACATTTATAACAATAATTCGAGCTTGGCCCAGTGGTTAAGCATTTTGGGCCTGGAGGGTTAGGTCTCAGGATCGAATCCCCCCCTACTGACTGTGCACATATATATATATATATATCATTAGTCCGTGAGCGGGGCCTTGGGGCCTTGTGAGGTCTCTTGAATTTGGAAAGTATTTTTGCTCTTTTTAAAAGAATTATTAAAACCGTTTTACTGCACTTAATTATGTTTTAATTATGGCATGACTTATTTGCCCGTTTTTTGACTGTTTTGAATGGAATTTTAACTACGGCAATTAATTCAATTTATTTTCATTAATTTGTATTGACTGCCTGGTTATAAAAACAGTTTTGAGAACATAAAGAAAACACAAGTTTTTACACTATTATTTTCTAAGAATCAAGAGACCAAAATACCGAGCAAGAATAGAGAGAGTACAAGTGATCGATTTCTCATTGTGTGCGTGAGAGATCGAAAGAGAGTTTTTCTCGGCTGTTTTATCCTGGGGGCATTGTGACGAAAAAAGAACTGCTTGAACAAGACTCAAGGCAGAGCCACGAAACGTCCTAAAGAGAGCGACCTGGTCGTGACTCAGTCGTCACTTGTTTTTGTGTTCTAATCTTGGTTTTACTGGTGTGAAATCGGCAATTGTTCCAACAAATTTTTTCATATTGTATGAGAAGACATTTTGGAATCCTTTGACAATACTCGTGGAAATAAACATGCAGGGGGTTAGTCCACGAGTGACTTGGGGGGAGTTTAATGTATTTTGGATCTTGGGGATTTTAAGGGAGTGTAAGATAGTATAGGGAGTTTGAGACAGTTTGGTGTTTTGAGTGTAGGGAGTTTGAGAGACTCTCCCAAAATCTCTACTCTTTTGAGAGATTTGGAGAAACTCCCTAGAACTCCCCAAAAATCCCCAAAAAAACCTAAATCCCTAGCATTCTAGTTTTTACCACTAACAGGGAGTTTAAGAGTTTCTTTCAAACTCCCCCACGACTAATGGGGTTTTCTTGGGAGTTTGGGAGACTCTTCTAAACTCTCCAACGATTAACGGGGATTTTAAGACTCCTTCGAGCTCCCCCACTACTAACGGGGAAAAACCCAACTACACCCAACTCCCCCAACTCCCTTGAATACTAATACCCTGATGGTGTCCTTGACTACACGTACGTTAGTGATTTTTCAAAATAGACGTCTTGTTCTTATTCATCATATGAAGTGCTCATGAACAGAGCAATCGAACAAGTTGCGAAAACAGATATCAAATTCTTATTTTCCGCGAAAATGTACTACATAACACATCATTCTCTAAGCAACTAATTAGCCTAAATAATAGTTACACTTTAGAGAAGAAGATAAACTTTCATTAATTGTATTGTAAAAACTTACAGAGAAAGAAAAAGGACAGAGTATTAATACAGTGTTCCGTACAGTTCAGTAACACGTGTAGGAATCTTATAGAAACTGAAAATAACATAAACTGTCAGGACAGCCTATAAACAGTTGTAGTAAAATAAAAATTATACACTAGGTGTTACTAGCCCCCCTTAAATTGAAGATAAGTAAGAATCTTTAGTTTGTGTTTCTAAAATTCAAATCGGGGAGCTGGGAGTCCTTTTGTGAAGATGTCTGCTACTTGTTGTAAAGTTGAAATGTAAATAACCTGCAAGGATTTAGATTGAACCAGCTCTCTGACAAAGTTAAAATCAAGAGCTAAGTGTTTCATTCTACTGTGAAATACTGGATTTGAAGCAAGTGCAATTAAGCTTTTATTGTCACAAGCAATAGTTGGAGATGATGGAAGAAAAACATGCAGATCTTTAAGAAGTTTACATAGCCAAACAACTTCAGCAGTTGTGGATGTTAAAGCTCTATATTCTGCTTCAGTACTAGATCTTACAACAGTTGCTTGTTTCTTAGCACTCCAGCTCACATGATTAGAACCAAAAAAGATACAGTATCCACTTGTGGATCTTCTATCATCTGGGTTTCCTGCCCAATCAGCATCAGAACATCCTTGCAAAGCAGTTAATCCTTTTGTAAACAGTAGACCATGATCAAGTGTAGCTTTAATATACCTCAAGATTCTTTTGGCTGCAGTTAAATGTGATGTTGTAGGAGAATGCATGAATTTACACACTTGATTAACATCAAAGCATATCTCAGGTATTGTCCATGTGAGGTATTGTAAAGAGCCAACAATATACCTATATTCTGTTGGATTAGATAATAATTCACCTTCAGTAGCACTTAACTTGAATGAAGATGGACATGGTGTAGAACAAGGCTTCACTCCAGTTAGATTAGTCTTATTGAGCAAATCCAAAGCATATTTAGTTTGTGATAGAAACAAGCCATCCTTGTTTCTTTTGACTTCCAGAACCAAGAAATAATGTAGATTAACTAAATCTTTAACTGGAAACTGAGTAGAAAGATAAGAAATAACTGATGCATAGTGAGAAAAGTTATTTCCAGTAATGATAATGTCATCCACATAAACTAATATAATGGTTAGTTGAGAACCAATCTTCTGAACAAAAAGAGAAGAGTCTGCAAGATATGGTATGAAATTCAGTGAAATAAGAGCATCTGATAATTTTTCAAACCAAGCTCTTGGAGCTTGCTTAATCCATATAAAGATTTGTTGAGCTTGCACACATAATTTGGATGTTCTTTATCTTTAAATCCTGGAGGTTGTGTCATATATACATCTTCGTTTAAATCTCCATGAAGAAAGGCATTACTTATGTCAAGTTGCTTTATTTGCCAATCAAAATTTACTGCAAGAGAGAGGACTAACCTTATTGTTGCAGGTTTAAAAACTGGACTGAATGTGTCAGTGTAATCTAGACCTTCTAACTGATGAAAACCTTTTGCAACAAGTCTTGCTTTGTGTCTTTCAATAGTACCATCTGGATTATATTTATTTTAAAGACCTATTTGCATCCAATCAAATTCGAGAAGGATGAGGTGGAACATATGTCCAAGTATCTGCATTCTTCAAAGCAGTGTGTTCATTTTTCATAGCATGTTGCCAGACTTCCACTTTAGCAACTTGAGAGTAACATGTTGGAGTCTGAACAACAATATGAGAAAGATGAGTAGAAGATAGAGCATACTTTGTTGCTAGATATACCTTTGGTTTGTAAACTCCATTTTTAGCTCTAGTTTGCATAAAATGTGTATAAGTAGATGAAGGACTAGTTGTGGTTGTAGAAGACTCAGTAGAATCAGCAACATGAGTGGAAGGATTAGATAAAGTTGATGCAGTAACTGTAGAAGAAATAATATCCATTGCAGCAGGTGTAAGAGGAAAATCCATAAAGACTGTATCAGTGGTAGAAGTATGTTGCATTGCTAAGTAAGGGAAAATGTCTTCATAAAACACTAAATGTATGGATACATACACTTTTTTATTTGTAGGATCCAGGTATCTATATCCTTTGTTTTGAGAGCTACATCCCAGTAAAATGCACTTAACACTCCTTGGTTGTAACTTATTAGAAGTATAGGGATTAAGCCATGGAAAGCACAAACAACCAAAAGATTTCAAAAAAGCATAATCTGGTTCCTTTTGAAACAATCTTTTATAAGGAGCATCAAAAGACTATGATCTAGTAGGTAGCCTGTTAATGATATAATTGGCAGTGGATAGAGCATACCAATATTCAAAAGATAGACCAGATTAAATTAAGAAAGTCCTTGTAATCTCAAGTAAATGCTTGTGTTTTGATTCTGCAACACCATTCTGCTCATGTGTATGAGGGCAAGTAATTTCATGTGAAATACCAGTATTCACTAAAATATCCTTCAAGCTGTGGTTAACAAATTCTCCATCACCATCTGTCCTTATGACTTTAATCTTGAAATTCAATAAATTCTCCACAGAATTCTTAAACTGAACAAAAATACCTTTAAAATCGGATTTCAAAGTTAAAGGATAGACCCAACAGAACTTGGTAAAATCATCTATGATATTAACATAGTAATTGAATCCATTTACAGAAGTAACTGGTGTAGGACCCCACACATCCATATAAAGAAGTTGTAAAGGAAAATGAGATACATACTGGGACATAGTAAAGGATTGCTTATGACTTCTCCCTAACTGACATTCAGTACAATGTAGAGGTTTATTTGTAAAATCAGTTACATTTATTATTCTAGATAGGCTAGACAATGTTTGAAAAGAATGATGGGCAAGCCTTCTATGCCAGGTTGTAGAAGTAGCTTTAGCACAATGCCAAGCAGTAGCAGTTGGTGTTGAAGAAGGTAAAATAGCAGTGGAAGTTGTTGGTGTTGAAGCAGGTAAGATGTCACATGTCAATGGATATAATCCATTTTTACTGAGGCCTTGAAACAGTATCCTCTGAGACTGTAAATCCTTGACAGTGAATCAGAAGCAGTAAAAGTGAGGGAACAATTATTATCTCTAGTGAATTTGTGTACTGAAATCAAATTTTGTGTAGCTAGAGGAACATGAAGTATATTTTTCAACCTAAACTGTTAATGAGGAACATAAATATCAATGGAACCACAATTAACAATGGGCATAGCTTTTCCATAAGCAGTATTAATGGACTCACCACCATTTTAATAAGATGTTGAAGCAATATTTGATGAATCAGAGGTAAGGTGATGTGTGGCTCCAGAATCAACAAACCAAGGATTATGACCAAAAACATTAGCAGAGGCAAGCATTGCTTGTAAATTTTTAGGTGGTTCACGACCTTTATAAGCAAAATTCATACGATTCCAACATTCATCAGTAGCATGACCATATTTGTGATAGATCTGACATGTAGGTCTCTCTTCAAAGGATTGTGGTCTTGAAACAGAAGTAGGCTGAGAAGGTGGTAGTGGTGGTGTAGGTAATATCCCTAAAGATCTTCCATAACCTCTACCAGAAAAAACGACCACCTCTTTGAAAAGAAGGATTATAGGCTCTAGAACCTCTACCAGATCCTCTTCCAGATGTAAAAAATGCTCTATTTGTAGATTCAAGAGAACTAGCAGCAAGATTTTGTTGAACAACTAATTCCTCACTCATTAAAAGATTGTGTAATTCAATACTTGATACCGAAGGACTACGAATACGAATAGAAGTAGAGAAAGATTTATATTCGGGACCTAGACTCGCTAGTGTAACTACAACAACTTCATCATCGATATCATAGATCCACAAGCAAACAAGTTGATCCGTGATGGTCTTGATTTTATTAGTATAAGAAGCAATAGTAGAATTACCTTTCTTGATTGTAAGCATCTTAGTTCGGAGTTGTATTGAATGAGTTGATGATATACGAGCAAATATTTCAGAAATTGCTTTCCACAATTCACAGGAAGTAGCAGAATTAGCAAAGTAGGAGATCACCTTGTCTGAGATTGTAGAATTAATCCAGAGAATTATAGTGGAATCTTCATCAATCCTATCTGTATATAACGGATTTTCAACTCCATTGTTTGTATTGGTGCGAGTTGTATATTGAACAGGACACTCATGAGATCCATCAAGAAATTTCATAATCTTGAATTTTCGAATAACAGGTAGCATCAAGGATTTCCAAGTAAGAAAGTTAGAATCTGTAAGTTTGAGATTAACAATGATCATGAGTTGATTTAGAGGAACTTTGGTAATTGAGAAGGAAGTTGGATTCTCCATTGTTGTAGATCTAAATTTTAGAATTGAGAAGAAGATCAAAAAGTAAATAAATTGAGACGAAGATGAAGATGAATAAGAAGAAGAATATGAAGATTAGAGTAGATAGAAGCGGAAAAGATCGAACCAAGAGAAATCAAATTTTCAAGATTTCTCATCTGATACCATAGTTACACTTTAGAGAAGAAGATAAACTTTCATTAATTGTGCTGTAAAAACTTACAGAGAAAGAAAAAGGACAAAGTATTAATACAGTGTTCTGCATACGGTCAAAGAACACGTGTAGGAATCTTAGAGAAAATAACGAAATCATGAGGACAGCTGAAACATTGATTGTAGTAAAAGAGAAATTATACACTAGGTGTTACTAAATAACAGATCTGTGGCCTGGTAAAAAGATATATTGGACATAAGTTACATCCCATCCATAAACAAGAGCAGTCGCTTTAATATCGCAAAGTAATACTTATAAAAATATAGTTGCAGGAAATCCCACAATACATCCCTCACAAGAATTCATAATAATCAACATATCTTTAAGATCAACAATCACACTTTTTATTAATTCGGTTTAAGAATTTTTACAAGAAGGAAATGAAATCAAGAATACAACCGCTATCTTAAACTTTCTCTCTCCTCAGAACTTTCTCTCCACTCTCAAAAGATCTCTCCCCTCACCTTAAGCCTGTTCGGCTCTTTATATAGGATATTACATAGTGGGTGACAGCTAAGTTGTCCTTTATTTTCGGATCTGACTTGCGATATTCTCGCAAGTATACAAGTGTTAGATTTCGCAACACTCCTTAATCTCGCTAGGTTTCCACATCTTTCTCGTGTTTCGGCTGTCGTCATCTGTCGCGTCATTTCTATAACCACTCTGCGATGTCTTTGCAATGTGTTTTATAACAGTTTCGCAATGGTATTGATGTTGCAATATTCTGATCCTACATCTTGCCTCTTCTCATGTCTTCTCTGCGAAGGAGAGAATGATATGAGAACTAGTGTTTCGAAATGCCGCAATTGTTCATTTCTTTCCTTAAGTTTTATACCGACAAGATTCCATGAATTAAGCATAACCGCTTACACGTGTTAAATATTCCTCTACCCACCGGCACATTCAATGCTAACAGGTCATCACTTTCTTATCTATTTAAGAAGGGATCTATCATAGAAATAATTTCTTTCTTTTACTTCGACTTCTTCATCTCCATATTCTCTCAGTAAATCCTTATCGTCCAGTAACTTTTTACGAATTCATCTTTCTGCTACTGTTCTTATGGATTCATCAAGGTTTGTTGACTTTGTTGAAATTGATCTTAATGAAACCGATCTCATCTACTTGAAATTGTCTTATTTGATTTTGTTCATCTTTATGTAATTCCCATACTTTTTTGTTTCAAAGAAAAGTACCTCTAGCATCAAATTTACGGTCCAAAACCCTAATATTCCCAAGGGTTCACAAAGAAAGAGTCGATGTAAACAAAAGAAAGCATGCGAATATCAAGGTAGTAAGAAATATTATTCTTTTAATAACAATATTGTTGCCTCTTGTTTCTTATTTGAATTGTGATTCGCAGGTGATGGGAATGTCGACAAACCCCACAAAAGATCTCGTCACCTTAAAAATGTGGAAACTTCCGTCCCATTTCCTATGTTTAACCTTCAATATCTCCTGCGATCTCTTCGCAAGCTGAATCCTTACTTCCTGTTCGTGAAGGTATTGCCATAGATTTCTTCCCCGTAACTGATCTCTCTATAGTTGAAGTTCCTTGTAATAACCCTGCTGCGAATGAACCCTTTTCTTCTTCTCGTTAATACCTCTCATCTTGACACTACCTGTTGATTATTAATCTTCCTCAAATTTCATCTTATAATGATGCATCTCAACAAAGAATGATTCAATTCCCCAACCTTCTGTCATCACCACTTCTTCATCCGAATCTCTCCCTTTTACTAAAGAAACTTTGGAAGGAATATATATTGCTTTCAAGGTTTTATCAGATGTTCTGGATGACGTCAAGAAATCTTCCGTTGATCCTATCAAATTTGGTGTCTGCGAAATTTTGAGTAAGTATTTTGGCTCTGACAAAATGATTTCGCAAACATCCTTTGAGAAAGAAGTTGAAACTTTAAAGGATAATCTCCAAGCCATGACCTTGAAATGTGACACTCTTCATCTTGAAAATCAAAAGCTTCAGAATATCTCACTAGATCGTGACAATCTTCGCAAGAAGAACGAAAAATTAAAAGGTACAACTTTCTTATCTCCCCCCCCCTTTTTTCTTAAAAATCAATTGTTCGCCCTTTAAGTTTTACACCAGAAACGAATAATGGAGATATATCAGCTTGAATCCGTCGCTGAAGAAGCCCGTGTAAACAGAGATGCTTGGATGGATCAATATAACCAATTAGATACATACTCTGTCGATCAAATAGATAACCTTACCAAGGAGAATACTCAATTAATTCAGAAGCAAAACTTGTTAAGTAGTGAATTATCTCGCCTCTCTTATGCTTTGACTAAAGATAATTTGGAGTTGGAAACTTTATCAGATGAGAATAAGGCCCTATCTCAAGAGAAGCGAATTCTTTTAAATAAGGTGGCGATCTCTTAGCAACAACTTAACATTTGCCAAAAAATATGTAACGATCAAGAACAATCTCTCTGCTCATTGAGAAATAAACTTAAAGAAGTAACAGAATCATCTACTGCTGAGAGAGATAAACTTATTCAGGGTAGAATAACTTTAAGTGTAAAGGCAAGCCAACTCAAAGATCAATACTCCAAGCTCGAAGAATCCTATACTTCTCTTGCAAAGGAAAACACTTTACTCATTTCTAACGAAAAGAATCTTCAATCTCGCCTGAAAGGTTTAGTTGGAGATAAGTTTGAAGATGCAATGGACCACTTGGAGAATAGTTGCATGACTTTAACTCAATATATTGTGTCGCAAAGGAAGGTAGTCATAAAATTTGACTTGCCTCAACCATTTTTTCTTTGTTAAGTCTTTTTATGATATTTTCCTCGCGAATTCTTCGCCTGAATAATTTTCTGTATTCT
Organism: Papaver armeniacum; assembly: GCA_023531295.1. Classification (NCBI taxonomy): domain Eukaryota; kingdom Viridiplantae; phylum Streptophyta; class Magnoliopsida; order Ranunculales; family Papaveraceae; genus Papaver; species Papaver armeniacum. Next base: position 551,089 of record JAJJWW010007579.1, read on the forward strand.
TTGTTTTTGCAGAATCTGAGAAAAATCTTCATTCCTCCATTTCTGTTTTGGAGTCTAAATATGCCAAAATTTGCAAAGAGAATGCATTACTTGCCTCTACCCTTGCTTGTTCTCGCGATCGGGCAGAAAGAAGGTTTGATTATCTTGCTTATTTCAAAGATATGAAAAGTAGGAATCATCAAAAAGCACTCCTTCGCCAAGTTCATCTCGTGGTGAAGTTCTTGTAAACAATATCTTGTTGTCCAAATCTCTTCCCCTATATCGTCGAACCTTTGGAAGTAGATGACGATGAAGTTCCTTGTTCTCTGATAGTGATTATTATTATGAAAGTGGCGAAGATTTCGCAAATGAAGAAGAAATTCCTCCTAATGATGCAAATCGTTGATGATAACCCAATTGAAGAAGAGACGAGTACACCATAATGAAGGAAGGACGGCGAAAATGAAAAACCGGCGAAGAACGTCCATTATCTCCTTTCGCGAAAAATTGATGAAAATATTTCATCTTCTCCTGGCAAAATTAATCTTGAAGCTTGAGTTTCTTATGTAATTTTATTTCTTTGGGTTGCTTCATCTTTATAACTTCTTGCAAATGTTGTACTTCAGTAAACTTTAAAATGTATTTACTCTTTCATCATTGTGCTTACTAGCGAGAAAGATAATGCTTTTTGTTTAATAATTCCCATACTGCCTCTCATTATCTTTCTTGCGATGAATGATCTCGCATAATAGTTAATTCTTATAAATTTTTTGTTGTATCATGTGGTCTTATTTTTCCTTCCTAGTTAAAGGTCTTATTTCGCCACCCCTTGTCATTGCGACAAAATCGCGGGACGTCTTTGCACTTACATGCAAAAACCCATTGATCTTGCCTTAACTTTTTTTTCTTTTATTGTTTTTGTTGCGACAATATGACATGCCTAAATATTCTTGCGAAAATAAAGCCCCGTGACATTGCTGTCTTGCGACGAAATCGCAGGACGTCTTTACACTTTCATGTATTGACCCATTGATCTCGCCTTATCTTTCTCTTTTGTATTATTTCCTCTTCAGATTGTCACACAAATATGACAAGCCTAAATATTCTTGCGAAAATAAAGCCTCGTGAAATTTGCATCTTAAGACACTTATCGCCTCCCTAATGGAGGGTGCGCCCTTATCTCCCCTGGTTGCCCCTTCAAGGAGGCGTACCTCTACCATACAAGGTTGGCTCCTCCCATCCGGTCTTAACAACAACCAGTTGTTTTCGCAGCCTCTTATCCCTTTTGCCTATATGGCTTATGGTTACAAGACTGCACCCTAAGTGGGGTTTTCTTCGGCCGAGTGCATCATACGTCAAGACTTGCCAAGAATGGCCGAGACGCTTCAAACGCCCTGTGCACTCTTGGCTCAACCGTGTACCTCGGCGCCTTGATCGGAGCCGCACTCCTTAGAAGAGACCCTCGGTCGTCCAACCTAAGTCATGTTTAGGTTGAAAATCCAAGGTACCTCTCCCGGATGGGCTTTATTGACCCCAAATCTCCATGACTCAAGTTCCAGGGGCGGTGTAACCTTTCACTGAGCCATGCAACAAGTACCCCCTTCTATGACGCACTTTAGGTCTTACATTTGCCTCTTGCGAAATTTTGATTTCGCGAACTAGGGTGTACGCCATAGTAGGTTCGCCCCTTTCTAGTATGTCATTAATCTTTGATTATCTCTTTGTCATTATCTCTGCGAAATTTTCGCATTTTCTTTCTTTGTTTTGGATATGTATAATCTCGCAATTATTCTTTCATAAGATCTTCACATAGATTCATTTTGTTTCAATCATTCACCATTTCGCAGTTGACTCTTTCCCAAAACTTTTTATGGGTAATATCTCTTTAAGTACAATCTGTTCCATGGTCTATCAAGTCTATGACCCACATCTTTACCCTCAGGATCCATCAATCTATACGCCCCTGTTCCAACTATTTCCTTAATGATGTAAGGCCCATCCCATTTTTTGGCTAGTTTTCCTCCACTTTCTCGCTGATATATTGGTGTTTCTCGCAGCACCAAGTCACCTGGTTGAAACTCTCATGTTTTAACACGTTTATTATATTCTCGAGTTAATCTTCGCTGGTAGTTTTCCATATGCTGTAGAGCCCTTTCTCTTTTTTCTTCTATTTCATCTAACTTGGTTAAAATCATACCCGCACTAAGATTTTTCTCCCAAGCTTCTCTTTTGGTTGTGGGAATAATAACTTCTGTTGGTAGCACGGCCTCAACTCCATATGTTAAACAGAAAGGTGACATTCCAGTAGCTTTTCGCTTGGTTGTGTTGTAAGCCTATACTGCATTATGCACCTGTTCGCACCATGCTCTATTGTTCCCTTCTAGTTTCTTCTTCAATATATCTGCAATTGTCTTATTTGTTGCTTCTGCCTGCCCATTGGCTTGTGGATATAGAGGGGTTGACTTCCCACATTTTATCTTAAATGTGTTGAGTAACATTTCTATGTTCTGCCCTTCAAACTGTTTCCCATTGTCAGATACCAATTGTGGGAATTCCAAATCTGCAGATGATATTTTCAAATATGAATGTAAAAATATCTTTGTCGCGAATGTGTTGTACCGCCTTTACTTCGCCCATTTTGTGAAATAATCTGTAGCGACAATTAGATATCTTCTTTGTCTAGATCCCGGTAAAAACGGTCCCACAATGTCTAAACCCCATTTTCCAAAAGGCCATACACTTGTTAAGGATGTTAATGGTCGATGAGTGCCAAATATTACATATTTCTACACCTTTTTATTGGCATTTAATTCATCTTTTGTGCTTAGAAATCAGATATTATCCCAAATTCTGTATTTTCTCTGTTTTCAAGAATAAATACTTGTACTAATTAATTTTGTGTTTTTAGGTAGTAAATAAATCTTGGAGAAATTAAGGAGCCAAAAAGAGCAGAAAATTGGAGACGAGTGTCTATGGAGCAGAAAGCCACAGCACGCGTGCGCATCAGTTGCAACCCAACAAGAAGCAACCCATTTACAAAGATATGGGCTTGAGCAATCCAAAGCCCGGCCCATAACCCGAGTCCAAAGCCCGTCTCATCCTGAGCCGTGAGATCTGACCCATCCGCATCCAACACTCGCTCCATCCTGCACATCAACCCTCGCTGCATCCGCCAAACACCACAACCACCTACACCTTCACCCATCGAACCAAACGCCTCCTTCCTCATTTATCTTTTCTCTCTTCCCCGACAAAACCAGAGAACCCCATTTTTCTTCTCTTCCCCCGACCAGTGCAGAGCCGACATCGCCATCACCATTTCTTCTCCTCTGACACCAGCAGCACAGCACCAGCAGCCGCCTGCTCCGCCACTCTAGCTCAAGTTATCTCCATCATAGCTTCTCCATACCCTAGAAGCTAGGTTAGAGATAGTTGGAGCTAGGGTTTGTCCAACAAGCTCATTAATGGCTACCAGAGCCGATTTGGAAGAGGAAACACGATGGGATTTGCATTAATTGCAATTTCGAGTGATTGGGAGGTATAAATTTGAGTTGTTCTTCATGTGAGAAAAAAGGTGAATTTGGAGGGTTTTGTTCTTTTAATTCAATTTCAATTCTGTTTTAGAGTTTGCATGATGTTCTAAGTTATTTGACTAGAGTGTGATGAAACCCCCGATTTAGTGAAGTTAATTAAATTCTCAAATTGTTCTTATTGTTTGTATTGTCTAGGATTATAGTTAGCCGTTTACTTAAACAAACCTGTGATCAATGGTACTGTAAGAAGACCATTGATACTAGGGGTGAGTGAAGGGAATAAGTTGATCCAATATCTACCTGATGCCTTCAAGGGAAGGCATAAGAACACATTGAGAATTTGCATTGCCTTAGCATAGGATTAGAAGGTGGATTCAACCACCCTAGTTTCACCATTTGTTTACAACATCTCTTGCTTATTTGTTGCCTTAGATTATCACAACTTCATCTAGTCGTATCGACATCCAAAGCAAACCATATTTGTGTTACTCCTTAAGAAGACCATTGATACTAGGGGTGAGTGAAGGGAATCAGTTGATCAAATATCTACCTGATGCCTTCAAGGGAAGGCATAAGAACACATTGAGAATTTGCATTGCCTTAGCATAGGATTAGAAGGTGGATTCAACCACCCTAGTACTCTCAGCCATTTTTTTACAACACCTCTTGCTTATTTGCTGCCTTAGATTACAGTCACAACTTCATCGAGTCGTATCGACATCCAAAGCAAACCATATTTGTGTTACTCCTTTAGAAATCAGTTTAGTGAACCATTAGAATCAACGTTACACACTCCAACTCCCCGTGGATCGACATCCGTACCTTTCCTCGTGTTGCTAGTCGACACTCGTGCACTTGCAAGATACATTGTAGGCATCCCCATACCTGACCTATCAAGTTTTGCGCCATTTCTTGGGATTTGGTAGTAGTGTAGTTGCTTATTAGTATTAACTCAACTGGTTTTCATTCTAGTTTTGTATATATGTGTTAGAATTTCCTTTGTTTGCAATCATTGTTAGTGTAAATCAGCTGTAATTTTTGTATATTTCTGCATCTTTTATTGCATTCTGTTACATTCTGTTATTGCATTGTTACATTGTTACATCTGTTAGTTTTTCTTTTTTTCTTGTTTAGCTCATTGTCTCTTACAATCTGTAGCCTTGCTTGTTAATTTTTTTACTCTTTCGGTTCAGTTGATCCTCTCATGTTGTAAACTCTGCAGCCTCGTAGTTCACCAATCTTTAAGTTGCACCATATCCGAAGTGCGGCTTAGTTAGTCCATCTGTATGCATGCCTTGCATTGCATCTTTTGTCATCCAAACCTTAGTTGTTAACTATCAGCTCTGAAACTCCTTGTTTCACCTGTGCATTCCAGAGAACTAAATCTCCCCTTTTGAGCTTATAGGTACCTGTGCCGCAAAAACTGGAGCATAAACCAAGGAAAGCAGAAAAAGAGAAAAAGACGCAGACAATTGTGGAAGTGCCTAAACCCGATTTATATCGGTGGTATCGTTCTCTAACCCCTTTGTGTTGATGAATGTGTGTGTGACATTCCATGTATGCATGCTAAACAAGAGCTACACGTAGCCCTTATCACTCCTCGCAAAACCCGCAACACATATTTGCTAGCCGCAATTGCTAGGTCTTTAAGTCGAATTAGATCATTATGTGCATATGTATGAATTTATCACCACTTCCATGAGCTTTACCTCATTGCTTTGCGCATTGCCATTCTGCTGATCTGTGCATTACTGAAATTTTGCTGAACATCATTGTATGTGTATCTGTGAGCCATGAATGCCTGATGGACCAGCTGCCTTGCTGAGTACTGCTCCATATCTGAAATTTTTTCTTGCTACTGTGACACTTGAGCAAATTTTGTAAAACTAAAATGTGTGCTTTTGTGCAACATGAGCACTGAAAATTGGCTGAATATTTAGTTCATCTTTTCACTGTAACCCCTTGGCTTCAACAAAGCCTGGGCTTAGCTCCATCCCCTGTAGCTGTTGAGATTGAGCTGCAACTTGGTTAGCCAAGTTTGCTGCTAGCCCAAGTTGACATCAACTGAGTAAGTTGACTTCATCTGCCCTGTACCTTAGCATGCTCTATTCTGTCAACCAAAGCTGTTGACATATCTGTGTGATTACCAGTGTTGAATACTAGGTCATTTTCACTTGTTGTGCAATCTGTGCAAAAAGCTCTGATTCAGTATGATTTGAGCTGCAACTTAGTCTCTCTAGATCGAACTGGGGCCTTGACCTCTCTCCGCCATGTACCATTGTGCATAACCTGTAAAAATTGAGGTCAACCAACACAGTTGACACTTTGTGTCATGACGAATGTGCTGTAAAATGCTGAAAGTTTGTATCTAAATTGTGGCTGACCTATTGACTCTATGATGCCAATGATATGCCATGCCAATATCTCGTGATAACTTCTCGATCTCGACTCGTGATCACCAAGCCTATGCAAGTATCTGTAATTTGTGTGTGATCTTGTGGCATTTGAGTGAATTGTTGGGCAACTAAAATTGTGTTAGTAGCTTGTTGTTTTTCAAACACACAAGCCCAGCACGTGCTTCACCTTGAGTGAGCATAATCCAGCCTACCCTGTGCACTTTACACACTTTCTGTTTTTCTTGTGCACCTGCCAACAGTGCTGTGCATAATCAGTGCTGTGCATCTCTTCAATAGCAGCAACAAGCACTCCCGTGTGCTTGATTCTAAGAGCTGGTGTGTTATTTCTGTGAATTTGTGTTTCTCTGTTTTGAAATTGATTAGCTGTGTACATGTTTAACATGCTAGATGTGCTAGCTAGGCTATGATTGTGTCTTTTAGAGACCAAACAAATCAACTAGTTAGAATCCGCCCGGACGATATTGTCAACATACCCAGCTTCTTCAACAGAAAGCCTGCACTCCATCGTAAAACTATGGGTGATGAACCAAACCAACCCCGTAGTCTCAAGGACTACATGTACCCAACCAGGGCAAGCCAGCCCTCTTGCATCATTCTCGCGCCCGATGCCGGTCGCCTTGAACTGAAAGCAAGCACAATTCACATGTTGCCTGTGTTTAGAGGGGTTGATGCTGAAAACCCCTATCACCATGTGAGAGATTTTGAAGATATCTGTGGGACTCTACGTTTTACCCAAATGACGGAAGAGACCCTCAAGCTGAGATTATTCCCTTTCTCTTTGAAAGAAAAAGCCAAGTCATGGCTTCATGCCCTACAAACACAATCCATTAGAACATGGGATGATCTCACAAAAGAGTTTTTCAAAAAGTTTTTCCCAACCATAAGATCGCGACAATTCGCCAAAGTCTAAATGGTTTTGTGCAATTAGAAGACGAAACTCTAGCAAAATATTTGGAGAGATTCAATGAATTATTGCTCCAATGTCCCCACCATGGTTTTGAAAAATGGAGACTTGTGCAAATTTTGTATGAGGGTCTAGATGTTAGGACTCGAACCACGCTGAGTCAATGTGCAATGGTGCATTTATTGACAAAAGTGTCGATGAGGCTTGGACTTTCTTAATCGAAGTCGCTGAAAAGACTCAGCAGTGGGAGTCCATCCGTGAACCATAAAGGATTATGCACTAATGTTCATAGAATCGAGTCCGACTTTTGAGGGAAATGCAAAGATGGCATCTTTGGCTAGAGAATGAAGTGCTAGAGTTGCGTAAGAATGTAAAAATAATGCCCCTACTCTCCGTGACCAAATTGAAATGGCCACTTGTGCCGCATGTAATAGCTCGACCACTTAGTGGACAGTTGTCCGCACCTACATGCATTTCAAGAGTCTAAAACCGAGCAAGCCAATGCATTGTACCATAGGCAAGAGAACAACCCTTATTCTCGAGACCTACAACCTGTGGTGGAGGAATCACCCTAACTTCTCATGGTCTAAAGGGCCTGTACAAGGGGGAACAACAAATAATAACCAAGGATACTCATATCCTAGAAACCCCCAAGTACAACCACACACTCGCACTCAGAGAGAAAAAGCCTAGCTTTGAAGATAGTGTCTGGGCCTGCTGACCCAAAATCTTTTACAACTTCGAAGACCAACGACCAACGCTTCACAAGTCTAGAACTTAAAATGGGTCAAATTTGTGATGCAGTGAATGAGAGAGAAAAAGGCAAACTCCCTAGTCAGCCCCAACAAAATCCAAAGAGTGCATTTCAGGAAGGTACTTCAACCTGCAATGAAACTTCACATAGTCATGTGAATGTCGTCACCACTCTCCGTAGTGGTAAAGTTATTGAGAACAATGTAGGTGTACCACCGTCAAGCGAGTCTAAATCAGACTCACCAGTACACACAACACCGCAGAAAACATCTACTGTAGAAAAAGAATCGGAGCATGTTGATAAATCCAAGAGTCCTACTGATATAGATGTTTCTTTGCCAAGTCATGCACCTGTTGCTCCATTCCCACAAAGGTTGGTGCAGCAAAAAGGGGGTAACCAGTACAACGAGATTTTGGAAATGTTCAAACGAGTTAACATAAACATTCCATTTCTCGAGGCAATCAGACAGATACCCACCTATGCTAAGTTTTCAAGGATCTCACACACAAAAGCGAAAGCTTCATGTGCATAAGCGTGCTTTTCTCACCGAGCAAGTGAGCTCAATAATCCAAAACAAGATTCCAACTAAGTTTAGAGACCCAGGTAGTCCAACAATTACATGCACCATAGGTGACCATGTGGTCGAAAAGGCGTTATTAGACTTAGGAGTAAGTGTGAATCTATTGCCATACTGTATGTGCAATCGGGCCTTGGGAGTCAAGCCCACTCCCGTTACGCTACAATTAATGGACAGATCCGTGAAAATCCCCGTGGTATTGTTGAAGATGTGTTAATCAAGGTTGATAAATTTTTCTTTCCTGTAGACTTCATTGTCTTAGACACTCAACCTGTGCAAAACCCAGATAGTCACATTCCTGTTATTTTAGGACGTCCTTTCCTGGCGACGTCCAATGCCATCATAAATTGTCGAAATGGAGTGTTGAAATTGTCTTTTCGTAACATGAACGTAGAGCTGAATGTATTTAACACTAGTCAACAACCCATTGATTGTGATGATATGGTAGGCCTCGAATGATGTATAAATTTATGACCTACATGTTATAATCCGCAAGTGCACGCTCATCGGAGACGCGCAAGCACGGTCGATCCCACAAGGACTTGTGGTGCCTCGATATTGATCTAAGGCTGCTTCAACCGAGTTCTAAAAGTGACAAGTAACAACAGATTGTAACATATATTTTTGTGCCGATACTACTGTTTTGTAGAATGAACCTAAACTAAGGAATGAAAGATATAAATTAGAGAGCACTAGGGTCTTTAAATCCACCACTAGTCTACACTTTGTGTTCACTTCATTATGCTACTCTTGCCCTTGTAATGTATAAGGGAAGAGTGTCGATGCTACCACTTACCTAAGGTGTTTCTCCGCTGATGATTAATCTCAACTAAGGTATTTATCCTAAGTATTAGTTATCTCGACTAAAGTACAATTAATCAAAGGAGATAAACATTGATTTCATTAAGCTTGAGTTGCAGCAGTAAACTACACCAAGAGGGAATCAAACTACGGTGCATCCATGGCGTTGGTATGCACCGTGAGAGCAAAGTGTATCACATTGATGTTAATTCTATCTAGAAAACATTCAATCATTCAAGAACAGTTCATGAAGAAGAACACAGAGATAAACTAGGGTTTCATCTCAAACCCTAGCAAAATTAAACTAAAACAACAAATAACAACAATTAAATCTAATTGACAGCACTGGCTAATCCAGGCGTGTCTAAAATCATCATCCCCTGCTTCTATTTATACATGCACAAGACCAAAACAAAGAAACCCTAATTTCATTTAAAATAGAAATTAAATGGAAACTTCTCTCACCCATGTCGCTCCAATCGCTCCCTCTTCGTCAATCGGCTCGACGGCTACTCTAGCTTCCCTTGATGTATCAATAAAACCCTAACCTATCTCTGTCTAGTTCTCTCTTAGCTCCTAGGAGAGAAGCTACAAAGGGACCACAAAGTGATGAGGTAAGGTGGAGTGTCGTGGAGATGATGGAGTTGGTGGCGGTATGGGTGAAGAAGAGAAGGAAACTACTGCGGGCAGGAGATGGTAGGGGGGAGGGTGGAGTTGCAGAGCTAGGGAGGAAGAAAGAGAAGGAAGAGAAAGTGAAATGGAGAAGACTAGGGTTTCTCGAGTGGGTATAGGGTTGGAGACTTTGCTGTGAAGCAGGCGCAGCAAAGGTTGATGAGAACGCTGCACCGAGCGTTGGATGAAGCTGATGGAGATCTGAACGGCTGAGAGAGGTAGCCGGTTTTGATGTGATCTGGTGTAGCACGGAGCAGCGATCTTCGATGCACGTGGAAGCAGCGACCGTTGGATGTAGAAGATCAAAATCTTGACGGCTTGGAGTGGACGGGCCGGATCCGGTCGCGGTCGGGTCTAGCTCAAGCCCATGTCTTGAGATGAGTTGCTACTTGTTGGGTTGCAACCGAATGGCCATGGGCTTTGGCTATCCGCTCCATAGATGCTCGACTCCACCTCTTCGCTCTTTTGGCTCCTCGATTCTCGGACTTTATTTAGTACCTAAAAATACAAAATTAATTAAAACAAATATTTATTCTTGAAAACAAAGAAAACACAGTAACTGGGATAATATCCGATTTCTATGCGCAAAAGATGAGTAAAATGCCAATAAATAGATGTATAAATATGCAATATTTGGCACTCATCAAATACCCCCAAACCCGAATTTTACTTGTCCTCAAGTGAAACAGAAATGAAGAAATCCTAACTATACCACTGTCGCTGGTCTCTCGAATGCATTTAGCGTATGCACTAAGCCTTTAAACCCCTAGGTGTCCCTAGTGGACGAGTTATAGTCTCGTGAGGGTTTACAAGAGGTGTACCCACAAAACCTTCTCCAACTTCAGAGTGTAAAAGAGTCTCAAGCCTCCAAGAAGCTATGAGGACATAGAGTTTCGCATGCTAGTAACAGGTTAGAACTATCAAAGAACGCCTTCTCATCCTTAAGTGTTGAGCGAGAAGTAACCATACCATATGAAAGAATCTTGATTCGATTGTGATCATAAGTCTCAACTTCGCTCACCATTAAGGTTTTATGATAATTGCACTCAAAAAGATCGCTTTTTTAGTCTCTCATGTGTGCAAGCAGAATAAAGAGAGAAATCCCGCACACGTTGTAGGTAAGAAGGATAACCTTCCGAAATAAAACTGAGACTCCACAAAAGTGTGGACAAAAAGAATCTTTTTCTAATGATCTCTAAGAAAGGAAAATCAACCATTAGTCAAGGGTGGGAATACTCACTCACTTCTCACCCGATCGGCAATTAATATCACTCTCTCATAAGAAACCATAGAAACGTCTTCAATCTTCGGTCTTCGGTCTTCAATTGTTGATGACGAACTTCTAAACTTCACAAAAACTTGACAAATTTTAATTTTTCTACTCAAATTCCTTGTTGTTTGGATTTTTCTTTTTGAATTCTTCTTTACCATGGTGGTAGCAAAAATAAACTACAATATTTTTTGATTTTTAATTTTTTTTTTTTTTTTTTTTTTTTTTTTTTTTTTTTTTTGATTTTTTTTTTTTTTTTTTTTGAGATTACAATAAGTGAAAATAAAAATACAAATTGAAACAACTAACTCCATGGACAAAGGACTTATCACTCAATTTTTCCACAACTTGTATTGTCTTGATTTTATAAATTTTATTAATTCTCATCCTATTTTCTTTTCTTTGTTGCACATAAACCTTGGACTATATCAATTTTTCTTTCAATATTCGATTGTTGCTCCGGTTGCTGACGATGATGTGTTTCTATGGGTCTTGATGATTGAGAGAGAGAGTGATGCTAACTACAAATCGGTATTTAGAAGGAGTTTTCATCTTTAGACGTCACCCTCATGATTGACAAAAACTAGCACTCAAGAGATCAAAAGTAGTGCTGAAAATGGTGCGAAGTTGGGTAGCTCACCATTCCTACCCGGAATTTACGTACGGTGACACACACTCTAAATGCTTTTCTAGAAAGTTGCAAAAATGAAGGTTGGTGCCTCACTTGATGTAAAATGGGTAGTCTCCACTATGGGTGATCACAATTCTACTACCGAATATCTAAACAAAGACCTAATTCGCCCTCCCATGGTTAAATCCAACTTTAACGCTCTAATCAACTAAGGAACCCGATTCGTTCTCCGTACTTCCAAGTTCTGTTATTTCGGGTCGAATCTCTATGTAAACATAGCTAAAAGCATGCTAGTGACTCTAAAATCTCTAAAGGTTGGAGGTTTTTACAAAAAGAGTTTTTTTTTTTTTTTTTTTTTTTTTTTTTTTTTAATAAAAGGTAAAATAAAAGACTAAAAACTCTAAATGCAAAATAAAAAATAAAAACTCTAAATGCAAATGCACCCCAAACCTAAATCAAACATTGTCCTCAATGTGTCACAGATAGAAAAATTTAAACAATCACGTACCACGAGAACTATGCTTTGATAAGATAAAAGGGAAGAGATTACCGGATGTCTAGCATGAGCGAGGTTGAGCTTCATTCGTCAAGGCTAGAATCCAATATTCTCAACGGAGATCATATCGGATTAGCATAATATATGTGCAAGAAGACTCAACCGAATCAAGAAAAGAAAAATTTAACAAGTCCTACTGGATTATATACAAAAATTCACCATAAACTAACAATCTAAAGAGTTGAGGATCAACCCAATAGAAAATATGTACACACATTAACAGCCTTACACAAAAATAAAAATGAGAGTGCAAGTAAGACTGTAGATGTGAAGGAGTTTCCCAAACCTAAACTTGTGAATGGGGGTGTTTGTGAGAACAAAATCTTGCAATTTTAAAGGTACATCATGCAAAAGGTCTAACTCAAATGAGTTTTGCTAATTACAGGCAGACATACATATTCCAACTGTGGCTCCTTAAGAGTGTTATACTTTGATGCAAAATAGTCCAAGAGGACTTGGGAAGCACAAAGCTCTAGGCCTAAGTTAGGCATTTTTAGAAAAGTTGGTATTGCAATTTTGTTACAAACTACACCTAGGTTGGGTGAAGGAGTATCAATTTGTGACTTAGGAGAGAGGTTAGGTACATCTAAGTTGTTTTCATTTTTAAAATCATTTGTACCATCACACACTTTCCTAAAGTCAAAAGAGGGTAAATCATGTTCACTTTCACAGGACAATTCCACAGGATCCATATCAACATCACATGCATGAATATCAAGAAGCATCATTCATAGGGTTCAAGGTAAGAGACAATTAATGTCTCGAACCTAAAGATTCTACTACATTTTCAAAATATACATGCTCTTCATATTCATCATCATCATCATCATAGCACAAATGCATTTCCCTAACATTCATTTCATCTCAAGTTCCTCCCTTTCCTCATTTAGTGCATCATTCAATTTGACTCAATTTGAGTTCTAAGCTAGAAAACCTTTGGTCTGTCATTGACTTTGATATTGCTCAAGGTTTTGCTCAAGGTTTTGACTAAATTCAAGAAGTTCATTATGTTGTTCAATGAAAGGAGAGTTTTCACTAGTGGGTATGCATTCCTCATATGGATATTCATTGTATGGTTGTGCATGAGGTTCACTAGAGAAGGGAAATTCAGACATGTTGCTATATGGATGGTCATGCATTGCATTCATTTCAAGCCTAGCATTTTGCTCCATGAGTGTATCCATTATTGCTTGCAAACTAGGAGTTAGGGGAGTATAAAATTGTTCATCTCCCCATTGTGGTGAATGATGCATGTGTGCAGGTTGATTATGGTCCCAATAATCACTTCTAGACACTTCGTACATTGGATTATCATGGTTTTCCCTAGACTGTCTAAAAGCATGCAAAATATAACATGATTTCAGCAGGGTGGTCTAAGCCACCACATAGGTGCAAGCATGCATTTCATATTGCCTAGGGGAATTAGATTTGATGATCGCTCATGTGATTGCCTTTCTAAGGCGTATGGTCGAGCCTCTAATTGATCTAAAAATGATGACTGGGTATAAGAAAAGTGTTCATTTTCAACCTGTGGTGGATGATGTATGTGATCATATAATGATTAGGGTATGTGAGATCGGGGCCTTGAGAAGGCCCATAAAATTCCCTAAAGTCACTATGGTATGTGGGGGGTTCATCCTTGAAAGGTGCCCGTAAGCAAGCTCTCTAAGGATTTATTTGTTCCATCCCCAGATGCAGACCAATATCCTGACATGATTTATCAAATTGAACTCACAATCTAATTTGGTTTATGTGGGTTTTGTTTGGTTTAAAGGGTTCATTTTTGGTTTTGTTGGGAAAGTTTGGTTTATGTGGGTTTTGGTTTGTTTGGGATTTGTTGTTTGAAGCCCGGTGTAGGTCTAAGTGTAACCCAAGCAATTGAATGAGTATAGCCTAGAGTAAGTTGAGATGGGCTGAGTTTTGTTGCGCAGCCAAAGAAAGGAGGCTAATCTATGTGGGCTGAAATTGCTCTAAGTAAAACCCAGTTTAGGTTGAAGTGGGCTCTGGTTCGGTGTAAGCCCAAGTTATGGGTTCAATGAGCCCACTGGTGTGGGTCAGCTTATAAACAACCCGATTCAACTCGGTAAATCGCTGAGTTAGGATTGACTCGCCTATTCAGTGGAGGCAACTCAACTCGGCTACGGCTTGACTCAAAGGAACAAAGAACTAGTTCACTCACTCACCTTAGTCGACTTTTACTCACTGAGTCAAAGTTTCCTATTCAGCCCTCACTCGGCTCACTCGAGTCAACAAGTGTAGTTGTTCTCAAGCAAAAATTTTTAGATTTTCGCCACAACCGAGAGCTTCAATTGCTCAAATCGGGCAGGCTAAGCTCAAAGGGATTTTAGTCAAGTTTGTGCAGAGCCAACAAAGACAACTCACGCCTTTGCTACACACCACAAAGCTCACAAAGAAGGATTTGGCACTCACATGATTATGCACAGCTCACTGGCTTGGCAGCTCAAAAATTAGGCTCTACAGGGCAGATGTACAGGCTGACGAGTAAACACCACTGTGGTAGCACAATCTAACACAACGGGGTTTCGCACAAGCATGCGAATATTGACAATAAATTGGCTCAACAAACTTCAAAATGGAGCTCAATAATTCAAGGTGTCAAGCTCAAGGGTTGCAGGGCCAACAGTGGCTGTGTACTCAGCCAAGGCAAGTTTCCAGCAATGTATAGGTTTTCGAGATGGCTCACCAACTCAATAACACATTCATTCAACCAATGTATTGGTTCACGTGGTTGACCAGACTCAGCAGTGGTCTCTAGCTCACCAGTGAACCAGCTTGACAATGCACAGCTCAGCAGACTAGCATTGAGATTCAGCTATCACAGGTTGGTCATCACAGGTTATAACAGTTTACACAGCCTCACGCGGCGTGGGCTGGAGGTTTTCGTGCTTTCTAATGGCACAATTTCAGCTCTCAAAGCGGATGCAGCTTTAGTCGGGTTCAAGCATGCATTCGTGGTGTGTGCATTCTGTGGTCCGCTTCGTTGTTTGCGTGTTAAATGAAAGACAGAAAGCACAGAGGATCCGAGAGCTATTCCCGGCATAGTTACTCACCTTAAGGCCTCGTGCTTTTCTTGCCTTCCTTGGGTTGCTTTAGCAGCTCGGCAAACACAGTGAAGCACACACTCTAGTCTCGCACCTTTCCTTGTCTTTCTCCCTTTTGGCAAGCACAGCCATCACAGCAAAGCACTGTTGCTCAACAAACAATTTTAGTACCCAGAATGCACAGATGGAGCAAGGGTTATGAATATCAATACCTGCACATGTACCGAGAGTGACTTGGACCGATTGGGACCAAGAATTTCTGAAGGCCAACACCGAGCTACAAGGCAAAGATGGAGTTTATGAAATGCAGATGGAGTACTCACTTACATTATATAACTACCCGAGAGTGCAGTGAGAATGCATCGTGATGATGCAAATGCAAATGCAGATGTGCACTAAGTTACGAGTTATGGAAACTAAAAGTTACACTAGATATGTACAGGGATGAATAAATTTCAAGTAAAGACAAGCACAAAAACCGCAAGGGCACACGCCAAGTCCCCGGCAGCGGCGCCAAAAACTTGGTAGGCCTCGAATGATGTATAAATTTATGGCCTACTTGTAATACCGCAAGTGCACGGCGTCTATCGGAGACGCTAGTACGGGTCGATCCCACAAGGACTTGTGGTGCTCCGATATTGATCTAAGGTCTGCTTCAATCGAGTTCTAAAAGTGACAAGTACAACAGATTGTAACATATATTTTTGTGCCGATACGGTGAGATGTTTTGTAGAATGAACCTAAACTAAGGAATGAAAGATATAAATTAGAGAGCACTAGGGTCTTTAAATCCACCACTAGTCTACACTTTGTGTTCACTTCATTATGCTACTCTTGCCCTTGTAATAGTATAAGGGAAGAGTGTCGATGCTACCACTTACCTAAGGTGTTTCTCCGCTTGATTTCATTAATCTCAACTAAGGTATTTATCCTAAGTATTAAGTTATCTCGATAAAGTACAATTAATCAGAGATAAACATTGATTTCATTAAGCTTGAGTTGCATAGGTAAACTACATGTAGGAATCAAACTACAAAGGTGCATCCATGGCGTTGGTATGCACTTTGTGAGAGCAAAGTGTATCACACCGATGTTAATTCTATCTAGAAAACATTCAATCATTCAAGAAAATTTCATGAAGAAGAACACAGAGATAAACTAGGGTTTCATCTCAAACCCTAGCAAAATTAAACTAAAACAACAAATAACAACAATTAAATCTAATCGACAGCACTGGCTAATCCAGGCGTGTCTAAAATCATCATCCCCTGCTTCTATTTATACATGCACAAAGACTCAAAATAAAGAAACCCTAATTTCATTTAAAAATAGAAATTAAATGGAAACTTCTCTCACCCATGTCGCCTCCAATCGCTCCTTCTTCGTCAATCGGCTCTCATCGGCTACTCTAGCTTCCCTTGATGTATCAATAAAACCCTAACCTATCTCTCTGTCTAGTTCTCTCTTAGCTCCTAGGAGAGAAGCTACAAAGGGACTAGAAAGTGATGAGGTAAGGTGGAGTGTCGGGAGATGATGGAGTTGGTGGCTGAGATGGGTGAAGAAGAGAAGGAAACTACTGCCGGGCAGGAGATGGCCTGGGGAGGGTGGAGTTGCAGAGCTAGGGAGGAAGAAAGAGAAGGAAGAGAAAGTGAAATGGAGAAGACTAGGGTTTTCGAGTGGGTATAGGGTTGGAGACTTTTCTTTGTGAAAGCGCAGAAAGGTTGATGAGAACGCCGCACCGAGCGTTGGATGAAGTCGATGGAGATCTCGAACGGCCGAGAGAGGTAGCCGGTTTTGATGTGATCCGGTGTAGCACGGAGCAGCGATCTTCGATGCACGTGGAAGCAATGACCAGTTGGATGTAGAAGATCAAAATCTTGACGGCTTGGAGTGGACGGGCTCGGATCCGGTCGCGGGTCAGTCCAGCTCAAGCCCATGTCTTGAGATGAGTTGCTACTTGTTGGGTTGCAAACCGTTGCGCGCGGCTTTGGCTATCCGCTCCATAGATGCTCGACTCCACCTCTTCGCTCTTTTGGCCTCGGATTCTCCGGACTTTATTTAGTACCTAAAAATACAAAATTAATTAAAACAAATATTTATTCTTGAAAACAAAGAAAACACGTAACTGGGATAATATCTGATTTCTATGCGCAAAAGATGAGTAAAATGCCAATAAATAGATGTATAAATATGCAATATTTGGCACTCATCATGATACTGATTTGCATGAGATTAACATGATTGAGAGTCTGATCCAAGACTCATTGCCTGACATTTTGTCAGTGGACCCTTTGAAAGCATGTTTAGATAACTTTGACTTAGATCTCTTTGAGTCTAAGTACATCGGTAAAATTCACTCTTTGCTTGAATCTGTTCCACCCATGGATATTACTAAATGGCGTAATGCAATGCGGGAACCACTTCCACTCTCGATTCCAAATCCGCTTCACCTCTTGATGAACCACCTAAGCTTGATTTGAAACCATTACCCGATACTTTGAAGTATGCTTTCTTAGGTCCTTCCGATACTTTACCTATGATTATTGCATCATGTTTAGACACGTAAATGAAAGTCAACTTTTAGAAGTACTTAACGAACATAAAGGAGCCTTAGGTTGACCATCTCGCATCTTAAAGGTATAAGTCCCACAATTTGCATGCATCACATAAATCTTGAAGAGAATACTAAACCATCTAGGGAAATGCAAAGGAGACTTAACCCCAATATGAGAGATGTTGTCAAGGGTGAAATTTTGAAATTGCTTGATGCGGGTATCATATACCCAGTTCCAGATAGCCAGTAGGTCAGTCCCATTCAAGTGGTACCCAAAAAGTCTGGCATTACTGTAGTTCAAAATGAAATGAATGAGCTTGTCCCCACCCGTGTGACCTGTGGTTGCGAGTTTGTATTGACTATAGAAAACTGAACACAAGAATAAAGAAAGACCATTTTCCCTTCCTTCATTGACCAAATGCTGGAAAGGTTGTCGAGACATAGTCACTATTGTTTCTTAGATGGCTATTCGGCTACAACCAAATTCACATAGACCAAGACCAACAAAAGACCACATTTACATGTCCTTATGGAACATTTGCTTATCGTTGTATGCCTTTTTGGGTTGTGTAATGCACCCGCTACTTTTCAACGTTGCATGATGAGCATATTTTCCGACATGGTAGATAAGTTTTTGAAATTTTCATGGATGATTTTTTCTGCCTTTTGGGTCTTTTTTGATGAATGTTTGCATCATCTTACGTGTATGCTGATTAGATGCAAGGAAAAGAATTTGGTTTTGAATTGGGAAAAATGTCATTTCATGGTTAACTCAGGCATTGTTCTAGGGCATATCATCTCGGAAAAAGGCATAGAAGTAGATAAAGCCAAGGTTAATCTCATTCAACACTTGCCTCAACCTCGTTTTGTGAGGGACATAAGATCATTCTTAGGCCATGCGGGTTTTTACCGCCGATTCATCAAAGACTTTAGTAAAATTTCAAGATTTTTGTGTAATATTCTTGCAAAAGATGTTGCATTTGTCTTTGATGATGCTTGTAAGGAAGCATGGGAGCAATCAAGGCTCTCCTTACATTCGCTTTATAGTCGACCACCCGACCGGACCTTACCATTTGAAATTATGTGTGATGCGTATGACTATGTTGTAGGAGGAGTTTTAGGCCAGCGAGTAGACAAACTCCTTATGTGATCTACTATGCTAGTAAAACACTTAATGATGCTCAATCAATTATTCCACAACCGAGAAAGAGTTGCTAGTCAGTTGTGTTTGCATTCGATAAGTTTAGATCTTATTTGATAGGGTCTAAAGTCATCATATATTCGACCATGCTCAGTATTGAAATATCTTTGTCTAAAAAGATGCTAAGGCTCGTCTAATTCGATGGATACTCTTGTTACAAGAGTTTAACCTCGAAATTCGAGATAAGAAAGGGTCGAAAATGTTGTTGCCGATCACTTGTCTAGGTTGAATGTTGAATCTGTTGATGAATCCATGCTTATTAGGGAATCATTCCATGATGAACAATTGATGCTTGTGTCTCGAAATGCCATGGTTTGTCGATATCGTGAACTACCTTGCTACGGGTAGAATGCCTTTGCATTGGTCTAAACAAGACCGTTCTAAGTTCTTAATGGGTTAAAAATTTCCTTTGGGATGACCCATATCTGTTTAAGTACCGCCAAGACCAAATCATTAGGAGATGTGTCCCCACCCAACAAAGGGACGCCATCTCTTTCGTCATGACCATGCATGTGGAGGCTACTTAATCGCTAAGAAAATCCGCAAATATCTTGCAGAGCGGTTTTTATTGGCCAACACCGTTTAAGGATAACCATGCTTTTTGTGTTGCTTGTGACCGATGCCGTAAATTAGGAAGTATCTCTAAGAGAAACATGATGCCCTTACAACCCATTTTGATTGTTGAGCTGTTTGATGTGTGGGGTATTGATTTCATGGGTCCATTTCCCTAACTCAAGGTAAGTTGTACATTCTTGTTGCTTTGTTGATTATGTCTCTAAGTGGGTAGAGACCATTGCATCCAAAACAAATGATCATAAAGTTGTTCTTTCTTTTCTTAAGGAAAACATTTTCTCCCGTTTTGGAACACCTAGAGCAATAATCAGTGATGGAGGTAGTCATTTTTGCAATAGACCTTTTGAATCACTTGTGTGCAAGTATGGAATCACTCATAAGGTAGCAACATGATGAGTGCCAAATATTGCATATTTATACACCTTTTTATTGGCACTTTACTCATCTTTTGTGCTCAAAAATCAGATATTATCCCAGATTCCGAGTTTTCTTTGTTTTCAAGAATAAATATTTGTATTAATTAATTTTGTGTTTTTAGGTAATAAATAAAGCTCTGGAGAAACCGAGAACCCAAAGAGCGAAGAAGTGGAGTCGAGCATCTATGGAGCAGAAAGCCAAAGCTCACGCGCAACAGCTTGCAACCCAACAAGTAGCAACTCATCCACAAGACATGGGCTTGAGCTATACCCGACCCGCAACACGGATCCGAGCCCGCACACTTCAAGCCGCCGAGATCTCATCTTGCCGCATCCTACGGCCGCCTTCCCTCATGCGCATCGAAGTTTGCTGCTTCCGCCAACATCGAATCACCCAATACCGCTTACCATTCTCGGCCGATCTCCATCGCCTTCATCCAACGCTCGGTGCGGTGTTCTCATCATCCCTCACGTTCGTGCTTCACAAACGGCCACCATACCCTATACCCTATCGACCCATACTCATTTCTCTTCTCTCTTCTCTTTCTTCTCTCGCAAAACCCGCTCCGCTCTTCCTCGTCTCCACCATCCCTTCACCACCTTCACCCATACCATTCACTGCACTCCATCATCACCTTCTTCCATCACCAACAACCCCATCAAGCAGTACCGCACTGGGCCTCTAGGTCTAGTCATCTCAATCATAGCTTCTCTCAAAACCCTAGAAGCTAGGTTTGAGATAACTAGAACTAGGGTTTCACCACAGTCGAAGCAAGGGAGTTGTTGAAGCCGAATTGACATGGGAGAACAACTATCAGAGTATGGGTTAGATGTATTTTCATTTAATTTCTATTTTTTATTGAACTAGGGTTTGGGAATTTTGGGGCTGATGCATGTATAAATAGAACCGAATGGGGTTGATAGAAATTACGCCTGGGCTAGCCAGTGCTTCAATTAGTGTTTAATTTGTAGTTTATTTTCTGTTTTAATCATGTTCTAAATTATTCTCTAGGTTGAGATGAAACCCATGGTCTCATTTGCTATTGTTAGTTCATGTGTTGATAATTGTTCTTGATTGAGCTTAATTGTTTAGGATAAACTTAATTTGACACTTCAAAGATATTACTTTCACAGTTGTCTATCAAGTATTCATTGTAGTCGAGCATTTCTATGATTGAATGTGTAGCATTCATCCTTCAGTGTTTATTATTGATCTTTAGACTAATTGTGCCCCGAGAAGACAATTAGTACTATGGAAAAATACTTTAATTGCAATTAGGATATCCATTTTAGGATGAGTTTGATCACCCGAGTAATGAATCGATTTGTGATTAGTTGTACTATGACAAGACAAGCTAATACTAGGAATTAGTTACTTGCCTTAGTTGATAGCAAGCTGTCCATAGAAACCCCGGATGAATGGTGCCTTGCCATTACAAGGGACAAGAACTTTATCAACCATTGATCTGATTTAGCTGAGACTAGGTGGTGGATTCGACACCCTAGTATCTCTATCTGTTTACTTCTTTGCCTTAGCTTAGGATCACCATTTCAATTCAGCCGTATCGGCAAAACAATATCTCGTTGTTACTTGTCACACTTAGAACTCGAGTAGCAAGCCTTAGATCACATAAGGGCACCACAAGTCTCGTGGGTTCGACCCGCACGTGCCCAGTGCTACATCACGACACCGTGCACTTGCGGTATTACCGTAGGTCCGTAAATTATAACCATTTCTCGGCCTACCAAGTTTTTGGCGCCATTGCCGTGGACTTGGCGCGTGCCCCGTTGACTATTGGCCTTGCTTCACCGATTTCCAACCTTGTATATATTCTTCCGCATTGCTATTTCTAGTCGTGAATTTGTCTTAGCCGTAGCTTTTGTTATCTTATTCTTTCATTGTTGTTTTAGTCTTGTTGTAACTTAGTTTATTTTTCTTATAAACCGCTTCTCGAACTTAGAATTCTAGTATAACTTGGTCGTTACTTTGTTAGCTTTGCTAGCTGCACTTTGTCGTTATTTTTCCGTGGCTTGGTTTTCACGGGCATAGCTCAACTCCGCCGTAGCTTTATTGCTCTGTTGCTTTGATCGTGAAGCTCTGAGAACTAATCTCCTTGTTGAGCCAACAGGTGCTGGCTGTGCTTGGGATGCTGCTGTGCAAACCAAGGGAAGGAAGGCAAGGGAAAAACTCAAAGACGTAAGGTTAGCCAAAACTGTGCATTTGTGAATCTTAGCTTGTCTTGTGGTGTGTGTAAGGTGCAAGCTAAGCTTGCACGCCTCGAACCCCGCCGATCTCGTGCATCTTGTAACTCCGCACTTGCTTTGCCTTGCAAATCCTGTGCATGATCTACACCGTCCAGCCACCGTGAGCAAAAACCCGAACACCTAGCCCCGATAACTCAGCTGTGGCTCGCGCCGTTGTTTTACTTTTTGGGTCTGAGTCTGTCAACCCTGTGTAAACCCTGAGTCTGTGAATGTGCACCTGTGTACCTTGAGCTTGTATTGCCTTGAACTGATAGCCAACTGTATTGCCTTGTGTGACCTGTAAACCTGAATGCATGCTTGAACCCAGACTAAACTGCATCTGAGCTGAGCTGTACCATTAGACCGGTTGAACCTGTTGCATTGTATGTGCACCCACATGAGCTGTGGTTTTAAAGCTGTTGAACCTGTTGAACTAATTGCATTGTTAAATCTTTGCATCTGTGCTTCTATGAACCATATCTGAGCATACATCTGTGAGCTAGTTGAGCTATCATCTCCCCTGACTCCTTGGTGTTTAACCTGTGCAACCCCCAGCCCCCCGAAGCTGTGGGGCTTTGTTGCAACTTGGCCCGATTAATCTTAGCACATAACCTTGTGCTTGAGTCAGTGTGAGCTGCCAATCTTTATTGTATGATGTGACCCGTGTGCTCGTGTAAGACCCCCGCCAAGCATCGCCGAAGTCGTGAGCTTGAGCAAAGAACCCACATAACCTAGCCCCCGAGCCAAGATAACTTGTGCATGCTCTCCGAGTTTGAGCTCAATAGACCCCACCGAACTTGCTGGCCAGTGCTAGCATTGGTTGTTGCCGACTTGTCAACCATCAGACCTAGCCAACCGTGCACCCGAGCATACTCTTGTGCATCAAGCAGGCATTTGTCTTCCGTGTTGCTTTGCCTTGCTAGCCCTCGAGCTTAGCTGCAAACCCCCGGGCATTTGTCTTCCGTGGTTGCTTTGCCTTGTGTGGCCTCGAGCATTTTTGTGTGGCCTGTGCATTCACTAAACCTGGGCTCTGTACCCAAACAAAGCCCACATAACCAACCTTCAGGCCACCTCACTTAGCCTTCACTGCTGGGCTGACTGACCACTTCAGCTGAGCCCACATAACCAACTTTCAGCCCACCTAACTGGGCCATCTATTAGTTGGGCTGCACATGTTAACCTAACTTGGGCTTACACCAAAAACTCAGCCCAACTCAATCCACTTCTGGGCTAACATAAGCCACACCACTGGCTAATAGAACCCAACCCGGCTGCAACCAAATGAAACCTACTCACTGGGGCTAACCTAACTAGGCTTAGCATTATAACCTGGGCTGTACATTTTGAAGCCCACATAAGCCTGTCCACTAGGCTTTGCACAACCACATAAGCCACACTGCTGGGCCTAAACAAAACTGAGCCCACAGTTCCACTAGGCTTTACACAAACTTGGGCTGTGCTGTTTTCACAAATCTTGGGCTTCAAACAACAAATCCCAATAAACCAAAACCCAACAAAACCAAATGAAACCCAATAAACCAAACCAATCCCACCAAAACCAAATTAGATTGTGAGTTCAATTTGAGAGCTAGACCATGTCGATTTTGGTCCCGCATCCGGGGATGGAAACAAATCCCTTAGAGAGCGTGCTTACGGGCACGTTTCAGATGAACCCCACATACCATAGTGATTTTAGAGAATTTTATGCGCCTCTCGTGGCCCCGACCTCACATACCCTAATCACTATGAGCACATGTATCATCCATCACAAAGCTGAGAATGAACACTCTCCTCATACCCAAATCATCACTTTTAGATCAATTAGAGGCTCGACTATCCGCTTTAGATAGGCAATGCGCTTTAGAAAGGCAACTGTCGAATCTAGTTTTTCTAGGCAATATGAAACGATGCTTGCACCTTATGTGGTGGCTTAGACCACCCTGCTGAATACTGTTATATCTTGCATGATTTTAGACAGTCTAGGGAAAACCATGATAATCCAATGAACGAAGTGTCTAGAAGTGACTATTGGGACCATAATCAACCTGCACACATGCATCATTCACCACAATGGGGAGATGAACAATTTTATACTCCCCTAACTCCTAGTTTGCAATCAATAATGGATACACTCATAGAGCAAAATGCTAGGCTTGAAATGAATGCAATGCATGACCATCCATATAGCAACATGTCTGAATTTCCCTTCTCTAGTGAACCTCATGCACAACCATACAATGAATATCCATATGAGGAATGCATACCCACTAGTGAAAACTCTCCTTTCATTGAACAACATAATGAACTTCTTGAATTTAGTCAAAACCTTGAGCAAAACCTTGAGCAATATCAAAAGTCAATCGACCAAAGGTTTATGAGCTTAGAACTCAAATTGAGTCAAATCATGTGATGCACTAAATGAGGAAAGGGAGGAATTTCAAGATGAAATGAATGTTAGGGAAATGCATTTGTGCTATGATGATGATGAGGATGAATATGATATGTTAGAAGAGCATGTTTACACTGAAAATGTAGTAGAATCTTTTGGTTCGGAGACGTTAGGCGTCTCTTCTGTGAACCCTATGAATGATGCCTCTTCTGATATTCATGCATGTGATGATGATGTGGAACCTGTACAATTATTTTGTGAAAGTGACCATGATTTACCCACTCCTGACCTTAGGAAAGAGTGTGACGGTGCAAATGATTTGATAAATGAAAACAACCTAGATGTACCTAACCTCTCTCCTGAGTCACAAATTGAAACTCCTTCACCCAACCTAGGTGTAGTTTGTCACAAAATTGCAAAACCAACTTTTTCCGAAAATGCCTAACTTAGGCCTAGAACTTTGTGCTTCCCAAGTCCTCTTGACTATTTTGCATCAAAGTATAACACTTTTAACGAGCCACGCTTGGAATGCGTATATCTCGCTGTTATTAGTAAAACTCATTTTGAGTTAGACCTTTTGCATGATGTACCTTTAACATTGCAAGATTTTGTTCTCACAAACACACTCGTTCACAAGTTTAGGTTTGGGGAAACTCCTTCACATCTACAGCCTTACTTGCATTCTCATATTATATTTGTGTAAGGTGTTGATGTTTGTATATATTTTCTATTGGGTTGATCCTCAACTCTTTAGATTGTTAGTTTATGGTGAATTTTTGTATATAATCCAGGAGGACTTGTTAAATTTTCTTTTCTTGATTCGGTTGAGTCTTCTTTCACATATATTATGCTAATCCGATATGATCTCCGTTGAGAATGTTGGATTTTGCCTTGACGAATGAAGCTCAACCTTGCTCTTGCCGACATCCCAGAATCTCTTCCTTTTTATCTTATCAAAGATAGTTCTCGTGGGTACGTGACTGCTTAAATTTTTCCTATCTCGTGACACATTGAGGACAATGTTTGATTTAGGTTTGGGGGTACATTTGCATTTGCATTTAGAGTTTTTAGTCTTTTAATCTTTTATTTTCATATATAAAAAAAAAAAAAAAAAAAAAATCATAACTCTTTTTGTAAAACCTCCAACTTTAGAGATTTTAGAGTCACTAGCATGCTTTTAGCTATGTTTACATAGAGATTCTCGACCGAAATAACAGAACTTGGAAGTACCGGAAAACGCAATCGGGTTTCTTAGTTGATTAGAGCGTTAAAGTTGGATTTAACCACACCTGAGGGCTAATTAGGTGCCGTTTAGATATTCTGGAGTAGAATTGTGATCAACCATAGTGGAGACTACCCATTTTACATCAAGCGAGGTACCGACCTTCACTCTTTGTGACTTTCTAGAAAAGCTTTTAGAGTGTGTGTCACCGTACGTCAATTCCGGTAGGAATGGTGAGCTACCCAACTTCGCACCACTTTCAAGACTATTTTTGATCTCTTGAGTGCTAATTCCGTCAATCATGAGGGTGACGCCTAAAGATGAAAACTCCTTCTAAATACCGATTTGTAGTTAGCATCATTCTCTCTCTCAATCAGCAAGACCCATAGAAACACATCATCGTCAAAGAACGGGAGCAGAATCGAATATGGAAAGAAAAAAATTGATATAGTCCAAGGTTTACGTGCAACAAAGAAAAAGAAAGAAAATAGGATGAGAATTAATAAAATTTATAAAATCAAGACAATACAAGTTGTGGAAAAATTGAGTGATAAAGTCCTTTGTCCATGGAGTTAGTTGTTTCATTATTTGTATTTGTATTTTTATTTTCACTTATGATAAAAAAAAAAAAAAAAAATCAAAAAAAAAAAAAAAAAAAAAAAAATCAAAAATCAAAAAAATATTGTAGTTTATTTTCTTATTTTTGCTACCACCATGGTAAAGAAGAGTTTAAAAGAAAAATCCAAACAACAAGGAATTTGAGTAGAAAAGTTAAAAATTGTCAAGTTTTGTGAAGTTTAGAAGTTCGTCATCAATAGTTGAAGACCAAGACCGAAGATTGAAGACGTTTCTATGGTTTCTTATGAGAGAGTGATATTAATTGCCGATCGGGTGAGAAGTGAGTGAGTACTCCCACCCTTACTAATGGTTGATTTTCCCTTCTTAGAGATCATTAGAAAAAGATTCTTTTTGTCCACACCTCTCGTGGAGTCTCAGCATTTTATTTTAAGGTTATCCTTCTTACCTACAACGTGTGCAGTGATTTTCTCTTTATTCCCTTTGCACACATGAGAGACTAAAAAGCGATCTTTTTGAGTGCAATTATCATAAAACCCTAATGGTGAGGCGAAGTTGAGACTTATGATCACAATCGAATCCAATTCTTTCATATGGTATGGTTACTTCTCGCTCAAAGACTTAAGGATGAGAATGCGTTCTTCGATAGTTCTAACTTGTTACTAGCATGCGAAACTCTATGTCCTCATAGCTTCTTGGAGGCTTGAGACTCTTTACACTCGAGAAGTTGGAGAAGGTTTTGTGGGTACACCTCTTGTAAACCTCACGAGACTACAACTCGTCCACTAGGGACACCTAGGGGTTTAAAGGCTTAGTGCATACGCTAAATGCATTCGAGAGACCTGCGACGGGGGTATAGTTAGGATTTCTTATTTTCCGTTTTACTTGAGGACAAGTAAAATTCAGGTTTGGGGGTATTTGATGAGTGCCAAATATTGCATATTTATACACCTTTTTATTGGCACTTTACTCATCTTTTGTGCTCAAAAATCGATATTATCCTGCATTCCGAGTTTTCTTTGTTTTCAAGAATAAATATTTGTATTAATTAATTTTGTGTTTTTAGGTAATAAATAAAGCTCGGAGAAATCGAGGAACCCAAAGAGCGAAGAAGTGGAGTCGAGCATCTATGGAGCAGAAAAGCCAAAGCCTCAGGCGCAAGTTGCAACCCAACAAGTAGCAACTCATCCACAAGACATGGGCTTGAGCTATACCCGACCCGCAACACGGATCCGAGCCCGTACACTTCAAGCCGTCGAGATCTCATCTTGCTGCATCCTACGGTCGCTCCCTCATGCGCATCGAAGTTTGCTGCTTCAGCTCAACATCGAATCACTCCAATACCGCTTACCATTCTCGGCCGTCAGATCTCCATCAGCTTCATCCAACGCTCGGTGCAGCGTTCTCATCATCCCCCGCTGTTCGTGCTTCACAACGAAGCCACCATACCCTATACCCTATCGACCCATACTCATTTCTCTTCTCCTCTTCTCTTTCTTCTCTGCAAAACCCGCTCCCGCTTCTTCCTCGTCTCCACCATCCTTCACCACCTTCACCCATACCATTCACTGCACTCCATCATCACCTTCTTCCATCACCAACAACCCCATCAAAGAGTACCGCACCAGTTCTCTAGGTCTAGTCATCTCAATCATAGCTTCTCTCAAAACCTAGAAGCTAGGTTTGAGATAACTAGAACTAGGGTTTCACCATAAATGAAGCAAGGGAGTTGTTGAAGCCTAATTGACATGGGAGAACAACTATCAGAGTATGGGTTAGATGTATTTTCATTTAATTTCTATTTTTTATTGAACTAGGGTTTGGGAATTTTGGGGCTGATGCATGTATAAATAGAACCGAATGGGGTTGATAGAAATGATGCCTGGGCTAGCCAGTGCTTCAATTAGTGTTTAATTTGTAGTTTATTTTCTGTTTTAATCATGTTCTAAATTATTCTCTAGGGTTGAGATGAAACCCATGGTCTGTTGCTATTGTTAGTTCATGTGTTGATAATTGTTCTTGATTGAGCTTAATTGTTTAGGATAAACTTAATTTGACACTTCAAAGATATTACTTTCACAAGTGTCTATCAAGTATTCATTGTAGTCAGTGCATTTCTATGATTGAATGTGTAGCAATTCATCCTTCAGTGTTTATTATTGATCTTTAGACTAATTGTGCCCTGAGAAGACAATTAGTACTATGGAAAAATACTTTAATTGCAATTAGGATATCCATTTTAGGATGAGTTTGATCACCTGAGTAATGAACTGATTTGTGATTAGTTGTACTATGACAAGACAAACTAATACTAGGAATTAGTTACTTGCCTTAGTTGATAGCAAGTTGTCCATAGAAACCCCGGATGAATGGCCGCCTTGCCATTACAAGGGACAAGAACTTTATCAACCATTGATCTGATTTAATGAGACTAGGTGGTGGATTCGACACCCTAGTATCTCTATCTGCATTTACTTCTTGCCTTAGCTTAGGATCACCATTTCAATTCAAATTGAGATTTCGGCAAAACAATATCTCGTTGTTACTTGTCACACTTAGAACTCAAAAGAGTAGCAAGCCTTAGATCACATAAGGGCACCACAAGTCTCTGTGGTTCGACCCGTACGTGCCCAGTGCTACATCACGACACCGTGCACTTGCGGTATTACCGTAGGCCGTAAATTATAACCATTTCTCGGGCCTACCACAACACCTTACCATCCTCAGACCAGTGGCCAAGTAGAAGTTTCTAATAGGGAAATTAAGCATATAAGTCAAATTGGGTGATGCCTCGAAGCACAAATGCACGATTCTACGTAATCAAATATCATCCCAACTACGACATGATCCTAGGGAGGCTCTTGGGTGCATGACAACAAAGCCATTACTAGAATTTCATCCCTACCTAGGTTACCGATGCTGAAGAGATCTCAACACGCCTTACGGACCTCCCCGATGGCTGTACATTGCCGCGCCATCAACTGCCAGTGCTGACGCAACTTCGGAGAAGAGCACAATGTCGGCATACATTAAAGGTTCCGGTCTCGATCGATGTCACCACGCAACTCTCTTTGCGACCTCCCGCCCCTCGTTCGACAAGTCACGGGGACTCGATCCAACCAACAAACCAGCCAGAAGCTAGGAGATGTGAATGGGAAGCTGGCCCACTTTCAAGCGTTTTATCAAGGCGTGAGGAGTTGTCTTGGTCAAAGGCAGTAAGGCCAAAGATCCACGAAGTGTCTGCCACGCCCAAACCCGTTTGGGTTGGAGACTTGGTGACAGAAGGCATGACTACGTTCAAGGTAAGGGAGCATGACGGTGAAGCTCGCCACTTCGCCTGGCTCACCCGACCGGAAGATGAACCGTACACGGTATCGAGGATGTTATCCTCAGGCGGCTCTCTGCTGAAGCTCATCGTATTTGATAAACTAGAGGGCGCAACAATTCACTCGCGATGGCTCAAGCCACTACCGAACTTAAGATCTTGTGTCTTCTCACTTTCGAGACACTTTCCATACCCTAAAATACGGACATGCTATTACTTTCAGCGTGTTTCCTTTTCTGATTTTCATGCATAATACTTGTAATTCTTCTAGGAAATGATTGCAATACTTGCATTCATAATTAGGGTTTTCAATTTTCAGTTTAATTGAAGCATTATTTCCATACGAAGAACCTCTCTGCCCCTAAAAAACACAAAGTCACGAGGTCATCCTAAATCAGCCCACTGAGAGGAAGAAAAGACCACCCTAAGCAAGCGTCTCATGGGAAGAAGGAAATAGAACGTGTGCGCAAAAAGGAAAATGATTTCAGTCATCTCTGCCCCGGCAGAGGCGGGAAGATCTTGCGCCGAGGAACACGGAGTCCGTGGATATTCCATCGTGAAGTGTGGCTATTTCTTTTATCACAAGGAGTACGTGTGAAAAGGCACACCGTTGCTTGCGAGAGGATTCGGTTGCTTGATCTCGACAAAGGTTTATCAAAAAAAAAAAAAAAAAAAAAAAAAAAAACATTATTCAAACAATCAAATAGAAGAACCTTGAACTTTCAGTGCCCTTATGAGTACAAGGAAAGAAATTCAAATGTACGGGATATACTTGGAAGAGAAGAAGAAAAGGAGTTCCCTGGTCGTCGAGAGGTGCGACCTCGCCCACGCCACACGTCGAGGTTACGCCATCATCACACTGTTGATGTGTCTCCTTTGGATCTACCTCAACCACGCATCGGACATCTCACGCCGGCGGCGCACTCCCATCCAGAGCATCAACGGCGGGAGCATCCCAAAGGGGCGCAGCCCGGCGTGTTACGATTAGTGTCGTGCGGGTTGCTTTCAAATGTTCGGGTTCGTACGCAGTGTGGAGTCCAGAAATTATCACGCCGTCCTAGATTGGGTAATCCCACCATTCTCTGTGCTCAATAGAATCGTTTCATGCTCAACCCTCAGCCCACTCTTGACAACGGCAATACTGCCAAATCCCACTCTGCCCACTTGTGCTCACCTAGTACTTGCAACTCCTCCTCAGCGCCTCCGCCGTTCCTCCCGCATGCGATCACTTAGTTTGAGAATTACCTGCGAGATCGTCCCACGACAATACGCGGAGTGCGAAATAGACATCCCACTGTATAGCTCTGGCCAACTTCACGAAGCGGAAGATCCAATCTTAGCCATAGTACTTCTTTGTGTTGCATGATTTTCCGGGCTTGTCAACTTCGGAAAACTTCTTCTACGGAGGAAATGTGAGAATGATCATCCATAAGCTTCCATGATAAACTGCAGAGGAGAAGAAGTTATGAGCATAAAAAAAAGAGAGGATAAGAATCATCATCATCAATCAATCAATCAGGAGATCAGATAAGTGTGGAGCAGTACCTGAGATATAGAATAAACGACCACGTGAGATGATTCTTTATAATCTTGCAAGTCGAAAACGAGAATCCCGGGAGAAAAAGAAGTGCTTCACTTGCCCTCCTGAGAGAGCTGTGCTAATTCGGGATAGCATTCAACAATGCTTATCGAGATACATCGGGGAAGAAGTGTGTGATGAAAAGAGTGCACTCTGAGGAAGGGGGCGAGCTCGTATATGTACAAGGGAACAACAAGAGACTCACCCGGATCAAGTCATGCTGCCTTCACAACCTTAATCG